>CM029012.1:202651854-203251854 GCA_016801055.1 Panax notoginseng | reverse complement strand
TGGAGAAACAAGAAGATTTCTGCTGGCGTGCTTGGTTTTGCCACTGCAATTTGGGTGCTTTTCGAATTGATTGAATACCACTTGCTCACTTTAGTATGCCATATCCTAATACTGGCTCTGGCGGTCCTTTTTCTATGGTCAAATGCATCCAACTTTATCAACAAGTAAGCTTGTCAGTGTTCCTTACACTCTTGTTGTTCAATCTGAAGTTATCTAATACCTTGTGCTATGTTCCTTGTATTATCAGGTCTCCACCTAACTTTCCAGAAGTTATACTTCCTGAGGATATTGTCTTAGGTGTGGCAGCTGCCCTCAGAATTGAAATCAACAGAGCCCTTGCAATCCTACGTGACATTGCAGCAGGGAAAGATCTGAAGAAATTTCTTGCTGTATGTTTAATTCATTTTTTTAGCACTAACCTGGTTTAAGACAACATTTTTATCAATTTATGATACCAGTTTTGTCCCAATCACATATCTTTTGCAATTAGTGGCAGCTATGAGTTACTTCGTTAACGATATAAGTTTTAGACTTTAGGGCGTTGCAGGTCATGTATAATACTTTTGGTAACTATGAGGATTCATTATATAATGCTCACATAATTTTGGTATTTCATATTTCAGGTCATTACTGGTTTATGGTTCTTTTCAATTATCGGTAGTTGCTGGAATTTCCTTACCTTGTTCTACATATGTAAGGAAATTATTCAAAATGTTTATCTTTTTAGTACAACTGTACATGCATAAAGGGTTGCAATATTTGCACTTCATAAATTGTTATTGCCTCTTCAATCTTTATAACTAAACTGACAGTTTTCCTTTGTTCTTTGAACCAGCTTTTGTGTTGCTGCATACAGTTCCCGTGTTTTATGAGAAGTACGAGGACAAGGTTGATAACTTTGCAGAGAAAGTAGAAGCTGAGATCAAGAAGCAATATGCGGTTTTCAATGTGAAGGTTTTGAGTAAGATTCCTCGAGGGCCGTTGAAAGATAAGAAATTTTTATAGGGACGAAGGTTCATTAGGTTCTCACTTACATTGTTATGTGGGTAGCTATGTAACCTCGTAATTGTTGTTGTGACTCTGATCAGTTGGGACCCTCTTTTAGAAGTTTACATTATAGTATGTTTGGGTTCCTTATTTTAACAGATGGTGTTTTGCGAGATCCAAGTTTTAGATCTTATTTTCTCTTTTAACATTCCCCTGCTGTGGGTTAAGGATTTGATTGGTCATTATAATCATAAATTTTGTCTTTATGTTTAATTACAGAACTGGAGCTTTTCAACTATTCATTGGCTTCATCACTTGTATCGATCGCAGTGTGTGGTGGCAAACACTTTGAACCCTTTTTAACTTGTCTCAGAATAGTGGGAGGAAATGGAATGGATTAGGAAATGAACGGCAACTGTGATATTAGAAACCACAGGCTGACCCTGAAAATGTTTCCTAAAGCTATTGTTTCCACAATGAGCAATCGCGCCCATGCAATACAGCAATACAACTAAATACAATAACTAGAACTGGGAATGTAGTTGGTTTTAACCCTTGGGTTAATTCATATTAATTGAAACTATTTTTATTTATTTAAATTGAATAAAGTTTGGAATCATATTTTTTTTAAAAAAATATAGTTTAAAAAATATAAGTTCAACCCATTTAATTATTTTTTGACCTATATTTCATTCCAAATTCAAATCAAAAGTTTTTTCCATCCATATTTATAAATTCAAGAAGGTCAATTTCTCATAATTTTGTTTCTCTAGTTAATCTTAATTTACGAATATAAATTAATTACTTTGTCCTTATATTAAATGTACCTGTTTATAACAGAAGGTAATATAGGAAATATAAAAGATTGAAGTAAAATTTAATTATGTAGACACCTGTTTAATTAAATCTACCTGTTTAATTATGTAAAAAAATTTATCATCAATACATATTTACCCAAGGAAATTCTATAAGCTCTATTACAATAATAGGTACAAATTTTCTGCTCCAGATCCCAATAGCTTGATCAGACATGAAAAGTAGACGACAAGGAGTATAGGAAATAAATTGAGAAATCTTGAACCCTCCGGTACACATTCTTAAAAGATATCAATGCAGCTGCTAGCAAAACTTGGGCATCATGCAAACTGGAATTATATACCTTCAGAATCTCTGTGCGAGTACCTCGTCACCTTTAAGAAGGCATATCAAGAAATAACACATTCTAGCCTTTTTAAAATGTGTTTACGCGAATGGATAGGCCTGGCAAAAAAATTGTTTACTCGAATAGTGTCCATAACAACCGTTGGTTACGGATCATAACCCATATATATATATATATATATATATATATATATATATGGGCCAAGGTGAGAGAGAAGAATGTAAAATCTGGGTTGAAAATGATTATCCAGATTTTTATTTTAAAATGTTGATCCAAACTTTAACTGAACTATATTTTACAAAATAGATGACCAACCCAATTAATATAAGTGATTTTGGATTGACACATACTTCTTGACTTATTTTGCCAGCTCTAGGCGTGGATAGGCCCATAGCCTGGAGTTAGACGTTTCTTCTGAATCACTATCACTATCTGAAGAAGATATCCACAATAGATAGCCTTCCATTACAAACTCAACAATCTGGAAAAAGCAAACACATATATCAGCAGATTCAGATTATGTTATGGACACAATTGAAAAAAGAACTGAAATTATGTAATGCTTTAAAACAGGTGAAGAATCCAAATTATGAAGCGCAAAATAACTTCTTGTAAATCAGTTGACATAAGGAGATCATGTGCTACCTTTTGAGTCGATACAGGCTTGATTTGGTGATTTTTACAACTTGGTCTACAATGTTCATTGTTAAACTTCATGTCATTAAGCCAAACTATTGCATTGCAGTGCCTGCAGTAACCCCTAGAAGATGTGATAAATTTCTTGGAAAAAATGCCTGAAATAAAAAGCAAAAATTTTTTTTTAAAAGAAAGGGTAATTGTGAGAACTGAACAAGTAGTAATAGCATGTCAAGGTAAGTTGTTTAAGGAAATCATACGAGTATAAAAGATAACAACATTTCTCTCTGTGGAAAAAAATAAAAAAATAGTGTTTTGAGAGAATGAGCGGCATTACTATTGATGCTAGGCTGCTACAGTAGATCTGTACTACCAATCACATGCACCAACCAGATGTATAATTTCTTTTGAACGAATACAAACAAATATTTACTACATGCCAAATGCATATTAATCCCTACTGTGCTAGACATTTCAATGAACAAAATAAAAAAATCATGTCAAACTGTCGCATGTAACATTATCTCACTGGGATAGCTTTTTTTAGTTTTATATAAGATTAAAATAGAAGGAGAACATAATTATTGATATGCCAAGAGCCCAAGACCAAGTCTTATTTGTCATGAAATAGAACTCAAGTATACCTTCATATGCTCTTTTAAATGCTTCTCTCCAATCAATACCAACTCTAGTAACAACATCATCTTGTAAATGAGTACACTTTTTCTCAACCTGTCCACTTTGAAGGATCTTAACCTCACTATGATTACTAGAATCAGCAAAGAAAATAAAATATTGCAACTGCCATAAATTGTTGTCACCTGTTGCCCCGTTCCATGATCTGAAAATAGATCATTTAAAGTGTGTTACTAGATAAAAGAGAAGAAAAGCTCAGATACAGAAGAAAATGAAGAAAGAGAAAACTTAGTGTCTAGTGGTGTTTTATCTTTATAGCCAGAAGGATGATTACTAGAATCAGCAAAGAAAATAAAATATTGCAACTGCCATAAATTGTTGTCACCTGTTGCATGATCTGAAAATAGATCATTTAAAGTGTGTTACTAGATAAAAGAGAAGAAAAGCTCAGATACAGAAGAAAATGAAGAAAGAGAAAACTTAGTGTCTAGTGGTGTTTTATCTTTATAATACTCCAGAGGATGTTTTTGAGGCTACTCAGAAGGTGCTCGATGTACATTTTGATTTTTCAATTAATAGATGACGGATGACCTAGCCACAATAGATTATGACATGCTGGGACTATGTATCAAAATAATGTTTAACAAACATGAAGACCGAAGAAAATGAAATACCTGCAGACTAATGCAGCTGAAACAAAAGATCGCAAATCTAAGAAACTGAAGATGTGCACAAGAACATCTTGAGGAAGTTGAGAGATACCTGAAATATAACGACATATTAGGCTAGGTTCAAGCATATATTAAAACAATTTAAAGATGATGTGATATATACAATGGTTCATCAAGGATGTAGTTGAGATTATCTAATTTAGTTGTCTCCCTTGTAATACAAATAAATTGTTTGTTAAAAAATGCTTGAATTTTTATAATTTAGAGAGTTTGATAGACAACAGCAAATGGCAACTGTACTTTCCCAAATTTAAAATACTTTCTAACAAGTGAGCTAAGAACACTGCGCCATACGTATAGGTGGATTGATTTATTTCCGTCCAATCGGCTTGGAATTTACTTAACAACATTCACATGATGGATTCATTGGATTCATTAGGGTTGTAAATGGTAAACGAAAAATAGGATATTCATCCGTATTCGTTTAAAACAGAAATTATTCGTATTCGACTTAAATGGATATTATTCTTATTTGATTAGAGATATTCGCAAATAAACGGATATGAATACAAATACATGTATATTCATATCCGTTTAACATTCACCAGCCAACATATTTATTAAATCAAATATGCGGTATCATAATCCCGAACAGAGAACGGATCTTATTATAAAATTATAATATTTTTTATTATCTTCCATAAAGATATTTTATTAAATAAAGAGATTAATTTTTTTCTTCTAAATTTTATAATTTAATCATATGGTTGGTGATTGTGTTATGTTATATTAATATCATAATAGTAATTTTTAAAATTTTAATTATTTATTTACTAATTTTAATTAATTATGCTAATGAATTCAGAAAGTTATTCGGAAACGGATAATATTCGAATTCGAATAGTTTTTCAAATACTTTCAAATACGAATACGAATATCACTGCATTCAGATTCAAATATGTCCGTTTACAGCCCTAGGATTCACTATGATACAAGAAGGGTTTTTTACTGAGAGATGTCCCTTTAGAGGAAAAAAAATTCCAATCTTCTTTCGCTTGCAATTGACACAAGACACAGTGGTCGCAAATTATTTGTGGTGATTGTGGATGAGAGCATCTCATGGTAACTAGTCTTTCTAAGATATGTTCAAGATAAGGAGGAGGCTGCAATCGTATCTGTTGTTGGAGTGGGACTCTTTGTTTGTTTGTTTTGGGTGGGGAATGGGGTGTGGGTGTGTGGGTGTGGGTGTGGGTGTGGGTGGGGGTGGGGGCAAGGAGAGGACTCAGTAAAGTTGTGTCACCTTATTAGTGGCAGTCTTGCAGAATTTCTGTGAGATCTTTCTGTAGATGTTCACGAGGAGATAGTATAATGAATTTTCCAAAGTGTGCATATGGAGAGAGGGTGTTTCAAGGAAGGTGACCTTTTTTCACACGGACGGCTGCGTGGGTGTGCGTTGTGTAGAAGACAGATTGGTAGTCAACCGATCATCGTTGATACATTCCGAGTTTGTGCGAGACTTTTGTGGAATGGTGTTGTCTCATTATGGCTTATTTTGAGTTATGTTTCACAATTGGAAGAAGCGATAATTTGAGAATATCGGTAAAATCCTTGGTTTAAGCCTGTTATTTTTTGGCAAAACGAGGTGTACTCTGTGATCTCTTTTTTGAATTTTTAGGAGAGTTTTCTAGTTTCCCCTTGGAGGATGAGTATTCTTCTTGACAGTTTTTGGGCTTTCAATGTTACAACTTACAGGACAAGTACATAGCAAGCTTTGGACAGCTGCATAATAAATTGTACAAATTAGGAACTGACATGCTAAAAACACGTCAATAGAAATATATATCTAGTAGAAGTAAAGTTAAATGTATACATTAATCTAACATCATACCACAATAATGCAAGGTTTTAAATTTATGAACGGTAATAAATAATAATCAGTATGTAAATCTCATGAAACATGTGTGAATATATTGCAGATATATGGATTTGTAAGCAATAACATATACATTAAAACCTTAATTATGTGCTGGAAAGATTATGTTTCAATTGGAACTCTAGTTATGGGCCAGAAACAGTATCTTTTAATAGCCAGTTGAACAATTAAAGCTCCCAAACACTCAGATTGGGACCAGTAGTTTGTGATCCCAATTCAAATCATTGGATTTGATTATCATTCCACCCAGAGGCAACTTCATGGTGCTATATGATTAAAAGTAAATTAATAGGATATGTATGATTTCCAGTTCCATACATTTTAGGTTGTGATCTATCAACACGTGCACCATCACTCCATCAACCTAGTTACTAAAAGAAGTGTAACTAAAGATAATTCTGTTGTTATATTCAAGGATAAAATTTGATAGTTTACTGAAGATTACTTTCTTCCTCTACTTGGCTGGGAAAAAAATGAAAAATTCAGAAGAAGAAAAGAGAGAATATTACCTTCTCCCTCCTGCCTTACTTTCCAACGCCTCTTATGAGCAACCATTGCGTGTTTGAACTCCTTTGCAGCCAGGGCCCTTTTTTGCATTGGCAATGCAGCCTCTGAGGCCTGAAGGAGGAGATTAGCCGCTTCAATGGCGGACTTCGTCTGCATTCTAAAGTGAAATACCAAGTAAAGTTACTTTCTTTTTCTTTTCTTTTCTTTTTCTTTTTGATAGGTAAGTTTGGCCCCAAGTATGGGGATTGGCCAAGTAAAGCTATAGGTTTAAAATTATTATATTATTTTGAAACAAAATATATGGTTTTGTTAGGGTGACAAGATAAATCCCAACGCCTGGTTTATGTGATAAACTGATACTAGAAGTTATCCAGATAGATTTCAGACCCTTACTTTTCTTCAAGAATACAAATAATCATGCTTAGTATCCTACTATCTTTTTTTTAAATCTAATAGGAGGAAATCTTTATGTACAAAAGATTGATGGATAAAAGAAGTATATAATTTTTAAGTTATACTATGTCTAAAACTGAGAATGCTATTTCACTTGCTGAATATTTATGCAAATTAAACTACTATATTTTTTAAGATTTTCCTAGTACAATTATATCTTTTCCGATTACGATTTCTAATAAACAATTCTATTCCTAAATATATTGAAAAGAATCCTAGACAAACATTAAAATGAGTTTAAAAGAATATATTTAAAAATAGAAGTCAAAAGTAATTTAGCACTCTTTTTTGCCACCAAAGGTTTCCTAAACTAACATGCACTACAGATCGAAACCTTACACATTCCATGGTGAATAACCTAAGCACGGCATAACTCTGAATGTGCCAAAACAACGTTCTAGTCAAGATTACAATAAATCTATTAAGAATAAAAACAACTAATGGAAATCTAAAATTTACTTGCTGAGCTGAGAACGTAACGAAAATCAGGCTCATTTCAATTCAATAACAACATAATTAGCAAATCAACAATCAAATAACATTTGCGCAGTCATAATTCACACAAATCGCAGTCCGATAAAATAGTTTAAAGATTAAAAAAAAAGTTGGAAATGGAGACTTACTCGGGAAGCGTGCGAAAGGCGGTGAGGGTGTCGTCAAAGATAAGAAACTGGAGATTTTTGGGGAGTTTTGAGAAGGAGAGACTGAGAATTAAGCTGAGCTCTTTGCAGGCTAATGCGTATTGGTAGATTCGACCAATTGATTCTCTTAGCCCTAACTTTTTGTATCTCTCTTCTGCCCTTCCACCTCCCATTATTAATTAGGAGATTTTTTGGAACACAATTTCTTGATCAGGACCAATTCATACCAAATCGGAATTTCAGTATCCAAAAATCTGTTTATACGAGTGTAGAGAGAGAGAGGAGGGGGGGTTGTTTATGGCGATAGATACAGGCGTCTGAAATGCGCGAAAGATGGGAGCTTGGCGGTACAACGATGAAACGACGCCGTGTAGCATTAAATTTACTCCTATAAAATCGCTTTGAGTTTGCTTGGGTGCAAAAGTAGTTTATCGTTAGGTTATAGTTATATACGGTTTCTAAATACAATAAATCTGCATATGACACGTTCAAATATAGTTTTTAATAAATTAAAATATAATATTATAAAATTGTTACTCATTTCTAAATTAAAAATATTTTTTATGTTATTTTTAAAAAAAAGAAATACATTTCTATTTTATAACTACAAAGTGATATAGTATTTTTATTTGATACTATTAAAAGTTCAAAAATATAGCTGAGAATATAAAATTATTATTAAAAAATATATTTTAAATTTTAAACGGAGCTAGTATTATAAAAATTATACATTATGGAAACTTTTAGTATTATAAAAATTGCACACGGATGGAGGACTAGACAAGTTTAAAATCAAAATGATAAACTTAAATAAGTGATTGTAAATGTTTCCTAAATCCCTTTTTGTTTTCCAATTTTTTGGTAGTTTAATGGGATTTGAACATTGAAACCTCAGTCTTCTTTATAGATTAAAGAAAATTTATAGATATTTTAAAATAATTAAAGTGTGATAATAATTAACTTCAAGGGTTAGCCCAGTAGTCAAGGAAGTTTACTCTTTTCTGGATGTAAGGGGTGCGCCTTTAAAACCGAAAAGAGGAATTTAGTTTCGATTGACGCATTAACAAGTCCAAAGATGTCTTTGGTGTTAAAAAAAAGTTATAATATTTCAACTCGTTATAACATATGCAATTGTACGAAGGATAACTTGTTTAGATTATGTCAAAAAAAAAAAAAAGGTTGTTTGGATTAAACCTTGACATCAACAAGTCTCACATTCAATATCTAAACAATTTACCAATGTAGGGGAAGATCTGAATAGAAAAAAGAATGTTCAGCACATGGCAGCAGGAGACGAAATTCATTTACAAGAACTATAAACAAATTTGATACATAATAGGTAGCATAAAAAACCTTATAAATCTAGTTTAAGGTTGAAAATTCAATGAAATGATACAAATCTTATTATATATATAAGCCCATAGAAAATCAGACAAGGGTGAAATGATCTCTAGTCGAGTCAGGTTTAACAGTACCTATCTATATTTTATTTAAAAAATTTTAAATGTACTCGGATTCGTACTAAAATTTGTATACAATGTTTGCATCTTTTCTTATATTCGAATTTGATTTGACTCATTTTATTGTACTCAAGTTTGACTCGACTCGACTCATTTTTTTAGTCAAGCTACTCGCGAGCATGTGAGACTTGCACGAATCAGATCTAAATCATTTATATTATGATAATACAGATAAAATTAACTCAATCAATTATTTGGAATAATTAAAATTTAAACTCTTCAAACTATATCTCGAATCTTATAAAAAATTAATTTGTTAAAAATTATGCTGATAATTTAATTGTTGAATACTACATATTAAATAAATCGAGTACATTTAAGATTGTATACGAGTTAGTATCAATCAACTTGTATCGAGATAAAAAATTCGATACTTTAAATAAGTGAAAAGTAGACCGCGAATTCGACTTAATTAAGTATCGAATTCGAGTTTTGATCGAATTTTTCAAGTCAATATCGAACCACTCGGTTATTCAGCCTTAAAATTAGATACTACCAATCTAGTACATCTTTTCTGTCACTTACTGGGAAAGAAAAAAGTAAAAAAAGATCTCCTTGTAGAATTGAGCAATTTCTACATAAATCAGCATATCATCCGCGATTTCTTATATTTCCACAAGAATATAAGCAAACTACGCAATAGGAAATAGTATAATTTACATTAACACCATGTTTAAACAAGACCAATATACAAAAGGCTCATGCTACACAAATACCAGATAAATATCCCCCGGTTTCTAAATCCCCAGCATTCCAATTACCACACACAATACATAACTACATAGCACAAACCTGGCTTTGTCATATGGTTTGTAGATGGCCAAATAAACCTTCTCTATTTCTCCCTCTAGCACAATTTACAAACACCACATAAATTATACTACATATGTATGCATAGTACATGCTGAGTCGAGCTTTCCGGGGGCTCAGGTTCTTTGATGTTGAAGACTTGATGCTTGAACTTCCAGAGTAGTTTCATAGAATTCGTGAAAAAAAAAGCTTTTTGATTCCCAGGACAGTCCCTTTGTGAAGAATGCTGATGTATGTGTGAAATTGTCAACATTCTAGACCAATTTAAAGGAAATAAGATAACTGTTCTTTCTTCCTTGAACCTCCCTCGCCATACAAAGCATTCCACTGCTTCAGCTCACTCATTATAGATCCCTCCGAAGCAAAACTGGCAGCAACCTGCAACGGAATAAATTTAAGACTCTTTCAGATTCGGATATAAGCATCTAAGACTAAGAACTCAACTGTGTTACATAATGAATTTTTTTTGTACACATTATAAACTCGAGGTCAATTTATGTCCTACAATATGAATGAAGAACAAACAGAGTGCAGTAAACATAAAGTTACTTCCCCACTTGTACATGGTCTCTGGCAAAAGGAAGGAGACTGAAATTCCACCATTATATATCAAAAGCGACTGAAGGGCTCATGATTTCTGTGACAATGGAGGGCAGTGGTCTCTGTCTAGGTAATTGGCAAATTGAGCCAGTACATACGAAGGTAACTAAAGTTTCAGTTTATCCATTCCAAAATAAAATGGCTGTATACTTCCTTGAGGTTCATATACTGACATGCAAATTCACATGTCCAAGTACGGTCAACTACAGCAAGGTGCACGTAGATCATCTAGTTAAGTGTTTTAACCTGACATTACCCTTTTTTTATGGATAACCATCTTCATAGTTACCTGATTCTTTGCCTGCCTCATGTCTTCCATGTTCAAAGACCTCAGAGTAATTACTCTTTCACTTTCTTCCTTTTTCTCCGATGTATCTTCTGAATTTTTTGCTGCTTCTGCTCTCCGCTTCTTTTCCTGTAAATAGAAATTATTTTAAGAAAGAAAGTTTTAGGAGCAATAAACATAAATTGAGAAGAAAGGAAAACAAAAAGTAGGAGCTCAGAATGGAAGAATTTACCAAATCCTTCTCCCTCTCTTCTTGTATCAGCTCTCTCACAGGTCGATAAGCTGCTGTTACACACAAAATCTGTTTTCGGTAGTTAATGCCAAGTCTCATCCCCAAGTAATAAAAGTCCAACTTAATAATTGTCATTAAAGTAACACAAACCTTAAGATCGCTTCCAGTATATCCTTCTGTCATAGTTGCAAGCTCCTTAAAATCCAGTTCTTCTACCTTTTCTTTTGCCAAAAGTGTTCTCAAGATCTTCTCTCTGCTCTCCACACATGGTAAACCAACCATAATTCTGTCCATCACAGAAAAACAGAGATTAGAAACATCTATATTCATCTGCAACACAGTCCTTGGGCTGCTTTTTATGTGTGCGAGGTTAGAGAGAGACGTTAACGATTATTTGTATGGTCCTAAATATCCAGATATTCATTTCATAGAGGTGAACTTTTCTACTTCACCATTATTGTAATTAAGAATAAAATATTGATGAATGATGACAATTTCTTCACAACATGGAGTAGGGAAATATTTTGTGATGCAAAGGATGAGGACAAACTAGTATTTCCATTGCCATTATCAGTGAAAACTTTAGATATCCAAGAGTTTTATCTCTTATAATCACTTCAAAGATCACTAAGCTAGAAGAAGGATAAAAAGATTGATGGAAGGGAATCCAATCAAAGAGATTGCTTCTAGTATCTTCATTCAGTTATGCTTTGAGAGAAGTAGAGAGAGTGCCTTTACATGATGGTGCACAAGAAGGCTAGTAAGGTGAAGTTAAAGCTAATGAAGAATATAAATGAATGACATAGTTAGACTAAACATGCAATGCTTCATGCTTTGCTAGATATTGGACTTTTCACAGTTGATGTGATTGTGGTACAATAATGAAAATATACCTGCGCTCAAAACGCCTAATAATTGCTTCATCAAGGTCAAATGGCCTGTTGGTCGCAGCAAGAACAAGAATGCGCTCACCAGGTTTTGTCAGCAGCCCATCCCAATGTGTCATGAACTCATTCTTAATTTTCCGCATAGCCTCATGCTCACCAACTCTTGTGCGTTGCCCAAGCATGCTATCAACTTCATCCACAAAAATGATAGTGGGAGAAACTTTGGCTGCAAGTGTGAAGAGAGCTCGGACATTCTTTTCATCTTCCCCAAACCATTTAGAAGTGATGGTTGACATTGAGACATTGATAAAGCTTGCTCCAGCTTCATTGGCAATGGCCTTTGCAAGCATTGTCTTTCCAGTACCAGGAGGCCCAAAGAGTAATATGCCTCGACAAGGCTTAAGAAGTCCACCAGTGAACAGGTCAGGTCTTCGAAGAGGAAGCATAACCAGCTCCTGCAGTGACTCTTTAGTTTCGTCTAAGGAGCCGATATCTTCAAATGTTACTCCAATCTCATTTGCAGGAATCACCTCTGGCCTTATGCGCTTTTCAAATTCATTGTCAGGGACTTCCTGGTGGCAACCATGACATTTGAAGAGTTAGAGAAGACAAAGAATGATAGGAAGTGAATACCTACTATTTCTTTTATGGTATTATTAGCTTTTTTTGTATATCACAGTGGTGCTATGGTAATATTGGAATGCACACATAGAAAAGTATAAGTTCCATGATATATCCACCAAACTAACTTTATGCAATCAGCATTTCAAATTCATTTTCAATTGTTCAAAAAATTCTATTTCTCAGCTGTAATAACAGAAACCTGAGACACGGCATTATATCGTTTTGCATTTCAACAAGACTTTGACTCATTAGGACGCATAAGCGCCATGGGTGCTCCGTTAGAAATTTATTTCACGTCATTTTTCTCTCCTTTCTCAGTTCAAATAAGTACAGGAACTGGACTCACTGGTTTTGGTGGTGGAGCAGGATTCTCACCATCCTTCTTGGCTGAAGAAACTGATTTGTCTGCCTCAGTTTTATTTTCAGTTGTTGGATTCTCAGACTTCGATTCAGGCTTTAACCCAATAATTTCTCCCTCTACAAATTCCTAAGGTTGATAAACAAGGGAGCACAAGTAAGCCATAACATTGCTGAAAAAGTCAGTAGCAGAATTCTAAGATTGTTTGAAAGTAAGATAAACCTTGGAAGATTCAGCATTTGTCTCCAGTTTGAGAGTATCTTTGCCACTGTTTTTTCCCTCCTGGAAGAAACTCAATCCATGTGACAAACTGTAAAAGGGACAAAGGGTAAGTACATGAATTTTGTAGGAGAAAGAAATAAAAGCAAAGAATACAAGTGTCAAAACAATATAAAAATTGGTGTCTACCTCTTTGATGATATAAGGAGCTTTCCATTTCGATATTCTGGTTGCTTATTATTCATCAAATGGAAAGATATTGCTGATACCACAATTTCTTCAATGTAATTACCGAGAACCAATGCATCTGCATGGCAGATTGAATTTAGATCATCACATTCAAGATCATTCGCCGCCAGTACCTCAGCAATATGATTTTTGTTATCCCGAGACTGGATTGTTTTTATGTCCTTTTCTAATTGGGCTTTCCAGCTTACAAGACTACTCTCATCTTCAGGTGGCTTTATCTCGATAGTGTAAGGAAACAAATAAGTGAGTCTCTCATCAATTTCCCTGCAATCATCATCTGTCTCCAACATCCGCGAACCAAGAAGTAACACTGATCCCGATAATTTCTTCAACATTTTATCGAACAAGTTGTAAAGCCTTGGGGATTGGAGAAGAAGCTTCTCAACATCCCTGATGTACAGTATGACAGAGCTAGTTTCAGAGACAGAAACCAGAACCTGTTGTAAAGTGGAGAAACTACTAGTCAGAATCTTATGGAGATTATTAAACGCAATAGTAGTATCTGAGGGAGTGGAATTTTCAAAACAAGAAAAGTCATTACATAGTAGGAACCTAGTTAGATACAAGCAACTCAACAAATCTGATATGTACCTTGTAAAGTGACTGTAAAAACATCTTTTCATCAAACGACAAGCTGCTGATGCGCTTTGGAGGAGCTAGAAAAAGTAAATAACTCCCAACAATCAGTAAACAATAACATCTACATATTAACAACATATGCAGGGAATAGCACATCAAGTTTAATGGTGACTGATGTTCAAAGGTGTAAGAAAATAACCATAAAACATCCAAAAATTTCTAATAGCAAACAATAATATCTTTTAAATGGAAAAACATAATTTTTTCCTCATTTACTTTAGGCACATTATTACAATCAATCCTCTCCTCCGCCTCCGGCTAAAATTTGGTGGCTGGAGCCTGGAAGAATCCGAACTTCTACCTATAGATTTAACTGGAAGTAGGTTGATCAATAATTTCGTTTAGCTTGAAAATAAAGATACAAATCTAGCAAGAATCTCTTGAGAGAAACCATTGTTCATCATATTTGACTTTTTGATGAGCATCATGAACTGCAGATGGTGAGAAAGAATTGGTAGTGGCTTAGCAGAGTGATTGAACAGCCACAATTTCTTTGGGAGAATTGGTTCAAAAATCCGTAATAAACTTAAAAGACATTCCATTAGTGAAAATTTTTGGCAAAAAAAAGTATTATGAATATACAACAAAGTTATTCGTATCAATAGAGAGATGATTGTGCCCTAGTTGAACCAACGTCACTACCGTTATTAGGGCATGTACCTAATATATTAATGTCAAATATATCACAACTATGTATGTATCATTGAAATGCCAAACATTTTTTTACTTATTCTATCAGTTTATCCACCAATATAGCATATCAAAACAAAGCTCTGTTCAACAACCTGGATTTGTAAAAGACTGGGCACTCATGGTACTCATATCTGAAGATACAGTGGCATTTCTACGATGTTTTGGAAGATTATTACCGCCTTCCATACTCCTGCAAATTCAAGGGAATATATTTATATAGTGAAAACACCTTAGTTGGTGGTCTTGTGATCCGAAACTAAAATTTATCTACCACACCTTAATTTAGTCTCCAGGCCACTGCTTTGCCTACGTAATGCTCCTGCAAAGAGAATTTTATTGGCCACGATACAAAACAGTGCTCCAAGAAATCTTATATGATCAGAAATGGGAGAAAATAATGATGTGAAAATTAAAAGATCCGGTTAGCAAGAATTCCTTCTTCTTTTTTAGAATAAAGAAAATAAAATCCTAACAGCGAGATAAACATCGCATCATATGTATTAATTTACCTATATAACTCTTAGTAATACAAAGATTTGATAAAATATTGCAGCAGAGCAGAAACAGGGTCTGAAGTAGAGTTCTATAGTTATATAGTAGACCCACTTATCCATGAGTCTTCAAATGCCAAGACTATTTGGTATTTTCTCTTCTATTTTTTTCCCCTAGTTTTTTCCCGCAAACTCATCCAAGGCTGGTATTTACTTGGGCTAATAAAACTAGTAATCAAATGGTGCCTCCCTCCACAATTACTTTCCACATTAAAGGCATTTTACCTAATTCACATCAACTAATTTCCTTGTTCTCTACTAATAGATTGCATATGTATGGTGTTTCCAGTAATTAATGACCTTGGATGATAAGAACAAAGAAGTACAAAATGTCAGGATCATACAGGTAGCTGATTCTATGTCAAGCACATGGAGAACAAAACTAGATTAATTATTCCTTTAACAATTAAGTAAACGGAGCATTTTCAGCACCCGAGTAACCAAATAAAACGCTATTATTAACACAATAACTGTGAGAATTTAACATCACTAACAGAAATACGAAAGCATTTTGCTAGTCAATAAAAGGTTTGTAGTTTGTACAATGTCACCCTCATGAACCTTCAATGTATTAAATAAAAAGAGAACAATCCATAGAATCTGTAGTTCCTTTTTGTACCTCCAGTATCATCCCTTGGTGAAAGGATCGAGAAGGAACCGAACAAACTGGACATTCGCTCCAAAGCCATATCTGAGATGGACCTCTTGAAAGGCTACAAAAATGTAAGGACTGAATCAAAATATATTGTACTTGAAGCAAAGTGTCAACTTTTCTTTGTCATGGGATTGATGGATTTATATCAATCAATTTTCAATATATGGGGCACGTCTTTACATTAGTGTATATACATCATTACATGTTGTGACCTTTATCCACTCTACAATAGAGGTTAGACGCATACACTGGCTGAAAGTAACATTCGAAATTGATACTAAAAGTAACTCTGGATAGAGGAACATTACTTACACTTTCTTTCTTAGAGCTTCCATACTTGCTCTGCATCTGTGGATAATCACCAATGCCAGGATTAGTATATATCATGGATCAATAACTGAACTCCACAAAGAATAGAACTTGTTATAATTACCTTCATAGAAAAGTCAGTCACATCCAACAATAGCAACTTTGCTTCAAAGTAATGTGACAGAGCCTTGGCAAGCATTTGCTGATAGAGTTCTTTAGAAGACATAAGCAATCAATAAAACAAAATCAGGCCAAAAACTTAGTTATGAGCATACATATCAAAACTTAGTTATGAGCATACATATCTGAATGCAAAATTAGATGGCATACCAGCAGGCCCTGAGAGCAATATAGCCCTACTTGCAGGCGAAAGATTTCGAGTGTGCTTAGAAACATCTAAGTGTTTGAGATGAACATACGCTGCACTTGTCAATAACATCCGCGTCCTCTCACTGTCATTTTCATCAACAAAACAAGAACACCATAATGATTATTATACAACACACGGAAATAATTTAACCACCAGAGACCTATAAATTCATAACAAGCCTATAAATCAAACAGTCAAAACTGATTTTATGCCAAAATGGATTTTTTATTTTATTTTTTATTATTATTTTGGAATACATTAAGGATGAATACATGAAAGGAAAAAAAATAGTAAAAATAATTTTTAAATCCGAATATTTACGTAAGACCATAAATTCATCTTCAGTTTAGCAATTACTCCTATCCTACTTAAAAATATGTGCAGATCGTGTCTGCACCGGAGCAATTATATAGCTTTTCTCGTAAAATTTAGACATGTATATAATGATTAATAAATCACTAAAAACAGAAACAAAATATATATATACAATTAAAAAAACTAGAGCTGATCTGTATTACATTACCTGAGGTAATAAGGGAAGTCCTCAAAGGTGACCTTGCTTTCTTTACCGTCTTGGAGGAGGCGGAGAAGCTCCTGCTCAATCTGCTCGGCGGTAACTCCGGTGGTGGCAGAACCATTATAAGCACCGGTCCATTTGCTTACAGTTTGTCCTGAAGCCAATCCAAGCCCTACTCCTACCCCAACGCTCAATGCAGACAGAAATAGATGCTTCTGCTCCATCACTCCCTACGTATTTCTTTCTGTGTATATATATATAAAATCTGTATATATGACTTTCCGACCAAGATCTGCAATATCATACAAATCTTGATCTCATTCCCTTCAAATTATTGTCCCTCAAAAACTAATTACTAGCATAAAATTTTAATTTACTTCCGGCGAACTTCAAAACACACCGATTGAATGTTGATGTAGAAGATATGGATTTGAGTAGGAGAGAGAAAGAGAGAGGTAAAGGCAAAGAATTATTTTGAATTTGAGACACCAGAAATGTGTATTGGTCCGGATGAGACGGTTGGTCGATTCTTTTTAGCTCTCGTGCTTTCTATTTCTTTGGAGACCTGAATTCGATACCAATGCCTATATATAGACACCAACAATATTCCTATCACGTACTAATAGCTGTTTATATACACACACGCATATTGTATATTTTTGCCTGTGAGGCTCACAAATATGTATTGTGTATACTGTATATTTTTGCCTGTAAGGCTCACAAATATGTATTGTGTACACGAGTATTATGTGAGTCATCATTATGTGACAGTATTATTTTATAGACACAAAAACGAGACGAGACGGATTGGTTATGTGTTTTTCTTGGATTGGTGGATGCTAAGAAATTACTCTGTTGACTTTCTTGGACTTAACCAAATAACAGACATTTGTGGACTACTTTTTGTTTTGAGTTGCCCATTTAACTAATTTTAATCTCAATAATCTACTTTTAATTTCCTTTCAACAGCCTCACAAAAAAGAATGTTTCTTGTAATTTAAAAAAAATAGTCACATTAAAAGTTTATTTTTTAAATTTCGGCATCATAATCCCATTATCATATCAGGTGATAACATAATAGTAATACCTCCCATTTTATTCAGGCTAGTTATGAAGATTGAAGTACTGAGATTTTTAAGTATCGTGTTCATTTCTTCCTTTATTTAAAAATTAAAAATATAATCTTAATATTTATAAATTTCATTCTTTTTTCTTAGAACCAATCGAGTATTCTATTTGGCGGTGGTGGTGGTGGTGGTGTTGTTGTTTTAACCAGTAAAGCATCCCACAGATTTTAATAAGTTTCCATTGCTCAAATCCTTATTGGTAACCTTTTTCCCTTAATTTATCAAACTATTTTTTTCCTTCACCCTTCTTTCTTTTCCATCTTTCCTATTTTTAGCTGAAAACTTGGATGCAAAGAAAGGGCTTTTAAATTAGAGAAAGTTGGTGACTGTCACTTCAACTTTTGATGGGCATACCGGTCAATTGCCATGCATATAAATAAATAAATCGATAATTTAGAACGATATTGAATTATAATTTATGGGAGTGACTAGCATGAAGTGAACTTAATGCTTATGCTTAATACAGTGCTGACACGTATGTAGAGAGATCATTTTTCCGCTTGTGCGTCAATACTGTACTAAACATGAAATGAAATTACCATGAAATTCACTTCATACTAACTGGATTCTTGAATTATACTGTAACTCATTTGTTTGATATCATAAATTCATAATGCAATAACTCATAGATTATTATTATTATTTATAGTATTGTAATAGTGTTTTACCAAGTTAATTTCAATAATTATATTAATTTGGACATATTTAATTACATCTAATCAATTTGATGAATCGTCAATGATCATGTGACATCAAATTATTTATTTGTATTATAATTATAAAATGCTACATATAAAAAATATTATTAATCATGCATTTCAAATATGGACCCAATTTGTTTTACATTTTTAATAGGAATAGGAGGCATATGGAAAGAAAAGAATTTAAAAAATCGCATTATTAGAAAGTAATAACAATTAAAGTAACTTAAACTAAGTAGTATTTATCTATATTGGGATTACTTAACGTGGACGGTCCAAAAAGGTGGTCAGTTGTACGTTTGGTTTTTTCCTTTTGATATTATATTATAATACTAGCTGTGTCATGTACCTTCGATATTATATTGACGATATGATTTATTTTAAATTTTAAACGATCCAATTAATTTATTGAATGAACGAAAAATTTAAAATTATTTATATTTTATTAGATAAATTACGTTGTATACGCTTTACACGTTATACTACTCCATCATTCACACTGCTACCAGTACTCCCCTGTTAATGTAAAAAGAAGGTAGAAAAAGGGAAATGAAGAAGAGAAAGGCGGCTAGCTAGCAGCTAAAGGAAAAATACATGCACTTATAATAAGCCTAAACAATAGGGTGGGTCCATCTTCTTTTCGAAGCTTAACTTCCATTATTGGAATTTGGGCCTTTAGTAGGGTCAATTTTTTAAAAATAAAAATTTATAAATAAAATAAAATAAAATAACGATAAAAAAAAGATACGAGGGACATTGTAAATAATTGTATGAACTATCATATAAAATTAATATCGTTTTATGTAATTAAAAATACTTCTTTTCATATTAGGTGCAAAATAATATTTTATTATTTTTTAAAAATTTGTTATTATAAGAAACTCATCACACAAGAACGTGACAATGACTTTTGTCCCGTCAAGATCAATTTATCGAAATATTTTGGTTAATACTTAAACTTGATGTTAATGCGGTGAAACATCTCAATTTAAATTATATTTTGACATGAAGGATGGTAACCCATGCATACATAGTCTTTGTAATTGATATTGAGAATGACATCCATTAAACTTAAAAAAAATCTTGAATCAAACCAAGTAAATGTCTCATTTGATGAATGAACTTGAGAAAACAATTGAAATAATTAATTGGCTCCACTGTCTACTCCATCATTCTACGATTGCGATTGAAGCTGGACCTTTCTGCTTTCTAGAACTTGATCGATTTAGCTATCTATATGAATGAATTAAGTGGATTATTTAATACCAATGATCGATGTTACACCAATAAATAAATAAAAATCAAAGTGGCATGCATGGCGAAGTGTTAATTAATTTTTCATAATTTCTATCAGGAACTGAAAGTGACCTAGGAATTAAAGAAACTATGCAACTTCATACAACCTAGCTAGACAACCCAATTAATAATAGGAGACAAAATTGATGTAAAGTTGTGCTACCATCTTTTAATATTTGACAGTTGTGCTACAATAAAGATATACAGTCTTACATCGGACAGTTAAGACCTAAAAACTTAAGATGTTATTCCATTCATTGGATTTTGAGTTTGATGCTTTAAAATAGTATCATAGCAAACACCGTTCATGTGCGGGGCCAACGGCCCACATGTTCAAAATCCGGAAAGCTTGTGTTTAGAAGTTGGTAAAGTGGAGAAGAAAAACAAGGGGGGAAAGAACACTTTTTACACTATATTTTAACATTATTTCTAAAAATTATAATTTTTAAAAGTATAGATAATTAGATTTATTTTTGTTGAAATACATTTATCTTTTTTTACAGTAATTTTTATTTTATTTTTCCTGCGTTTTCTAAGTTCCGAACGGATTATGATCTATAATCCATGGAAGATGCCCTGACTTCGTAATTAAGTTCTTAATCAAAGTCTCTAGACTCTAAATAATCATGTTAACAATGGATTGTTTTTATCAACTAAAGACATGCATGGGATTAACATAGGGAAAGGCCAAATCATCTTTTTGCACCTTTATGCTGTTGGTCATATCATATATTATGACCGAGCTTTACTTAATTAGAAGGTAAGGCAATGGAATGCAGTGCAATACTTTCCATTAGTTGGTAAGTCAAATTTTACTAGCTAGGACAATTTACAAGTTGGGGATTTTGAATGATCGTGACCTACCAAATTAAAGAAAAAAAAGTACTACTACCAAGTTTCACATTAAACGTCAGTGGATATCTATACATGTAGTACATAAGTTGGGAACTCCAAGAGTTTTACTTGGTAGTCAAAGACATTTAGGGGGCGATTTGATTAGCAGAATGATCGATAGATTTAGTCATTCAGTGCGTTTGTTTCGAAAAGAAATCGTCTGAATGACTGAATCGGTCGGTCATTCAGACGATTTGGGCTGAATGACTAAGTCCTATTTTTTTGGTTGAATGAGTTGGATGACAGCCGAATGATTTTTTAATTTTTTTTTTTACAATATTAACTATTATATTATATTAAGTAATATTAAATAAATTTATAACAATTTTTAATTTTTTCAAAAGGGTAAAATAATAAAAATTTGTTATTTAAATATTTCAGACATATCAATTATTAAATAATTTTTTTTATTCAAATTCAATCTCAATCTTATTTAACACATAAATTGACCCGAATATATTTTTACCGTTTAAAACTAAAATATAAGTATAGAAAAAAATTACATATGTAATATTTATTTGTGGTGCCAATAGCTGTATTAGAAAAGTAAGGTAGGCATGCAATGCAATTACATTGATTAAAGTTGTGACTTTAAATCTTTCAAAGACTTTTTATTAAAAACTAGAAAACTTAAATTAGAACAGAAAAAAAGAATAAAAAATTTAAAGAGTTTTTAATGGAAAAGGATAGAAGAGGACATGAGTTGTAATTTAAAATTTATTATATTAAAAGTTGAGGATAATATGGGAATGTCCAAATCATGGGACGGAAAACTGGCAGGAAAAGTGGCCAAGTTTTCTATCTATTTCTTTTCCTCAGAAACATAAGAATTGGAAAGAAAACTTACCGTCCATCTGTCCATTTTAAAACTCAGAAACAGAGCGTAAAACTCCAAAAAGAAAAGAAAAGAAAAGAAAAGAAAAAGTGTGTGGGTGAGCCTTGCGAGCACGTATCAGAGTAAGAGGGGGGAAAATTGGTAGCCTCGTCGTTGATGACAAACTTTTCCAGATCAGCATCACATGCTTAATTTATTACTAGTAAGTATTTAATGGCTTTTCCAGCCAGCATCATGATTTGTGGGTTACACGCATTATTCTCCTGCCATTTTACTTTCCCAAACCCAGAAGAATTACTCCAATCAAAATACACTTTACTGCCCATATATTTATTTCGTTTTATAAAAATATTTCATTTACAAAAATTTAAAAATAAAAAAGAAATTTTTTTTACTCGTCCCTAATAACAGCTAATTGTTAATTTAGTAGCGCTAGCATAAAACTAAAATTATGATAACAAATATAAAGATTTTGTATTTTTTATATTACTATTAATAAAAATATGAATCTTTCTAAATTAAGATTTTTTGGGTGAAATTTTTATAAAATAAGTATTTAGTCAAGGACAATAATACTTCAGTCGTGACTCATTGTCAACAAATGCATGGGCATTCATTCCTTTATATGAATAATTCGTGTGCACAATTCAGCTGGTTTAGTTTTTTTTTTTTTTTCTTTAATTAAGGAAAAGCACTCTATATATTGTCTATTTTATCACCAACATATTTATGTATTCCTTGGGTTTTTGTTTAAATTTATTGAATATCTCATATGACATGACTTGTCCTAATTTGGCCAATATGACAACCAAAATCTTGCCAAAACAATTTATTAGTAAATGGATTCCTACGTGGTTGTGACTTGTGATTAGCTAGTGGTGTAAATGAATCGAGTCAAATCGAATAAAAAGTTGTTCAAATTTATCGAATATGAAATAAAATTTTATTGAGGCTAGTTTAGTTATCGAATCAGGTACGATCTCGAATCGAGTTCGAGCGGTTTAAATTTTTCGATTGAATATAATATAAATATCAATAGAAAATAAAAATTTGAAGATGTTCGATTAATTTATCTAACTTTAAACTTTGTTCATCGTATTTAAATCGTTTATATTTTGAATCAAACTTTTAATTCATTTTACCGCGTTAACTATGACTGTCAATTCACCCACCAATTAAACCATTTCACTATGCTCCAATTAATTTTACATCAAATGGTACTTTCAAAAATAATATATGCACATTAGTTAGTGAAATTAATTTTTGAAAGTATCATTTTTCATAGAATACAATATACTTTGATTATCAAATATATTGTCATTTTTATAATATCAAAAATTAATCAAATATTATTAAAAGAGAAAAAAATAAATTTACTAATAAAGAGAATAAACTTGCCTAATTGGGAATCGAAATTTAATTATAAAGGTCACAGTATCTCAATATTTATGAGTAAACTAAGATTTCATTGTCAATTGACGTGCATAGATTAATATGACGAGGAGAGATTGATGTACACGATAATTCTTCATCTCTCTTATTTTATATATAATGAATTTACTTGAATCGATACGTGATTTTCTTTTAATTTTTTTGGGACAGGATCTTATAATAGATTTTAAAAAAAATTATATTTGTATTTTTAAAGTTACGTACTTTTTAATATTTAATAGTTCAATATTGTTGTATTTTATTTGATAGTAACAGAAGTTGTTACTTTTAAAGCTTTAACGAATTCGCATCAAATTTATATTTTAAGATTTTGCGATTCTGGTGTTTTTTAATAGGATTCGTCTAGCTAGGAATGGAGTATGTAATTGTTAAGAAAAAATAGAGTTAATATTAACAAGACAAAACGTATAAAAATAGATTAATTATTTTATTTTAAAACGTGTTCTTGCATATGAAAAACCAAATATGAATTATAAATGCAAAACTAAATATTAGTAATTAATACCGCCTTGATTCCAAATTATGACAGACTTTTTAGACAATTTATGAGTTTTATAAGTACATTGTTTAAAATAAAATATTTAAATACAATACTAGTAGTAATATTTTATTTAGCAAATTGGAGGGAGAGTGACAGAAACCGGATCCTCCACCAGTAATCAAATAGATTTACTAATATAATTAGGAATCTGACAGGATCTGTTTATGCCATTCATGAATCCACTACATCAATATCATATCAATTGGCATTTCATTGTCTCCCACGCAAAGTTTAGAAAATAACAAGACTGGTTGTCAAAATCATGTCGGTCGACCTGACCTCACCTCACCTGACCTGCTGCTTGCACCCGTCCTTAACTGCAACTTGCCTCGCTACTGCTACTGCTACTGCTACTGCTACTACTGCTGCTAAAGCTCTCTGTGCCTGTGAACTGATCAATGCAAACCGGCTGGCCCAAGCTCAAGTGCTAAATGTTTGGGTATTTAGGAATATTCGATTCATATCTATCCACTTATTCTCATACAAGAAACAATCCATCCATCACTTGCTCAATGAATTATTTTTGTTTATCATGCGCAGTCCATATCATATTCATGCCTCAATCATTGGGAACATTCGACCCATTTATGGGCATCTTGACCCAAAATGTTACTCCCTCTGTCCCAAATTATCTGCTGTTTTAGTAAAAAAAAATTATCCTACAATATCTGCTTTTTTAAGATTTTAATACATTTTTTTCCTTTATTTTCCAAGTTTGCCCCTTTACCTAATTATTGATAGTCATTACTCTCATACTCTCTCCACACATATATATGCACTCATACTTTCTCTCTCTACATACTATTTGTCTATTTAATACACTCATACTTTTTCTTTCTTCCTCTCTCCACACATATATATACACTCATACATTCTCTCTTTTTAGACTATTTTATTTAATACACTCATACTTTCTCTCTCTTCCTCTTTCTACATATTATTTCATGCACTCTTTTTTAAACACTTTTTTCATAATTCAACTAATAAAGGTATTTTCGTATTTTTATCGCATATATTGGTATCTGTGTGGAACTCTAGAACAGCAGATAATTTGGAATGGAGGGAGTAACTCATTAAGTCTATTTAAGACTATAAAATGAGCAAACAGTTCGGGCTCGATTCGTACTCGCTCGACTAAAAGTTCGATTCGAGCTCGACTCGAAATATAAATGAGTCAAATATGAGCAAATTTTAATATCCGATAAATTACTCGAACCTCCTCGAATTATAATTTGTTGAAAATAAAATTTGAATGAGAAAATTGACTCGAGTCGGGTCGTAGTCGTGACGGGCGGGTTCGTGATATATATTTTTATCATCACAATACTACGTCGTTTTGACGACGGTTACATGCGAATTTCTCCTATAAATAAATGATGTGGGAAAGCATTTGGAATAAAAAAAAAATTCAGTCCCGTTTTGTTTCTGAAATTCCCGTCCCGTTCCTTCCCTTATTCCCGTTCTGCAGTAAGAAATTCCCCTCTCGTTCCTTCCCTTCTGCAATTTTCGTTCTGTTTCTGCAAGAATTCCATTTCTACAGATTCCGTTCCTTCCCACCGTTCTGCAGTGTTTTTTCGTTCTGCAAATTTTTTTCCGTTTTCTGAGTAAGTGTATTAATGCACCACTTTAATGCATCATTATTATTAATAGTAAAATTTGAGTATATGTTAAACATAGAATTTGCGTTCGATGAATTCTTAATTTTGTAATGCTACTAATTAAGAATTGAAATCCGTTTTATCTTGGGAAACAATTATTCAATTAACCCTTAGCATCTGTGGGGGAATAAATTTGATTTAAGGAGACTTTGTGAATTCAAAAGACTCGGATTTATTGATTAATATTTTCTATGTTATATATATATATATATATATATATATATATATATATATATATATATATATATATATATATAAATTATGTTTTGTATTATCATATGTATATATACTAAATAATACTATATATTACAGATAACATAATTTTCTATTGATACTCGGATCATATTCGTTCAAAAAGTTCAAACTATTCGGACTCGCTTTGAAATCGTGCTCGACTCGGTAGCTAAATGAACCTCAATCAAACCTTATTTTATACTCGATAAATTTTATAAACCAAATCTGAGCAACTCAATATGTGACGCCCCCAAAATTAGGTATACATCACCCATCTTGGGTCGTCAGATACATAGTACAGAATACAAATACAACTTACTAATACAACTGTCGTGTATAATACGACAAAACATAAACTGTGAGTTTGAATACAAATATTATCTTCTAGAGAGTATTTATACTCAAAAGGAGTCCTCGTTACATTTATTAACACACCATTACATAGAATAGTGAGGACTACTAACTAATACTATCATTCGGACCATCACTCCGTTCCCCGACTTGCCCCAGCTACGTTCTCATTTCCTGAAGAGAATAGTGAAAGAAAGGGTGAGCTCAACTAGCCCAGTAAGAAATATTATGACTAAGATAATGCAGAATAAATTATCATTAGCCTTCAACAATGTTAAACTGATAAAATATAATAGACATCAAGTTTAACTGCAGCGGAACAAGCAATCCATTAAAAGAGTCAAGTAGGAAATAAACTCTACTATCTTTTATGATTTAAAAGATTTTTCAACACTGTGATCGCTGAGACTCAGCTTAATAAAATAATCCACATCATCGAATCACCCCTGCACTACGGCCAAGGATATTCGTATATTCATTAATGGTCATGATCATGCCAACAACTGTCCATCAATGCACTACGGGCCAATGAGGACTTTTACCACATCATTTGTAACATTACGGTCATGATTACACCGAATAATCCCTGGTCATAATCATACCAAGTCCATCTATGCACTACAGGCCATAGATGACTTTCAACATAATATAAACATGAGGATGATGACAATGATATAAGAATTCAATAAAACAAGTTCAAGAATTAATTTATCCAAGAATTAACAACGTCTAAATTGTCAACATGATACTACTTTGTGGAGTAAAATTCAAGAATGATCAGGAGAATATTTTCATGAATAGATACTAGATGAAGCGCAAATGTCAAAGATATTCCACAAATTTCATGGAGTATAGAAGTCAAAACTTAACCAACTGAGTATAATAAAGAATGGAATAACAAAAGAAATCACCATGCATGCGATAGACCGCACAGACAGGTTATTCCAACAGAATAATAAATAATGGAACCAGGTCCGGCGTAAACGCACAGACAGGATATTCCGACAGAATAATAAATAATGGAACCAGGTCCGGCGTAAACGCACAGACAGGATATTCCGACAAAATAATAAAGAACAATATAATAAATAATGGAACCAGGTCCGGTGTAAAACACACAGACAGGATATTCCGACAGAATAATAATAAAGACGGAACCAGGTCCGGTGTAAAACACACAGACAGGATGTTCCAACAGAATAATAACAAGACGGAACCAGGTCCAGTGTAAAACACACAGACAGGATGTTCCAACAGAATAATAATAAAAACGGAACCAGGTCCGGTGTAAAACACACAGACATGATGTTCCAACAGAATAATAGAAGAATGTCACCAAGTATAGGGTAGACCGCGTATACAGGTTATTCCAACAGAATAATAATAAATGGAGTAACAACAGTTCTCTTCATGAATAAGAAAGAATAACACCCCTTACCGTTTTAAAGAAGAGCTGAAGTAAGGAAGTAGTTAAGTAGAAGAATACTCTTCTTCTCTCTCTATAGTTTCTCTCTCTAGAGTTCAGTGAATTCGTAAGAAATAATGAAGGAATGATCTGCTATTTATAGAAAAATAGAATGCATAGTAACTAATCCATGAACGGTCCATATTGATTACTTTAATCTGACGGTCCATATTTAAAGAAAAATCTTTTAAATAAAATATAATGTATTCTATTTATAGAATAACTTTAATAGAGTATTTTTTTTTATATAAAAAGATGTTTCTGTTTTATTACGTTAATAATACGAATAAAACAAAACGTCATTATCGCTAAATAATTCATATTATTAACTGACAATAATGAAATCAAACTGAGTGACTTCTTACATAAGCATTAATAATCAATACCGTGTGCTACTATGCAACCACACGTATTACTGTACTTTTACTACTGAGTAGTTCAACAGTAACAATGGTAAAACTTCCGTCGTTATTTTTAATAAAATATTTTTGTCGTTTTCTCAATCCGACAATAATTCCGTTGTGAGGTCCACCAATGATTGTGTCGTTGTACGAATATTCCCCGACCAATCGAATATTATATAACAACTTGCGTACTTTGCAAAATTTATAAATATTACCCACTACTATAACATTATATCAAATTAACTCCATAATATTCAAAATGATATCTATAGAAAATTCATCTTTATTTATAAAAGTTGGGGTCTTACACAATACTCGGCTCGACTCGATTCATTTATATCCTTAAGTCTATTAGAGCATATATGTCTTTAATCTTTTTTCTTATATCCCGTTGTTGTGCGACTTCAATTATTGTCACGTAAAATCTCAACTAATAAAAAAAGTTAGGAAATTTATTTATTGTTTAATTTAAATGGTTTACAAATTTTGTTTGTATTATCGGGAATGTTATTTTAGTGTTTGTTCACCGGAATAAATAATATGGTGTGACGCAATGCATTAAAAAAAATTATTAAAACTTTTAATAAAATCTGCTCTCATTACCCAATAGCCGACCCAGATGGTGGTTATGCTAATTATAGCTAATTACCGATTAAGATTGGTGCTGAAATTGGGCTTGCCGGCTGGCACTTTTGGTGTTATTGTTGCAGTAAATTGCAGTCCAGCCCCCAAATATGGTGGAGTTCTTCTAGGCGTATATAAGTTTATGAAAGTTTTATGTCGAATTATATATGATTGCAATCTATATCAATACATAGAATTGAATATAATTATAAAACTGGCCCATCTTGCACGTTAAATACATTATTAAAACATTGTTAACTATAGTTATATAAGAAAAGTCACCAAAAAAAAGAGGACTAGATTCATACTCTACAAAAATGGACTAGATTCATATATATATATATATATATATATATATATATATATATATATATATATATATATATATACGGTTCCCCTCTCAAAAACGAATCAGCTATAGTAACGATTTTTTCCGTTACGATAGTATACAAAATTGACAACATAGCTATGGCGACGTTTCGGACCGTCGCTATAGTCGATTCGTATTTGATTCGTTTTTTTTATTCGTTGAAGAAGAGTATCGTGTATACATATATCTGCTAATTTTTCTACCCAGTAGTAAAAAAAATTTGAACATCATCTGAAGATATTAATTAATCACCAAAATAATAGTATATATTAGTAAAATTAAAATAAGACCAAGTAGAATGGACATTTGATTTCAATCTCACATGCATGTTATATATAGAAAATTAGAAATCCCCATCGTCATGGTGTGTTTGTTTTTTGTATTATAAAATGCACTCCCTCTAATCAAAAATTGGAATTCTATTTTACAGCATTGGTATTTTACTTTACATGTATTAGTGTTTTTTGAAAGATATTCTATACCATTAATTTTTTAGTATTAAAAATGGCTAATATATTTTTAAAAGGTTGTTAAACAATATTTCTAGTTGTGTTCTAAGATGATAAGTGTAAAGATTAACAGGTCAAATAAGAAATTTCATTTTTAGATAAACTAAAAGTAAGTAAAAAAGTATTGAATTGCTTAAATTTGATTTATAAAATTCATCGAGTATGAATTGAGATTTGCTTAGCTATCGAGTCGAGCACAATTTCGAATCGAGCCCGAACAATTTAAATTAATATGATACGAGTATTAATAGAAAATTACAATATGAAGAGATTTGAATAATTTATAAAAATTTAAAATTTACTCATATTTAAATTGTCTATATTTTGAGTCGAGTTCAAATTTAATTTTTAATCGAGTGAATACGAATCAAACTCAAACTATTTAATTTATTTTATGACTAATACGTAAAAAGAGATTACCTCCTAATTTGCGATTGAATATTATACTATTCAATTGATAAAAGTTAACTCGTTAACAACTTCCATGCTAATGACCTAAAAACTGAAAAGTGAATTGTATAAAATAAATTAAAATTAGACAACTTCCATGCTAATGACCTAAAAACTGAAAAGTGAATTGTATAAAATAAATTAAAATTACTCCAACCAGCCCAATGGGATTGTCAGAGAAATGACAACTTTGCCAGTGACTCCAACTTCCCTGGCGCCAACCTTCCCACCACAAAACAACAAACTCTGAATTTTCTTTCGTTCCTAATTCTGCATTTTCTCACCAAACAAACAACGTATATATATAAAAGGTATCCATTCGAGGCAACCGATTATCACGAATACTATTTTATAATTATGATTTTAATTTTTAATCTCAATATTGAATGACTCAATTTAATCACAATTTTTTCTCTGTCGCTAGAGACTCTAGCGACAGTAAAATTTCTTAAATCGGCACGACAAATTATCAAAAAAACTCTTGATAGCCCTCCTGCCACACTACTTGCCGTGTGGTGACAACTCCCTCTATTTTTAATTTTTTTATTTCATAAGAATGAGTCATTCTATTTTCACATTTATTACTTCAATCCAAACGTAACATAAGAATAAATCAAAAGTAAAGTGAATTTATTTGATTTTAATGAATACAATAAATAATACTTTAAACAACTTAAAAAGTATTTTTACATACAAAATTATTATTTCAAATATTAGTTATAATTAAAATTAAATGAAACTCTTTTTTTACAAAACTGAAGAACTATAATTTTTTTATATATTTCTCCCTCCATTCTTTAATAACTGACGTATTAGGATAGTTCTTTTATTCCTAAATATATGACGTTCTAGATGTCTAGAATAATTGATTACATTATTTCCTTAATTACCTCTAAACATTTAATACTTTCTTTAACTCTCTCATATTTTTTCCAAAGCTACTTTTTCTCTCTTTTAATATCTTACCGATATACTCTTTTTAATTCCTATATTTTCTCTACCCTCTAACAATATGTCTCTCACATCTTTATCACCTATAATTTTACTTTTCATTTATCTATGCAAGGGTGTTTTTGATAATACATAGTAATTTTAATGGAGTAATTTTAGGAGTTTTAACTTTCTTAATCCATGTGCGAAAACCTTAAACGTCACATATTTAAAAATAGAGAGAGTATTAAACAAGAATTAAAAAAACATATCTTACATACATAGAACTTTTATGTTCCCATCATTTTAGAGTTGTGCACAAGTATTAAGAAAATGGTTATATAACATTAAATATAATATCAAATGTCTATATTGTCCTTATATTGGAAAAAAATATTGTTATTTATTGGGCAAAAAATAGTGAGAGAACCAAAGTTATATTTAATACTTGGGATAATATTGAAAACTAAGCAATTAATGCTTACTTAGAATTATAAAACGTCATATATTAACAGACAAAAAAAATTCTCTAAAACGTCTTATATTAAAGGACGGATGAAATACTAGTAGAATACTACACCACTTGCTACTTTTAGATATTAAGAGAGCAATTGCCTAAGTTTTTATGTTGGGAACATTATTTTTATATGTATTTTTAATATTTTATACGACTTTTTATTTACATTAAAGAGAGATTCATTGTATATTCACGTGAGAGAATAACATATAAAAATACTATCAAAAATATATATGAAAATATCTGAGTTTTTTTTCTTTTTTCTTTTTCCTTTTTCATAAAATTCATCTTCAACTAAATTGAGGATAGTGTACTCTTTTTTTTTTCTATTTTTTTTTATGAGTTATAAAAAGTTGAAATTAGGTCTTGCTTGATTCAATTCTCATTTCCAAGAGGTGCAATCTAGTCAGATCCACCCTTGTCAACTTTATATGCCATTTACTACTTATTGTTGATTAAATGGAGGATGTATTTTCATAGCGTAATCATCTATCTACTACTGATAAAAAAAACAAATCAATTGTATTTAATTTAAAATGTGCCTCGATGGCGACAACGGTGTCGTATTCATACAAGTTAAATCTTCCACATTTTATAATCAATAAAGTAATTTCACTAGATCAATATTGTTTGGCAGTTTTAAAAAATGAGAGAAAATAAAGGAGAAGGATGAAAATTTAGGAAGCAAATTAAAAATCTGAGTTTTTCTATGAAAGAATTTCCTCCCCAAGTTTGAAAAATTTGGAAATAAATTTATTGAACAGGTATTACTTATTAGGTGGTGTTTGATAAAATTGAGCAATTAAAATCTGAATGATTAATATATCTTAATAAATTAGATCACCTGAGTGAAATGCATTTGAACTTAAAAAGCTGGTTGGTAACTAAAAAGTATAAAATATCTGAATGACTTTTAAATTTTAAAATATATCAAATTGATTTTTTAAAACTCAATAATGATCTTAAAATTTAGAAAGTAGGGAATACAATATTTATAGAGGCTCTATATATTTAAAATTTTCATTAAGAGACAACTATTAATGATTTAGATTTATATTTTCTTCCTACCGATTAACGATTAAGAGACGATAAGAGATAAACAAAATTTTATCAAACAAATTTATTCTCTTACCGAATCAAATGTAGAGTTATTAAGAGGTAACAAACACCACCTAAGATGACATAATAAAAGTACCAAAACTATCATTATAACACTTTTAAAAATAGAATGTCGTGAGGGTAAAATAGAAAAATGTTATTTTAAGTTAAAATTTCTTTCAAAAACTCACAAATTCAAGGAAAAAAATATAAATTTCTTTTCCTTCACTCTCTTTTCTCTTACAAAGTTTAAATTTCTTTCTTTTCTTCTTTTCCCAAACCCACAAACAAAATGCAAAAATATGAAAGTGATAGAGAGCTATCGGTAAATGCATCTTTTTTTTATTGTGTAAGGTCACATACTAATATATTTGAATCTATTCCTCAATAATAAATCAAAATATAACAATGCTTTCGAAAAATTATAAAAAAGAGTAATTTTTAAAGTTATCATTCTAAAATTATAAATATATTTTTAAAATGACGATTTAAAAATAATTGTTTTTTAAAAATATATCATTAACATTTGTTGGAATATAGTAATTGTGACATAATAATACTTAATGTAAATAGGATAAAAATAGTCACAAGTTAAAATTTTCATATCACTTTATAGTCTAATTAAAATTAAAAATATGCTTATATTTTTGTAGCGTATTTAAAATATTTACATTTCTAATTATATAACTCTAAGAAAGTACTTTATTTTACATTAGTTGCCAATAAAATTAAGGGAAATGATATTCATTTCGACAAATATGTAACTAAGTCGAATTGCGACCAACATGAAGGTTTATGTTGTGACGCCCCCAAAATTAGGTATACATCACCCATCTTGGGTCGTCAGATACATGGTACAGAATACAAATACAACTTACTAATACAACTGTCGTGTACAATACGACAAAACATAACTGTGAGTTTGAATACAATTATTGTCTATTAGAGACTATACAAACTCAAAAGGAGTCCTCATAACAATTATTGTCACACTATTTAATAGAATAGTGAGGACTACTAATACTATCATCTGATCCATCACTCCATTCCCGACTCGTCCCAGCTATATTCTCATTTCCTGAAGAGAATAGTGAAAGAAAGGGTGAGCTCAACTAGCCCAGTAAGAAATATTATGACTAAGATAATACAGAATAAATTATCATTAGCCTTCAACAGTGTTAAACTGATAAAATATAATGAACATCAAGTTTAACTGCAGCGGAACAAGCAATCCATTAAAAGAGTCAAGTAAAGAATAAAATCTACTATCTTCTATGATGTAAAAGGTTTTTAAACACTGTTATCGCTGGGACTCAGCTTAATAAAATAATCCACATCATCGAATCACCCCTGCACCACTGCCAAGGATATTCGTGTATTCATTAATGGTCATGATCATGCCAACAACTGTCCATCAATGCACTACGGGCCAATGAGGACTTTTACCACATCATTTGTAACATTACGGCCATGATTATACCGAATAATTTCTGGTCATAATCATACCAAGTCCATCTATGCACTACAAGCCACAGATGACTTTCAACGTTTTATAAACATGAGGATGATGACAATGATATAAGAATTTAATAAAACAAATTCAAGAATTAATTTATCCAAGAATTAACAACGTCCAAATTGTCAACATGATACTGCTTTGTGGAGTAAAATTCAAGAATGCTTAGAAGAATATTTTCATGAAAAGATACTTGATGAAATGCAATTATCAAGAATATTCCACAAATTTCATAGAGTATAGAAGTCAAAACTTAACCAACTGAGTATAATAAAGAATGGAATAACAAAAAAAAAAATCACCATGCATGCGACAGACCGCACAGACAGGTTATTCCAACAAAATAATAAATAATGGAACCAGGTCCGGCGTAAAACGTACAGACAGGATATTCCAACAGAATAATAATAAAGACGGAACCAGGTCTGGTGTAAAACACACAGACAGGATGTTCCAACAGAATAATAATAAAGACGGAACCAGGTCCGGTGTAAAACACACAGACAGGATGTTCAAACAGAATAATAATAAAGACTGAACCAGGTTCAGTGTAAAACACACAGACAGTATGTTCCAACAAAATAATAGAAGAATGTCACCAAGTATAGGGTTGACCGCGTATACAGGTTATTCCAACAGAATAATAAGAAATGGAATAACAACAGTTCTCTTCATGAATAAGAAAGAATAACACCCCTTACCGTTTTAAAGAATAACTGAAATAAGGAAGTAGTTAGGTAGCAGAATACTTTTCTTCTCTTTCTCTCTATAGTTTCTCTCTCTAGAGTTCAGTGAATTCGTAAGAAATAATGAAGGAATGAACTGCTATTTATAAAAAAATAGAATGCATAGTAACTAATCCATGAACTGTCCAGATTGATTACTTTAATCTGACGGTCCATATTTAAAGAAAAATCTTTTAAATAAAATATAATATATTCTATTTATAGAATAACTTTAATAAAGTATTCTGTTTTATATAAAAAGATGTTTCTGTTTTATTACGTTAATAATACGAATAAAATAAAATTTCATTATCGCTAAATAATTCATATTATTAACTGACAATAATTGAATCAAACTGAGTGACTTCTCACATAAGCATTAATAATCAATACTGTGTGCTACTATGCAACCACACGTATTATTGTATTTTTACTACCGAGTAGTTCAACAGTATCAATGGTAAAACTTCCGCCGTTATTTTTAATAAAATATTATTATCGTTTTCTCAATCAGACAATAATTCTGTTGTGGGGTCCACCAATGATTGTGCATTTGTACGAATATTCCCTGTTAAAACGAATATTCCCCGACCAATCGAATATTATATAACAACTTGTGTACTTTGCAAAATTTATAAATATTATCCACAACTATAATATTATATCAAATTAACTCCATAATATTCAAAAATAATATTTATAGAAAATTCATTTTTATTTATAAAAATTGGAGTCTTACATATGTCATTCTCAATTCATACATATGTACGTCGCAATTATAATTTAGTTAAAAACTCTCGTAATATGTAGCAGAACTCTAAAATTAAAACAGACCAAATTCAATGAATAAAATGTGAAGTTCAGTTATCATATATTTTATTTCCTTCTTTTTTTTGATATTAGAGATCCCAAATAAGGTTGCAATAAGTTTCTAATGCAGGTAAAAACAAATAGCCTATTATAAGACTATATCCTTATGATTTTGATAAATGGAAAATATTACACATAGATATGAGTTACCTTTTTCTTGTTCTTCTTCAGATTTTTAATATAATACATTCATATCAAGAAAAATCAGTTGTACGCAACTGCTTTTAAGCATTAAAATAATGATACTATCACAATAAAAAAAGTCACATAATATTCATATACACATACATGCATACTGCGGACCCCATATATCAAGCAAAAACCTATAATATGTATATGTGTGTATGTGAGTATTATTTCTAAATTGAGAGATGTAGAAACATTACATCTTTAATTGCTATTTATTACTATTATTATAAATAAATATATAATGGGTTTGATTTTGGAATTGTAGGTCTGGTCTGGTCCGGCCCAAAAACACAATAACATGGGTTTGAGAATCCGAGGTCATATCGATAAAGCTGCCACCGTGGACCGCCGTACTCGTAACGGTGGGTGGTACATTTATTAAATTTTGAAATCTCATTGAATTATTTTGCCCGGTTAATTTATGAATTTTTAAATCTAATAATTAATACTTCTTCCGTCCCAAATTAACTGCTCAATTTTGACTTTTTAAAGTCAAATTGACTATTTTTAAAATTAATAATTAAGCATATATAAATATATTTTTAAAATTATAAAAATTAGGATTAGTAATAAATTGTATATACTTTCTTTTGGTTATAATCTCTTCACATATATTTTAGTAAAAATAGTAAAAAAATTAGTTTTAAAAATGGTCAATTTGACTTTAAAAAGTCAAAACTGAGCAATTAATTTGGAACGGAGGGAATAGTATTTTTTTTACATAATTTATAATATACCTAATTGTATAGACCAAAAGCAAATAAATTTTTATTATAAAAATGTCAGAAACTAACTTCAAAAAAGTAATAATGATCGTATAAATTATTAGTATTAAGTACAATGTAGTAATTTTCTAAGTTAACTGAAATCAATTTTAATTAAAACTCTTTTGTGGGACATATACAGTGAGTACTATTGAATGATTTATTGGTATTAATTTTTGAGTAGCGCTACAGATATAAACTATTTTATAAATATTTTATAAACTGTTGATGTAATATACTCCACCTCAGCGTATCGATCAACAAATTATTTCAATGTAGTCTTCGGTCCTACACAATATGCTGAGGTGGAGTATGTCACATCAACAATTTATAAAATAATTTGTGTCTCTAACATTATTCTTAATTTTTAATATAATTGCCGGATGTGGAGACTAATTGATGGTGGTGGTGGTGTATATAAATATAAACCATAATTGATCATCGGTATAATGATTTGTCTAAAAAAAAATTTTGACTCTTAAAAAATATATAATATTTATTTTAATTGAAATTTTTACAGAATTCAATAATTTTAGTTTTTAGTTAAAATAAATATTATACATTTCTTGAGAGTAAAAAAAAAATAAAAATAAAAATTAAACCGGTCACTAAACCGGTTGCAACTTCACGGTCGGAGAAGGAGTCAAATATAAATAGGGCAAAGGTGTAAAAATACCTCTGACGTTTATCTCGATGCTCATCGTGCACCCTATATTTTTTTTTTCTTCCAAAAATACCTACAACGTTACATTTTTTAGATCGTTTGTGCCCCTGACCCTAAAGGACTTGCCACATACACTAACGTGACTGACATGTGGACATAAGGAGTGCGTGTATCAAATTAGCATAAAAAAGAATAAGAAAGTGACATTTCTACATCTATCTCATATTGTAAATGGCTATCGACTTATCCTATATTTTTCTGGAGATAAATCCCTTTCTTCGTATTTTCTTGAATATTCTAATTTCTACGCTGTGAATTGACCTCAGTATTGGGACTAAATCTTGAATTAATTGAGGTTAATGTCAATTTAAGACATTTTTAAATTAAAGATGGATATGAAACTGTTCATCCCGTGACCTCCTCTTGAATTCTCAAAACTTTTTTAGCATCATTTGTGTAGAGACATAGAACTAGTTCCCGTCTCGATTGTGTGATCGGAGGCTTTGTAGAAGTTGAAATAGAATAACACTCGTCTTGAGATAGACTTGCTATTCTTAATTTTAGTAGGTAAATATTTTTTTAAAAAAAATATTTAAAAACATTACTAATTATAAAATTTAAATTAAATCATATTAATTTTATATTTAAAAAATCAAAATGAATAATCCATTTATTCTAAAATTAAATATTTATATTTTTCTTTTTAATTTAAAATTAAAGATATATTTTTATTTTAGAACTATAAGGTAATATGATATTTTAAATTTGTTATTATTATTTTTAATATTAAAACCACTATAACTGAATTTATAGGTAATAATAAGACTATATTTAAAAAGTTAAAATTTATTAAATAATGTTATAGACACAAATTATTTTATAAACTGCTGATGTGATATACTCTAGCTCAGTATATTGATTGTAAGACCCCAACTTTTATAAATAAAGATAAATTTTCTATAAATATTATTTTTGAATATTATGGATTTAATTTGATATAATGTTATAGTTGTGGGTAATATTTATAAATTTTGCAAAGTACGCAAGTTGTTATATAATATTCGATTGGTCGGAAAATATTCGTACAATGGCACAATCTTTGGTGGACCCCACAACAGAATTATTGTCGGATTGAGAAAACGACAAAAATATTTTATTAAAAATAACGACGGAAGTTTTACCATTGATACTGTTGAACTACTCGGTAGTAAAAGTACAGTAATACGTGTGGTTGCATAGTAGCACACGGTATTGATTATTAATACTTATGTGAGAAGTCACTCAATTTGATTCAATTATTGTCAGTTAATAATATGAATTATTTAGCGATAATGACGTTTTGTTTTATTCGTATTATTAACGTAATAAAACATAAACATCTTTTTATATAAAACAGAATACTTTATTAAAGTTATTCTATAAATGGAATATATTATATTTTATTTAAAAGATTTTTTTTTAAATATGGACCGTCAGATTAAAGTAATCAATCTGGACCGTTCATGGATTAGTTACTATGCATTCTATTTTTCTATAAATAGCAGCTCATTCTTTCATTATTTCTTACGAATTCACTGAACTCTAGAGAGAGAAACTATAGAGAGAGAGAAGAAGAGTATTCTGCTACTTAACTACTTCCTTATTTCAGCTCTTCTTTAAAACGGTAAGGGGTGTTATTCTTTCTTATTCATGAAGATAACTGTTGTTATTCCATTTCTTATTATTCTGTTGGAATAACCTGTATACGCGGTCTACCCTATACTTGGTGACATTATTCAATTATTCTGTTGGAACATCCTGTCTATGTGTTTTACACCGGACCTGGTTCCGTTTTTATTATTATTCTGTTGGAACATCCTGTCTGTGTGTTTTACACCGGACCTGGTTCCGTTTTTATTATTATTCTGTTGGAACATCCTGTCTGTGTGTTTTACACCGGACCTGGTTCCGTCTTGTTATTATTCTGTTGGAACATCTTGTCTGTGTGTTTTACACCGGACCTGGTTCAATTATTTATTATTCTGTCGGAATATCATGTCTGTGCGTTTACGCCGGACCTGGTTCCATTATTTATTATTCTGTTGGAATAACCTGTCTGTGCGGTCTATCGCATGTCGGGTAATTTCTTTGTTATTCCATTCTTTATTATACTCAGTTGGTTAAGTTTTGACTTCTATACTCCATGAAATTAGTGGAATATCCTTGATAATTGCGGTTCATCCAGTATCTTTTCATGAAAATATTCTTCTAAGTATTCTTGAATTTTCCTCCACACAAGCAGTATCATGTTGACAATTTGGACGTTGTTAATTCTTGGATAAATTAATTCTTGAACTTGTTTTATTGAATTCTTATATCATTGTCATCATCCTCATATTTATAAAATGTTGAAAGTCATCTGTGGCTTGTAGTGCATAGATGGACTTGGTATGATTATTATGACCAGAGATTATTCGGTATAATCATGACCGTAATGTTATAAATAATGTGGTAAAAGTCCTCATTGGCCCGTAGTGCATTGATGGACAGTTGTTGGCATGATCATGACCATAAATGAATACACGAATATCCTTGGCCGTAGTGCAGGAGTGATTCGATGATGTGGATTATTTTATTAAGCTGAGTCCCAGCGATAACAGTGTTGAAAAACCTTTTAAATCATAAAAGATAGTAGATTTTATTTTCTACTTGACTCTTTTAATGGATTGCTTGTTCCGCTACAGTTAAACTTGATGTCTATTATATTTTATCAGTTTAACATTGTTGAAGGCTAATGATAATTTATTCTGCATTATCTTAGTCATAATATTTCTTACTGGGCTAGTTGAGCTCACCCTTTCTTTCACTGTTCTCTTCAAGAAATGAGAACGTAGCTGGGGCAAGTCGGGGAACGGAGTGATGGTCCGAATGATAGTATTAGTTAGTAGTCCTCACTATTTTATGTAATAGTGTGTTAATAAATGTAAGGAGGACTCCTTTTGAGTATGAATATTCTCTAGAAGATAATATTTATATTCAAATTCACAGTTTATGTTTTGTCGTATTGTACACGACATTTGTATTAGTAAGTTGTATTTGTATTCTGTACTATGTATCTGACGACCCAAGATGGGTGATGTATACCTAATTTTGGGGGCGTCACAGTTGGTATCAGAGCTTAGGGATATGATCCCTGTCTAAGATGTGATAATATAACTAGGAGGAGAGAGACGGGGAATTCCTTCGCTAGTATGACTTACCTAAGTTTATTTGCATGGTATTTAATTGGTCGGTCATAATATAAGGATAATATATGACATATCAATTAACTTTTATTTTGTGACAGTATCTAAAAATGGCATCTGAGAATGTTGAGAATAGCAATGAAGCACAGGCGACTGTTGATTCACCACATATGTTGATTCACCACATATCAATAATCAGGATAATGTGCATCAGGAAGGTGACAATCCTTATGCAAACAACAACACTGACCAGATGATGAATGATGGAATGTTCAGAAACTTTATGCAGTTCATGCAACAGCAGGCGAGAGCGGTTCCTGTCCAAAATATAGGTGAAAACACTGAAAACTCTCGGACGGTCACCGCTAAACAGTTCAAGGAGATGGGACCACTAGAGTTTAAGGGAGAGCCAAAATCACTTATAGCGGAAACATGGATAAAGCAGATTACCAAGATATTTGATGTCTTGGGATGCTCCGAGGAGCAAAAGGTTCCCTTTGTCGCCTTTATGTTGCGAGGAGAGGCAGATTACTGGTGGGAATCGATTAAGTGTACTCAACCTGCCGCACTGAAAATGTCTTGGGAGAAGTTCCAAGAGCTGTTCAATGATAAATTCTTTCCCGAAAGTGTTCGTCACATGAATGAGGTGGAGTTCATCAAATTGGAGCAGAATAATATGACCGTGTCGCAGTATGAGGCTAAATTTGCTGAGTTGTCCCGGTTTGCGTCCCACTTGGTGGATAATGAAGAGTGAATGCCGCGAATGTTTTTGCGAGGTTTGAAACCTGAGATACGTCAATATCTTATTTCTCATAAACTGTGTTTGTATTCAGATATTGTGAATAGGGCTCAGTTAGTGGAGCGCGATAACGAGTCAACGCAACCAAAAGAGAACAGTCGGCAAAATGATAATACCAGTGAGAGCAGTCATCGAAGCGGTGACAACAAGCGTGGAGGGAATCAACAGGCCAGAAATGGTAACCACTTCGGTGGTAATCAGGGCCAAAACAATAAGAATGGTCATTTCAAGAAGAGGAGATTCAACAATGATGGAAAGACGTCAGCACCAGCACCCGTTGTTAAGGAAGGAGAACAACCACCTATCATATGTTTCTAATGCGGAGGGGAGGGGCACATCAGTCCAAACTGCGCGATGCCGTCTAAAGCATGTTATAATTGTGGAAGAGAAGGTCATTTAGCTCGATTTTATCGTTTACCAAAAACAAGTTCAGCCAAGATGGAGACACCAAAGGCCGTCCCAGAAAAGTCAAAACCGGTAGTGCAAGGAAGAGCGTTTGTTGTGACCTCCCAGAAAGCAAGGAACCCGAATGAGGTCATCACGGGTAAGCTTATCATAAACTCTAACGAAGTCTATACTTTATTTGATACCGGTTCTATCCATTCTTTTATTTCTCCTACTTGCGCTCATCGATTAAATTTGACTCCGGAGAAATTAGACTTTGATTTATCTGTTGAAACTCCATTGGGAGAAACCTTCATTACATCCATGGTTTATAAGTCTTGTTTGGTTCAAGTTGGTACCCACACATTACCTGTCGACCTGATTTTATTAAAAATACTTGCATTTGACGTGATTCTAGGGATTGATTGGTTAACTACTTATCATGCAAAAATTGATTATTTTCGTAAAGTTGTTAGCTTTCATAATCGACCTATTATGCGAATTCAAGCAACCAAACCATTAAAATCAATCGCTGTCATCTCAAGCCATAAAGCTATTCGTTTATTGAAAAACGGATGTCAAGCTTTCTTAGCTCATGTCACGGATCTAAACAAAAATACGTCAGTTTTGAATGATATTTTTATTGTTAATAAATTCCCTGACGTATTTCCTGAAGAACTTCCTGGCCTACCCCCAGAGCGTGAAATTAAATTTTGTATCGACCTTGAACCCGGTACAAAACCCATTTCCAAAGCCCCATATCGAATGGCTCCTATTGAACTTCAGGAGTTAAAGATCCAACTGCAGGAATTGTTAGACATTAGCTTTATTCATCCTAGTACTTCTCCTCGGGGTGCTCCTGTGCTATTCGTGAAGAAGAAAGATGGAAGTATGCGACTTTGTATTGATTATCGGGAGTTGAATCATGTCACCATCAAAAACAGGTACCCATTGCCACGTATTGATGACATGTTTGACCAGTTGCAAGGAGCACAATTCTTTTCAAAGATCGATATTCGTTCTGGATATCATCAGCTGAAGGTTAGAATTGAGGATATTCCAAAGACGGCTTTCAGAACTTGGTACGGGCATTATGAATTCTTAGTCATGTCCTTTGGATTGACTAATGCTCATGCTGCCTTCATGGATATGATGAACCGGGTATTCAAGGAATATTTGGATCACTTTGTGGTCGTCTTTATTGATGACATCCTTATTTATTTTAAAAGTCGTGAAGATCATGAGCAACACTTGAGGCTGGTACTCCAAAAGCTTCGTGAATACAAGCTTTATGCCAAGTTGAAGAAATGCGAGTTCTGGTTGGAGGAGGTAGGATTTCTTGGGCACGTAGTATCAAGTCGTGAAATATCGGTTGACCCGACAAAGATTGAAGCTATTCAAAGCTGGGAGCAACCTAAATCAGTGACCGAAGTACGTAGCTTTCTTGGTTTAGCTGGTTATTATCGGAGATTCGTGGAAGGATTTTCTCGAATCGCTACTCCATTAACTCAGCTGACTCGAAAAGATACAAAGTTCGGTTTGAGCGAAGAATGTGAGAAGAGTTTTCAAGAACTCAAGAGTAGACTCATTTCAGCACCTGTTCTGACAATACCATCTGGCTCGGAGGGATTTGTCATCTACAGTGATGCTTCGAGCAAATGGTTGGGATGCGTTCTCATGCAACATGGAAAAGTCATAGCCTATGCATCAAGACAACTCAAGGAATATGAGAGGAATTATCCTACTCATGATCTAGAGTTGACAGCTGTTGTAAGACCCCGAATTTTATGAAATAAAAGTATTCAATTTTTCTTATAATTACTATTCAGTAAATGGTTAAATTGATAAATATTAAAGTTAAGGGTGATATGTAAATTTTTTCAAAATAAGCAAGTGGTTATAAAATAATCATTGTTGTCGGGGAATATTCGTTTGGTCGTGGAATATTCTTTCTGTCGGGGAATATTCGTACGACGGCGCAGCTATTTGTGGGCCCAATAACGAATAACTGTCGGAAGAAGAAAACGATAAATTTGAGTTTTTACAAATAACGGCGTAGTTGTTACCGTTAATACTGTTGAAATACCCGGCGGTTAAAATACAGTAATACGCGTTATTGCACAGTAGCACACGGTATTGCACAGTATTTTTGAAATTATTGATTCTTACGTAAGAAGGCACTACTCAATAATTGTTACAGTAATTACTGTTCAATATTTTATTTTATTGATTCAATAATTGCTACGTTGAAATTTTATATTATTGTTGTTCAATAATTGTCACTGCACAGTATTTCCCATTATCAGATCAATAATTCATATTATTTGAATAATATTATTAGATAACATTATTGGCAATGTCTAGAAAGTTCTGTCTAAGGAGAGGTTTGGTCACCTAATTGCGCGTCAGTAAGGAAAAATTCTTATTGGAAAGCCCCCTCTTTCCTGGGAACGGCCTGGTTGTCATAAATGTGATTCTATTATATTATTTCTGAATAATTAATTATTGATTCATATGATAAGAAAATATTTATTTTATGTGGATATAAATGAGGGATATATTTTTGTGGTTAAAAAATGAAGGAGTTAATGTTGAGATTTTTATCCGTATTTTTGTCGGAATGGAGGTATTAAAAATCAGGGTTTTTGAGATATTTTGCGGGGGTTATAATTTTTAATCCGACCGTTGGATCGTGGTAATTTTTGGATATGTTATACATATATAAGTTGAGTATATGCCCACAAATTTTGAACCGTTAAAAATGAACGTATGATTTATTATGAATTTTACAAGATGACTGGTTCAGAAATTGTTAAATTTTCGGAGTTTATCATTTTGGTGGAAAATTCTAGAATTGGTGGGCCCCACTTGTGGTTGGTGAAGAAATGTGCTGAATTATATTTCAAATGTGGTGGGTGGGAATAGTAGCAGGTAAAGCCATCAGGTTGCAGGTCAAGCCTACTAAAATTTTCCTATAAATAGAGGGCTAAGTTAGAATTAAAAATCACACCAGAAACATAAGCTTTCTCTCTTTCTCTCTCTATATTATGAAGCATATTTTGTGAGTTTTTAGATACTTGGTGAGTTGCTATTCATCAGTGCAAGTTTCCTTCAGCATCATATCCGATATCCAGTCAGAAGTACTGCTCTTTTGAGGTAAGGGATATTAAGGGATTTTAAGGGTTGTTATGATTTTTAGTTTCGTAATTTTTCTGATCTTCAAAAATTCTGGAAAAATTTGAAATGATATTTTGATGAGTTTTCTTGATTGTGTCCAAAAATGGTGATTTTTGGATGTATAGATTGAGAGTTATGAATTTTATGAGAAAAGACTATTTTAGAAGTAACAGCTTATAATTCCTTGTGGTTAACTCCAAAATTGATGAAATTTTTATTGGGAGTACATGTATATGATAGAAGTATACTCTGTAAATTTCAGAATTTTTAGACAAAAGTACAATTTTTGATAAATGTCTAAATATTCGGCTATTTTGGCCATATGAAAAATAGTAAATGACTTTTAAAAATTCTGAGAAAAATATATGTTCACTATGAGACTATATCATGCTAAATTCCAGAAAAAAAATATTTTTGGAACGGATTTGGTATTTTTTATGAAAATAGTCTAGTTATGAGAAAATGAATTAAATATGTTATGTGAAGTAAGAAAATTGGAAAATAGGATTTTATGGCTTGAGAATCCTATATATGAGGTATATGCAGATTTTTGATGAGGGTTTTGGTTATTGATGATGAAATCTTAAGAGTTGGCATTTTATGATGATTAAATGCATTAATTAGTAAAGTGTAAACAATTTAAATAAATTGTTTATAAGCTTAAGAATATTATTCTTTCAATATCATTATACCGAAATATTGGTATGTATATTATTGTTGAATTTCTACCTTTTTCATGTCAGGGTTACTATTCACGAGTTACTATTCATGAGTTACTATTCACGAATTACTATTCACGACAAAATTGGTTTCTTTTTCTAACCAAATTATAGTTGATTTATGAATATTGCTCTTGAAATTAAATCCATGTTTTGATCATATTGTTTTTATTATCATATATAACATTTTTATAACCTTGATGTTGAAATTCTCTTTCGCTTGAGTGTAAAGATGGGTAAATTATTGGTATGATCATGACTATGGGTTCTCTTTGGCCAGTAGTGCAAAGTTGAATTGTTGACTGGTATGATCATGACCATTGAATTTATAAGTGAATATCTTTAGCTTAAGTGCAAAGGTGAATTGATCAACATGGTTATAATTATTGTTTATATAAATTCTGAAATGATTATATATTTCTTTGAGATATTAATATATTTGGCCGTAGTGCAAATATGAACTGTTGAGGAATATCTTTGGCCTGTAGTGCAAAGATGAATTGTTGATGAATATCTTTGGCCCGTAGTGCAAAGATGACATGTTGTTGAATATCTTTGGCCAGTAGTGCAAAGATGAACAGATGTTGAGATGAACATGACCAACTGGTGATACAAATGAATATCTTTGGCCGTAGTGCAAAGATGAAGTTATTAGTATGATTATGAACAGGAAATGTGATTTGGTGTAACTATGATCTTTGATGTTTCAGGTAAAGATAGGTGATGAAAATTATCTTCGTCCTGGATGAGAAGAGGAATTTAGAACTACAGTTATGATTATGAGTTATTCATATGATTGTGGACCAGAATTGTTGATTGATGTTACAGGGATAAAACATTGTTGGTGGATTTTTAACATGGAGAAGATAATAGACTTTATGGTCTATTTGACTCTTCTAATGGATTGCTCGTTCCGCTGGAACTATGGTTGAAATTTTTATCATTTACCATATGTTCTAAATCTCTGATTTATTATTGATGAAGGCTATTGATAATTTAATTATCTTTAGTCATGATATTCTTTACTGAGCTAGTTGTGCTCACCCTTTTGCTTCACAATTCCTTTCAGGTAATAAGAGTGTAGCTGGGTCGAGCGAGGGTAACGGGGAAATAGAACGGTGGTTTCTAGCTGTGGATGTTCTCCCGAAGCAGTATAGGAAAGTTCATTTAGTAGTTTTATTTGGTGAATCCAATAGGGTGAGGCGAACCCAACGTTGGAAGGGTGTTTTGTCACTATCATACAAGATGTCTAATGACATACAACCTCGTGTCATCATAAGACAAGGATGTGCTCATCCACTTGCTGAGTATATATACGAGCACTGCCTATATAATCTTGGTGTTTGTTTGAAGTATAATTCTCAATTAGAGACAGTAGAGATAATGATATGTCAAGAGAAGACTCACCATTGGGAAGAATATGATAGTAATCTTCTCGTTTTTCTTTGGGGTCTATTGGGTCAACCAAGGATAATTCTGTGGCCATATGATATCTATCATAACCTAGACGCGTGGCCTCTCATGTACGAAGGTTTCCTTGAGCACTTCCCAAAGATTCTAATTTCTAAAACAGTTTTTGATTATACCTTTATGTAAGGTGTTATTGTGAGGTGATGTCCACGATTGGAACATGAGTCATATTTGGTATATATTTATATCCAAACTCACAGCATATGTGTTGTTGTTTTTTGCTCGACAATTGTTGTAATAAAGCTGTAGTTATTTTCTGTACCATGTATTTGACGACTCAGAATGGGTTGGGTGGAATGAACCTATTTTGGGGTTGTCACAGCTGTTGTCTTTGCACTTAAAATTTGGAGACATTACTTGTATGGGAGAAGGTGGAGATCTTTACGGATCATAAAAGTCTCAAATATTTATTCACTCAAAAGGAACTCAACATGCGACAACGACGTTGGCTTTAACTGTTGAAAGATTATGATCATACCATTCAATACCATCTTGGAAAAGTGAACGTGGTAGCTGACGCATTGAGTAGAAGATCATATGCAAGTACGAGTGCAATATTGTCAACACAAAGGCCTATTTTGTGTGACTTGCAAAGGATGGAGATAGAGTTAAAGACTCCAGGGACCCATGTGATGATGACGAATATACGAGTAGAACCAACTTTAATCAATAAAGTTAAAGCTGCTCAAGCTACAGACCTAGAGCTGATGCGTATGAGGAAGAAAGTGCAAGAAGGTGTTATGCAGGAAGCAAGAATCGATGAAGAAGGAATACTTCGAGTCAACTCCAGACTTTGTGTTCCTAACAACCCTGATTTAAAGTATGAAATCGTGATGGAGGCGCACAACACACCGTTTGCAATCCATCCTGGAAGTACCAAAATGTATCATGATCTTCGTCATACATTTTGGTGGAGCAATATGAAGAGAGAGATAACGTTGTTTATCTCAAGGTGTCTAACTTGTCAACGAGTCAAAGCGGAGCATCAAGTACCAAAAGGTCCATTGCAACCACTTGAAATTCCAAAATGGAAGTGGGAGCACATTACCATGGATTTCGTTACCGGTCTTCCTAAGGTTTCTCAAGGTATATATGCGATTTGGGTCATTGTTGATAGATTGACCAAGTCTGCTCATTTCTTACCGATACGAGAAACTTATACACTTGAACGTCTTGCTCGTATGTACAGAAACGAGATTGTAAGACTGCATGGTATGCCAGTATCCATAGTTTCTGATCGAGACCCAAGATTCACTTCACGATTTTGGGTTAGTTTACAAAAAGCTATGGGCACAGATTTACGATTTAGTTCGGCATATCATCCTCAGACGGACGGACAATCAGAGATGACTATTTAAACTCTAGAAGATTTATTAAGACTCTGTGTCTTTGACTTCAAGGGAAGTTGGGACAAGTTCTTACCATTGATGGAGTTTTTCTACAACAACAGTTATCAAGTAAGTATTGGCATGGCTCCATTCGAAGCATTGTATGGAAGAAAATGTCGTTCTCTAGTATGTTGGGATGAGGTGGGTGAAGCAACATTGTTGGGACCGGAGTTGGTACGTATGACTACAGAAAAGATTTAAACGATCCAACAACGTATAAAAACCTCACAAGATCGACAAAAGAGTTATGCTGATCTTCATCGAAAGGACGTAGAATTTGATGTAGGAGATCATGTGTTCTTACGTGTTGCTCCATGGAAAGGAGTTACGAGATTTAGAAAGAGAGGAAAGCTCAATCCTCGATTCATCGGTCCATTTTTAATCCTCGATCGAGTAGGAACTGTGGCTTATAGACTCGCTTTACCGTCAAGTATGTCTCGTGTTCATAACGTTTTTCACATACCCATGTTACGCAAATATGTGGAAGACCCGAACCACATTATTGAGTTAGAACCGGACGAAATAACGGAGGATTTGACGTATGAAGAAGTTCCTGTTCAAATCTTAGATAAGAAGGAACATATTCTACTCTCCAAGGTTATACCTCAAGTCAAAGTTTTGTGGAGAAACCACGATGTTGAGGAAATGACTTGGGAGTTAGAATCTGAAATGAAATCAAGGTATCCTTACCTCTTCGACATACCAGGTACGTACCCTAATTTCGAGAGCGAAATTTCATAAGAAGGGGAGGTTGTAAGACCCCAACTTTTATAAATAAAGATGAATTTTCTATAAATATCATTTTTGAATATTATGGAGTTAATTTGATATAATGTTATAGTTATGGGTAATATTTATAAATTTTATAAAGTACGCAAGTTGTTATATAATATTCGATTGGTCGGGGAATATTCGTACAACGGCACAATCATTGGTGGACCCCACAACGGAATTATTGTCGGATTGAGAAAACGACAAAAATATTTTATTAAAAATAACGACGGAAGTTTTACCATTGATACTGTTGAACTACTCGGTAGTAAAAGTACAGTAATACGTGTGGTTGCATAGTAGCACACGGTATTGATTATTAATGCTTATGTGAGAAGTCACTCAGTTTGATTCAATTATTGTCAGTTAATAATATGAATTATTTAGCGATAATGACATTTTGTTTTATTCGTATTATTAACGTAATAAAACAGAAACATTTTTTATATAAAACAGAATACTTTATTAAAGTTGTTCTATAAATAGAATATATTATATTTTATTTAAAAGATTTTTCTTTAAATATGGACCGTCAGATTAAAGTAATCAATCTGGACCGTTCATGGATTAGTTACTATACATTCTATTTTTCTATAAATAGCAGCTCATTCTTTCATTATTTCTTACGAATTCACTGAACTCTAGAGAGAGAAACTATAGATAGAGAGAAGAAGAGTATTCTGCTACTTAACTACTTCCTTATTTCAGCTCTTCTTTAAAACGGTAAGGGGTGTTATTCTTTCTTATTCATGAAGAGAACTGTTGTTATTCCATTTCTTATTATTATGTTGGAATAACCTGTATACGCGGTCTACCCTATACTTTGTGACATTCTTCAATTATTCTGTTGGAACATCCTGTCTGTGTGTTTTACACCGGACCTGGTTCCGTTTTTATTATTATTCTGTTGAAATATCCTGTCTGTGTGTTTTACACCGGACCTGGTTCCGTTTTTATTATTATTCTTTTGGAACATCCTGTCTGTGTGTTTTACACCGGACCTAGTTCCGTCTTGTTATTATTCTGTTGGAACATCCTGTCTGTATGTTTTACACCGGACCTGGTTCAATTATTTATTATTCTGTCGGAATATCTTGTCTGTGTATTTACGCCGGACCTGGTTCCATTATTTATTATTCTGTTGGAATAACATGTCTGTGCGGTCTATCGCATGCCGGGTGATTTCTTTTATTATTCCATTCTTTATTATACTCAGTTGGTTAAGTTTTGACTTCTATACTCCATGAAATTAGTAGAATATCCTTGATAATTGCGGTTCATCCAGTATCTTTTCATGAAAATATTCTTCTAAGTATTCTTGAATTTTACTCCACACAAGCAGTATCATGTTGACAATTTAGACGTTGTTAATTCTTGGATAAATTAATTCTTGAACTTGTTTTATTGAATTCTTATATCATTGTCATCATCCTCATGTTTATAAAATGTTAAAAGTCATCTGTGGCCTGTAGTGCATAGATGAAGTTGATATGATTATGACCAGGGATTATTCGGTATAATCATGACCGTAATGTTACAAATGATGTGGTAAAAGTCCTCATTGGCCCGTAGTGCATTGATGGACAGTTGTTATCATGATCATGACCATTAATGAATACACGAATATCCTTGGCCGTAGTGCAGGGGTGATTCGATGATGTGGATTATTTTATTAAGCTGAGTCCCAGCGATAACAGTGTTGAAAAACCTTTTATATCATAAAAGATAGTAGATTTTATTTTTTACTTGACTCTTTTAATGGATTGCTTATTCCGCTACAGTTAAACTTGATGTCTATTATATTTTATCAGTTTAACATTGTTGAAGACTAATGATAATTTATTCTGCATTATCTTAGTCATAATATTTCTTACTGGGCTAGTTGAGCTCACCTTTTCTTTCACTGTTCTCTCCAGAAAATGAGAACGTAGCTAGAGCAAGCGGAGTGATGGTCCGAATGATAGTATTAGTTAGTAGTCCTCACTATTCTATGTAATAGTGTGTTAATAAATGTAATGAGAACTCCTTTTGAGTATGAATACTCTCTAGAAGATAATATTTGTATTCAAACTCACAGTTTATGTTTTGTCGTATTGTACACGACAGTTGTATTAGTAAGTTGTATTTGTATTCTGTACTATGTATCTGACGACCCAAGATGGGTGATGTATACCTAATTTTGGGGGCGTCACATTGATCAACTTTTTCAATAATTCAGTTGCTTTTGGTTTATGCGTTTGCTTTTTTCAATAAAGTTTGTCTGTTGTTATTATTGTGTCGATCCTCAGTTCTATAAGAGGAATGGTCTGTTGTTGTCTTAAGCATCCGAAAAATATTGTAAGAAAAAATTCGAAGTTTCAAGTTTTAAGTTTGCTTCCAGAATTCTTATGTAAGTCTACTTTTTTAATAATATTCCGCTTATAATTTTCATTTTCTGATTGTTTAATTCATGTGAAATTCTATATATGATCCTGTCGGAAAGTTGGTATCAAAGCCATCTTAGAATTTCGATTTTGTAATTGAAGATAAAAGTTTCTTATTCATTTATAAATTGCTGGAGTTTTAAATTTGCTCATTTTGTTTTAAACACCATATTTAAATACTGTTAAGATTGAGCTTTGAGTTTTGTTCAGGATATGTTGGTTGTTTTAAAAGGCTATTCTGGTTAAGCCGTGATAACGTAAATCCTGTAGTTGACATTCCTTCTTTTCAAAACTCGCCTGCTTATCTTTTAAAGTTTTAAATCTCGTTTAAACGATTAATGGCAAATTTATTCAGAAATTTATCTATGTCTAGAAGCTCTTCTTCTTCTTCTTCTTCTTCGACTTCTCCTTTGGATTCATCTACCAAACAGGTGGTTTCCATAAAGAATATTGAAACCCATTTACAGAACTGGTCTATACCGAAAACCCCTTCTTCTCAAATTTATAATAAAGGGAGTTTTTTATTTAAGTCTGATTATATTATCAAGACTGTCGAGCAGTCCTTGCCTATAACTCAAGGTCACATGACTGTTGAGATGTTACCAAAGAAATTGCTTGAAGATGCTGTTGGAAGAGGATACAAATATCTTCATATAGGATTAGTTCAAGTGGCGGTAAAGCCATTGACTAGATTAGGCCTTCCAACTTCGTTACTGGTCTGCTTAAGAGATAAGAGACATCTAAAGTTTAATGATTCTTTACTAGGATGTATAACCTCATCCTTGTCTGAAGGACCAATCTACTTTAATAGTTTTCCTAACTTTTCAGTCTCTTTGCTTGATCCTACCATATTGAAAACCTTAACTTTGAACTTACAAACTTCAGGGTTTGATATGGATCCTTTATCCTCAAACATGGCTTTAATTTATCGACTCTATATTAAAGTTATGAATACCATCACTCCAGATATTAACCTTAAAAGTACTTTTATTAGAGATGGTAGAGGAGAAACTACAATGTTCCAGATTAATCCTTTAAAGGCAAATATTTCAATACCAAGAACACTAAAGTGGGATGAAATATCTGTTCCTCAAAACTGGACATTAAGTGATGAAGTTCCTAAACAAGTTCGAGGAGCAAATCAGCAGATTGAAGATATTACAGAAAACCCAGATGGATCTGTAAATATCAGATTTGGTGATAGTAAACCTATTCGTCTTAATATAGACGAACAACCGCGAAGACATAGTATGTCGTCTATCCCGCAAAGGAATATTGATGAATCATGCTCATCACGACGATCTACGTCGTCCTCTTTAAAAGGAGTTATAAACCGCCCTGAAGATCCAGTAAGTCGTCCGACGTATATGGTAGAGACTCCTTCGGAAGCAGAGATACCGAGAGCTCAGAGCCCTACAGCGTCTGATTTTGGTTACTCTGAATGTATTTATACTCTTAACAATCAGAGTATATCAATTGATAAATCTTTGCTTAAAGCAATGATTAATTCTGATATAAACATTAAAAAGAGAGAATGGTTTTTTAACCATTATTCTCCCGAGAATCAGGAACTGATTCGTAATATCTATTATGATTTCTTAAAAGAATCACAGAAAAATGTTGATTTCTTTGTTTTTCTTAAACATTGGAGTCGAGCAAAAGGATATATCTTCCCTTTTGGGGGGGCAAACCCTACTACTCAAAGTGTAAACCCTACTACTCAAAGTGTTACTACTCAAAGTGTTGCTCCTACCTCTTGCAATATGATAGAAAACTCTTTTAAACCCTATAGACTGGCTACTGATAAAGACGATAATGATGTTGTATCATCAATTCATCCACCGTCTGTTCCAGTTTATGTGGGAACGGGAAAGACAAGAGCCGTTCCTTATAAAAAGGTTTTTGAGAAAGAGGTTGAGAGAAAGTCAGAAGAAATTCAAGGAATCAATCAAGTTTTGGAGCAAAACAATTACACCAATTTGTTCTTGCAGTCCTTAGGAACGCAATTGACCAGAATAGAAAAGGTAGTTACTTTGAAAGTAAAACCTTTGGCTATTAGTCCCTCTCCTGCTGAGGTTATTAGTACTTCCTCAAAGGAAGGAAAGCTTGTATCAAAAGATAAACCCGGAGTGGTTCTCTTTAAACCACCTCCTGAGCTTACAAAAGAATTTAAGCTGGGTTCTGCTTCAACAGAAATGTTTGAAGAGTTAAAACACAGACTTGAAAAGTTGACGCTTAAACACAATTCTGTTGGGTCAACATCTCAAGGTCCCTCAGTATCAGTTCTTAAGAATGATGGATTAGATCTTGATGAGATCTTACAAAATATTCAATCCCAAGACGATCATGATAATCCTCAAATTAATAGGTTAAAGTGGGGAAAAGTGAAGAATCAACCATATTATCATCGTCCTTCTCCAATTGATGCTCAATTTGAGAATAGAGCATTCAATGATGGAATCCAATTCAATGGAGAGTATATTTGCGAATGGAATTTAGATGGCTTAACAGACTATCAAATTATAGTCCTCCTCAAGCAAATGACTATGTTCGCCCAGGCGGCTAGAATAAAGGCCAACTCAGAGAAAAGGATAGCTCAAGCCTTAGCATCCGGATTCGTAGGTCAACTCGGACTATGGTGGGATAATCTCCTATCAAGTGAAGTTAAAGAAAGTATCTTTAATTTCCAGGTTCAAAAGGGAGTTGATGAAAGAAATGAACCCATTTTTGTTGAAGATGCTGTCAATACGCTGTTATATACCATCATGCGGCATTTTGTGGGAAATAATCAACTGATTATCTCTAGAACTTATGAGCAATTGAGTAACTTAAAGTGTAAATCGCTCTCGGAATTCAAATTCTATAGAGATACTTTCTTTTCCAAAGTTTTCAACAGAGGAGACTGTAACAGCAATTATTGGAAAGAAAAGTTTATAGAAGGTTTGCCTATTTTATTCTCTCAAAGAGTAAAAACTAGATTGAAGAATAAAAATGATGGAGTTATTCCTTGGGAGGAATATACTTATGGCGAATTAGCGTCAGAAGTCATAGCTGAAGGAGCTGACCTATGCAACATCTTAAAGATTCAGAAACAAATTGCTGAGGAAAGATCTAGAGGAAAGCGTGCTCTAGGAGATTTCTGCGAGCAATATGGTTTAGCTGAGATCCCAAAAGATAAAAGAAAAAGAAAAATCTCTAAAGATTCTTCTAGCTATAAAACTAATAAGAGATCCAAGAGAAGAGATTATCGAAATAAGTCTAAATATCAGACTAGAGATGATAAATCTAAAGATAGAAAGTCATCTGGAAAGAAATCTTCTAAAAACAAGAAGATTGGCTCTAGTCCTCCCACATGTTATAAATGTGGAAAAATTGGTCATAAGAGTCCTGAATGTACGACTAAGAAAAAGATCAACCAATTGGTCACAGACGAAGGTCTTAAAAGGCAATTGCTTGCAATTTTTATTGACTCTGATAAAGAAGAATTCTCTTCTTCTGAATTAAGTGTTAAAAGTAGTTGTTCTAATTCAGACAAATCTGAAGTTTCATGTGACGAATTAGACGATTGTCAGTGTGATGATGACGCCTGTTTGTGTGCATTAAATGGCCTCTCAATTAATGTCTTAACTAAAGAAGATAGTCTGATACTAGATCTCATTGATCAGGTTGAAGATCTTACAACGAAAAGACAAATGATTGAGAAATATATCTCACTTGCTAAAAGCAAGAAGAAATCTTCAAGTGAAGATGAACGATTCGACCCAGGCCAATATTCCTTACAAAAAATCTTTGATAAGGTTAATGAAAGGCATAAGGAACCAACTCTTAAAGAGTTACAGGGTTTAATCACAAATCTACAAGCTAATAGCGATGCTCGTGAAGTTGACATAAGTGATCTAAAAAAAGAGATCAAGCAAATTAAGAAAGATATTCGTTGGTTAAAAGGCAAAAATGATAAAGGAAAAGAAAAAATGGAAGATGCTAGCCCATCGATTATCACAGAAGAAAGCGAAGATGAAGGTGATGAGGTGTTTGAGTTTTCTACTCAAGATCATAGAATTATCCCCATTGAGTCACAAAGTCTAAAAGAGTTTAGCACGAAAGGATTAAAAATTAATCTAATCGATAGAATTATCACTCAGAAATGGTATGTTCAGATTACTATCATTATTGATGATGAATTCTCAGTTACCACTGAAGCCTTAATTGATTCAGGCGCAGACTTAAACTGTCTTGCAGAAGGATTAGTTCCTTCAAAATACTATTCCAAAACAGCTCAAATGCTGAGTACGGCTGATGGTACACATCTAAACATTGATTACAAACTATCAAATGCTGTGGTTTGTAACAATGGAGTTTGTTTTGAGTCTCCATTTCTCCTTGTCAAGAATATGGCTCAAGCAGCTATTCTTGGTACACCTTTTATTAGTTTGCTTTTCCCAATTTCCATTGATCACAAGGGAATAAGCACTAATAAGGGGGGGATAGAAGTAAGGTTTGACTTTATTTCTGAACCTCGTTATCAAGGAGTTAACCATTTACTTAAACGTAAAGAAGATTTTTTATTTTTTCTTAAGCAAGAGCTTGAGATTAAAAAGATTGAAGTATATCTTAAAGATGTTAAGTTCAAGCATAAGCTTAAAGCTTATCAAGAGGATTTGGGTAGAGAAATATGCTCTACAGATCCTACAGCTTTCTGGAATCGTAAAAAGCATGTCATCTCCCTTCCGTATATTGAGGGATTTAATGAGAAGCTCATTCCAACTAAAGCGAGGCCCATTCAAATGAATGAAAGGTTTTTAAAGCTTTGTCAGGAAGAAATTAACGATCTCTTAAAAAAGGGATTAATTCGAAAAAGCTACTCTCCCTGGTCTTGTTCGGCTTTCTATGTTGAAAACGCTGCTGAAATAGAACGAGGAGTTCCGAGATTAGTTATTAACTATAAACCTCTAAACAAAGTTTTGAGATGGATTAGGTATCCAATCCCAAACAAGAGGGATTTATTAAATCGATTGCTTAAAGCAAACGTCTTCTCTAAATTTGATATGAAGAGTGGATATTGGCAAATTCAAATTAAAGAGGAAGACAAATATAAAACAGCTTTCACAGTGCCCTTTGGACACTATGAATGGAATGTCCTAGGCTTTGGCCTAAAAAATGCTCCCTCTGAGTTTCAAAACATTATGAATGAGATCTTTAATCCATTTATGGACTTTATGATTGTCTATATTGATGATGTTTTGGTTTTCTCAAAGGATATTGACCAACATTGGAAACACTTAAATGTGTTTAAAACTGCGGTAAAAAGAGAAGGTCTAGTTGTCTCAGCTAGCAAGATGCAGTTATTTCAAACCAAGATAAGATTTCTAGGGTTTGAAATATCTCAAGGAAAGTATATCCCTATTGATAGAGCTATTGCTTTTGCTGATAAGTTTCCTAATAAAATTTTAGATCAAAAGCAATTACAAAGATTTTTGGGAAGTGTTAATTATATTAGAGACTTCTACGAAGATCTAGCAGTTGATGCTGCTCCCTTGTACAAAAGGCTAAATAAGAAGCCTTCACCATGGTCTGAGGAATGTACTCAGGCTATTATAAACATAAAATCTAGGGTTAAGTCCCTGCCATGTTTACATTTTACTGATCCTGATGTCCCTAAGATTGTAGAGACCGATGCCTCGGATGAAGGATACGGAGGAATTCTTAAACAGATTAAAGACTCTAAAGAAGTCTTAGTTTGTTTTGTTTCGGGAAAATGGAATAATGCACAAAAGAATTATTCCACTATTAAAAAAGAAATATGTTCAATAGTTTTGTGCATTAATAAATTCCAAGGAGATCTCTTAAATCAGAGATTTCTTCTTAGAATTGACTGCAAATCTGCTAAAGAAGTTCTGGAAAAAGATGTTAAAAATATAGCTTCTAAACAGATCTTTGCTCGTTGGCAGGCTTTATTATCAGCCTTTGATTTTGATATTGAATTTATCAAAGGAGATTCTAATTCTTTGCCAGATTTCTTAACCAGAGAATTCTTACAAGATACTCCTAACCTTTGTGTGTTAAATCTTGTTAGGTCTCCAAGAAGATCAGCCAAACCAGCTATGGAAAGACCCAATTCGGACTACCTTAAAGGACAGTCTTCAGGTTCCCAGAAGCAGCAAAATAAAGGTAAAGCCCCCGAGCTTAAAGCTCAAGCTGAAACTCAGTACATTGAAACCTTAATCAGAGAGGTTACTGACATTGAAGATGTAGACGCGGTTAGATCTCCTGAGCAGATAGCAGACCTCTATCTGTCCTATTCTCATGATCTACCAGTTTACCTCCCTAAAACAAGGGAGTTTTTTGAAAAGATTCTAGTTGAAACCGGTTCTATCAAAGTTTCTCATAAGCCGCGTGATAAATATAATCTGGCTTTCTCCACAGTTAAGATCTTAAAGGTCTTACGTCCTTCTGACTGGGTGGGTGATCTTCGAACCCACAAATATTTTGAGAATAAATCTATGATTCCAAAATACTACAATTATTTTGATTATTCGCTTGCATGGGAGAAATTCTTATTTTATCAAAATGAGCACTATACTCACAGTTGGTTTCTCCATCCCAAATTCCTTAAACCAGTCAAAGCTCAGGATTTCCCTGCTTGGTTTCAGTCATGGTTTTACTTTTGGGGCCCAGTTCCACAGATTTTTCCCCCTAAAGTTGAAGAGAAGTTTGATCGATACTATCAGACTTCTGTTAATCTAAACGATAACCAAGCGTTACTTAATTTTTGCTGTGTAAATGATATTCCTTGGATCTTTAAATGGTCCTATGTGATTACTCAGCATGTAGGAACAGGTGTGCATAGACTGTGCAGGCAATTAGCAGTCAAATGGTGGAACAAATTTGATGAGGATAAGATTCTTGATGTTCCTCCTAACTTGATGGATTGTGATATGGACAAATATGATGCCTCTCAGCAGAAACTAAAGTCTATCCTAAAAGGTATTTCAAAGGATGAGATTTTAGATTTTTTAAGAAATAATGATGACCCGGCTACTATGGTTGACAGCGATGAAGATAAGGCTTCATCCTCTGATCCATTTGGAGGTCCCTGTGCTCAGCCTAAATAATTGAGGCGTGCTTCCTAAAGTTGTGGTGGTCCCCGCCTTTGCCTTAATAATTCAGGCTTTGGATTCTTATCTCTTTGGGTGGTGTTGGTGGCCAGTTGGCTTACTTTTTCAATAATTCAGTTGCTTTTGGTTTATGCGTTTGCTTTTTTCAATAAAGTTTGTCTGTTGTTATTATTGTGTCGATCCTCAGTTCTATAAGAGGAATGGTCTGTTGTTGTCTTAAGCATCCGAAAAATATTGTAAGAAAAAATTCGAAGTTTCAAGTTTTAAGTTTGCTCCAAGATGGGTGATGTATACCTAATTTTGGGGGCGTCACATTGATCAACAAATTGCTTCAATATAGTCTTCGACCCTCTTATAATATGTTGAGGTAGAGTATAGCACATTATTAATTTATAAAATATTTATAGAATAGTTTGTGTATGTACCATTATTCAAATTTATTTTTAAAAGTTGGTAACGATTATATTTATGGGTAATTGGCTAGTTGTCTGTTGACCGGATTGGTCGTTCTCACAAAAAGCAGTAAAATTATCCCACGAATTGCTAGTGGGGCACTGCTGGCAGGCAATTTTGCATTCGAAATTACTCCACTATTTCTACTCCTTCCCGGTTCATGCATATAAATTTGTATCAAAACATGTGTGATGTGTCTGCCCTTTTATGAACAATTTTGGTTTATTTTGGTTGCAGCTGGTCTTTCCCCATCGAACTGAAAGCCTACTCCGTTTTGGTGCTTTTGGTTGAACTTGGATTATCAATCTCTACCCGAGTTGTACCTAGAGCTGCCGACCTGCGTTCTTCGTGGATTAATATTACCGTTGAAGGTACAAATTGTTTATCAATTTAGTATTTAGCAACGGCTCCATGTTTCGGAGTTTGAATCTTCATTTTCCATTTTTCTTAATTGCATCAGGGTTAGTGATTGATTTTATGCATCTTTATGCTTATAATGCATGTACGAACATTTGATCTTTTAATTTGTTAGTATATAATTTCTAATCCGCAAGTGATTTATGTTTGGGCTAATTCCGGATATATGGCTGGGCTGAGTCATTGAATTGAAAATGTTAATCATTTTCATGGAATGGAACGAGTTTCCTTTCTTTGGCTAAAGAAAAATTTATTTTATTTTACTGCTTGTTGGCTGTTATGAGTTTGAAGAATTTTCAATATTTTACTTAATAGCTTTTTGATTTTTTGATTCGGCGAAAAGGGTTTTACCCACTGTGGTTGTAACCTTTTCTGCATTACACCACTAAATTTTAAAAATATGCAATTAGCCAACTAAACTAATTAAAATATATAAATTAGACCATTTTGTCAAATTTATTGGATGGCCGTCAAATTAGATTGCATATTTTCGTGTGTGGAATTATAAAAAATCCACTAAAATACTGATTTGCAACGACTAAATTTAGAACCAGACTTGGGGTTTGCAAACTTACCTATATTGGGGATCTATTGAAGCTTGATTTGCTGCAAAAATTTAAGGCTTTTGTTGTGGTATTGGTACTTAACAGTTATGAACCAACCATTCTTCTTAATCACTACATCACGTTCAAGATCTTCCACAATTGAAAATCCTAGAAATTGCTTCCAATCACTATTATGTACTTCCTCATCTATGATAAAATTAGGGCTTTTAGTAAAGCCTTAATCGCAGATTCATACTCTATCGATATATTTCTTCTGCATATATGGAAAAAGATGGAAAACAAAAGAGGCTAAAAGAACGATGTTTAAGTCAAATAACAAGAAGAAGAGCTCAACTGAGAGGAAAAAAAATAAACCCAAAGATGAAGTAGAAACCCAGATGAAGAAGAAGACCCAATATGAAAGATAAACCTAAATAAAGTAGAAGATTTAAGATGAAGGAGGAGAGTTACATATGAAGAACCCCAATATGAAGGAGAAGAAAACTGAAAGTATTGTTTCTTTATTCTATATTTTTAAGCAATTTTTTTTTTACTTTTTCCACATAAGCAATGTTTTAATTTTTTATGTAATGTACAGACATATAGGAAAATATTAGATGGCCGCCCAATTAATTTCACAGAATGGTCTAATTTATAAATTTTAATTAGTTTAGTTGGCTAATTGCATATTTTTAAAATTTAGTGATGTAATGCTGAAAAGTTACAACCACAGTGGGGTAAAACCCCTTTTTGCCTGATTCTAATGTTTTATGTTTAGATTGTCTGTTTTACTGAAATGATCACTAAAAATTGACTGTTATGTAACATTGATGGGTAATATATTTTCTCTTCTGGAGAAATTATGTGCCAAATTTTCACTTCTGTTGTTTTTCATCAGCAACGTCAATCTGGATAATTATCACAAATAATCTGGAAAAGGACAGATTGGTATAACTAATATGAGATGGATAGGACAATATATAATAATGTAATATCATTAGTCTGTTGTATTAAGGGAGTCACCATTTACTGATGTGTTCTGTGATCTTGCCTTCCGTCCCAGCACGAACAAAACAGGAGATCATTATCTATATTAACAAGTCACCATTTGATCTGACTTGTTATGTAATCTATCATTACCTACAGATCTAATTAGTCCTATATGTTCTATTCATCACAGCAGGCCAGCTGCATTAATTGTTTATGATATTATAAGATTAATATTCACTGCTGTATGTTTCTTTTCTAGTTATGTTGTTTGATAAATACGAGAACTGTCTGGTTGAAAGACTGATATGTCATGTAAATAGAATATGTTAAAACTTTTTTAGGTTAAATGCTTTTTTCTTCACTCTACTTTATCCGGACTATCAAACGCCTCACTAAACTTTTTTTCCTATCAAACGACTCACTAAACTTTATTTTTCTTACAAAACGTTATAAAAATCGTTAGAGTACTTTAACTTTAACGGGAAGAATTGGTTAGAAGAGAGAAACTCCACCTCAATGATGACATGGTGGTTCAGTGATGATGTGTATAAATAATTAGTTTATCAAAAAGAAAAAGAAAATTACTAATTAATCTAAAAAAAATTGTTCTTCTCTCTACTCCATCTTCATCTACCCAAATCTCCATAAATTACTCTTCTTCGATTGTAGATCTTAATAAATGGAGAGAAATGAAGGCAAAATCCATTTGAGTATCCATTATAGATTAATAAAAATAAGAATTCAAAAATATACACCCAATGTTTATAAATTTGTTGAGATCTAAAAATAAAATTTTAGAGAGAGAAACATATACATTAGTTAGATTGGAAAGATTATGAAGGTGGAGTAGAGACAGAGAGTATAGATCTAAATTTCATGGAGTATCTAAACTTCAAGCTCAATTTTTTAATGGGTTATTCTTTCTCTCTATGATCCTCCTTTCTCTTGTTGTGCGCTGCCGTCAATCATGAAGGCCATGGAGGTTGTTTACCGCTGATCGTGAAAGTCATGGAGGTTGTTACGGTCAATCATGGAGGTCATGCAGATGGTGGAGCAAGACTTCAATTTTAATTAATCCTAAATGTTTGCCATTTAATAGACATTTCACTGCACCACGTCATTCTTCCGTTAAATATTTAACGCCATAAACAGAATTTCAAAATTTTGTAAGCGAATTAAAGTTTAGTGAGTTGATTGTAAAGAACAAAAGTTTAGTGAGACATTTGATAGTTTGAATAAAGTAGAGTGATGTAAAAATCATTTAACCCAAACTTTTTATGTTTTATAAAGAACTCTGCATCAATCAATTCTATTGCACAAGGCAATAGCATATGGAAACTCAAAGTCCATAAATAACTTGATGTAATAAAAATGTTGGAGGAAACTCTCTTTAACACCTTGATTTACTCAAGGATATGTAAACAATATCTCGATTTCTTATCAAAACTACATCAAGGTTTTCTTTTTGATACTAGCAAGAAATCAGTATATGACACAAACATTTTCAGCTGTAGGAATATACACACTACCATGGAAGACCATGGACATCCGGGTATGGAAAAGCAGGGTTCCCCTGAAGCACTTCCCTCACTCATCGAATTTATAGCTGCTCATGAAGTGGATGGCTTTGATAGTGTAAACCGGCAGAATGATATGGATAATCAGTTTCAACAAAATAGCTTTCATACATTCAGCCTCTCAGCTGCTGTAAGTTATATATTTTTTTCCTGACCGTCAAAACGGAGTGTGATTTGGTTTCATATGCATTGGATAATGATCATCCGGTGATTAATAAGATTCGGTCATCAATTTACCTTCACTTTTTCATCCTTCTACATGTATGCATATAGCCTTTTTCAAAGACTTTCTTCTGTGCAAGTAACATGGAGGAAAGATGGTTCTGAAAGTCTATTTCTGTGTTCTTAGATAAATGATGCATAATTTTCATCTTTCCCTAAAGATAAAACCAATAGTAAGACAGACAAACTATAAACACTCTGCTTATATGTAGCTGCTGTTAGAATTCCAATATGAGTTGTCTTTTGTTGTTGTGGTTTGTTAGCTTCTTTGATTCCTCCTTAATAATTATTTACAATTGCCTAACATAAATAATATTGTGGAAGCATGATGCTTGGTCACTGAGTTTTGGAGTTTCATTTTTGTTTAGTCAATTTTCAAGTCTTTAGTAACTTTCCGAAGCTTTGTATCATTCTCACATCAATCCTCCAACACTAGCCATGGAATTGTTTAAATTGGGGGTCCTGCACATTATTTTCAGGATACTTGGTGAGGCTGATTTAGTCAAAGTTTAGTATTTAGAGGAAAGAGATGTTGAAGATGCAATACCATAACTCTGGTTTCTGCAATAGAATTTTAAGTTAAAAAATGTCGAGTAATTCCAAGAACCTCTGCAAGGAAACACAGGAAACATATTGCTAAACTTTGAATTTTCATTACTAAGTTGAGTCATATATAATTGGTTTCCATTGGTATATTTATTACAGTTCAATCATGTTGTTTGTAATGGGATTTCTCTTACCAAAATCGTCTCTAAGTTTTTGACATCTCAAATTTATTCGTTACTTCCTGTAGAATGTCTTTTATTGGTTATCACTTAGCAGTCCACTTTGAACTGTTGTTGTTATGTCATTAATTGCCTAAAATGCTTGAGTAGCTATTATGTGGGATATTGTAACATTTTTCTTGTTTTCTGCTTTTCACCACTGAAGAAATTGCATGGTGGATTAATAGTTTATATTTATTGCACCAGGGCACCAAGACAGATGCAGTCCATAACCTCAGCAGTAACTTGGAGTCGCGGAGAACGCATTCTGTTTCCATCAGCATTCCACCTTCTCCTATGGAAGTTCACCTACAGGAAACTAAAAGAGTTCTCTTCAAAGATAACTTTGAAACAATTTCCAGCAATGATGTTTCACATTCTCCTGCATCCAAAATTCCTAAACCCAAACATATGAAATTTCATTCTCAGCCAATACCAACAGGTTCTGCATTGGATGTAGCAGTTGAAAATGGGAAATTTCCTAACCGCACAGTTTTTTCCCTCAAGAATCCCAGGAATGATCATCTGAAGGATAATAGGTACAACTCTTTCAAAACATGGTCGGGAAAACTTGAGAGGCAGTTGTCACACTTGCGTGGAAAGCAGCAGGTAACTGAGCCCGAGGCAAACTTTCTGCAGAATGTAGAGATGGAGAATGTACCTGCACACCGATTCTTTGATGCCTTGGAAGGACCAGAGTTGGATACTCTTAGGGTATGTATTTACTTCCTCTGATCTTTTTTATAATTCAGTCATGCTTACTCTTTGAATAGGTGTCCGTCTCCATGTCAGGGTTTATACTTGAACTTGTCAAACCTAAAACATCATGTTTTGATAAGAGAAGAATGTGTTTTCGTAAGGATCTGTTTTCAAACTTCATAATCTGATTCGAAGGAAGCATTACCTCCCTGTAAAAGCATTTTACTCCATAGAACATGTGCTGTGTAATCATGCATGTCTTTGCTGCTCTTTCAACATATAGTTTTCTGGTTTGCCCGTGGGCCCAGTTGAATGTACCAAATGAACTGCAGAAAAATATATTAGATTGACAGGGTTTAATATTAAATAAATGTACAGAAATAGTAATGGCTGGGTGCATTCTCTCCCGAACTTTTAATTTCGCTTTCTCCCTTAAACTAATAAACTACTATTATATCGTTAATGTTATTTGCACTGGTGACTATTTACAGGCTTCAGAGGAAATACTTCTTCCAGAAGACAAACAATGGCCATTTCTTCTTCGCTATCCTATATCTTCATTTGGTATATGCCTTGGTCTTAGTAGCCAAGCCATCATGTGGAAAAACTTATCCACTTCTGCTTCAATGAAATTTCTCCATGTAAGCCTGAATGTAAATCTCATTATGTGGTGCTTATCTGTCGCTCTTATGGCCATCGTTGCTTTCACCTACATTCTGAAAGTGATTTTCTACTTTGAGGCTGTTCGCCGTGAGTACTACCATCCAATTCGTGTTAACTTCTTCTTTGCACCATGGATAGCCTTGTTGTTCTTAGCTCTTGGAGTTCCGCCTTCTGTTGCAAAAGACCTGAATGGATCTCTTTGGTATGTCCTTATGACACCAATCTTAATTCTTGAGCTGAAGATTTATGGACAGTGGATGTCGGGAGGACAGCGAAGGCTTTCAAAGGTGGGCAACCCCTCAAACCATCTTTCCATTGTTGGAAATTTTGTGGGGGCATTACTGGGTGCATCAATGGGGCTAAAAGAAGGACCAATTTTCTTTTTTGCTGTTGGATTGGCTCATTACACAGTCCTGTTTGTTACTCTCTACCAGAGACTTCCAACAAATGAGACACTCCCAAAGGAGCTCCATCCCGTGTTTTTTCTGTTTGTTGCTGCACCTAGTGTTGCTTCTTTGGCATGGGCAAAAATTCATGGATCATTTGATTTTGGGTCAAGGATTGCTTACTTCATTGCCTTGTTCCTTTATTGCTCACTGGTTAGTCCTCTCGCCTTTTCAATGCCATAAACCTGTGCGTAAATTGAACTTTATTTATCTTGGGTCAGGTTCCATATCACTTACATTAGTGATGGTTCAATTTGTTAGATTCTGGCAGCTAATAGTTCTTCTTTTCATTTTGCAGGCTGTTAGAGTTAATTTCTTTCGAGGATTCAGGTAATGTCCAAGTCTATGAACTCTGTAACTGTAATCCATTTCTCCTTTAAAGCTTTATTTTATGAGCATCAATTCCGTTGGTATCTGTAGGTTTTCATTGGCATGGTGGGCCTACACTTTTCCAATGTCCGGCGCTGCCATTGCAACCCTCAGGTATTCGATTGAGGTCCCAAACATAATTACTAGAGCACTGTCAGTTGTACTCTGTATCCTTGCGACAGTCACGGTGACGGCCTTGCTCGTGACAACCGTCTACCATGCTTTTGTGCTCCGAGACCTCTTCCTGAATGACATTGCAATTGCTATCAGTGACAAAAGACCAAAAATAGGCCTAAAATGGTACCACAGAAGATCTGCTAGCTCAGATAACAAAGAAACTGAACACTACCTCAAATTTACGGACTCAGATGGCAAAGATATAGAGGGTTCTGTAAAATCTTTAAGCTCCACCAGCAAACGAGGTACCAAATAATACTGGTTCAGCACAAGTCTGGAAATAATGTTCTTGTTACTTTTTGCTCAGACAAGGGAGGAACTCTGGTTTTGAAACTCTAGCAGTTCCAATGAACTTGCTGTATAGATAGGAAGTGAAGGTTAATGTTTTCAAGCTAGAAATGTCTGTTTCCTCTATATACATATATATATATATATATATATATATATATATATATATATATATATATATATATATATATATATATATATGCTCGCTCATAAATCAAAATGTAGCTATGTGGGTAACAAACAGTATTATAAAGAATACAGCTATCAAAAGTTGTAAAATTACTACTACACAAAATTATGATAATGTTACCAGATATGCAATTATTATGCTCCAAGTAGAAAACACATGCAAAAACTGCATACTACTAGAAAAGCTAACATATATTCTGAAATATATATGAAGTTTACAGTTTTGGGAGAAGGTAGGATAGGAGGAGGAGCTCCCAATAAATAATTTAGTTATTAATCAGCTTGACATTCCAATCCATGTTTGATAGGTTCCAGATAATTGAACCAACATCAAACCCTAGCTAGCATTTATGATCACGAATGCTATTAAACTTCTCTCTAATGCTGGTTCAGATTCTTCAGACATGCAAACGTCAAATAAACATTGAAAATATATAGGATTTGTAAGAACACTTTTTCTTTTTTTTGCCCTCATGAAATTCATGAGTAGAGTTATATCACTTGGCCAAATGCCATGCAATGTAAGGACACTTTGACTGTTGATAATCTTGTCGACGTCCATATATATATATATATATATATATATATATGTATATATAGGTAGACGTAGATGGTTAAGCAAACAACTCATTGACGTTAACAGTATGTTATGTTCCATACCGGAGGTATGCAAATGCAATGAAGGTGGCACAAATTACTACAACTACTAGGACTAGGAGGAGATAATAATAATGTTTGGAGACTCATGGTCGTCCTGTCGTGTGTATATATATATATACTACTAACGTAACAGTTTAATGACCTTGTATGTATGTACTAGTATATATATATATATATATATATATATATATATATATATATATATATATATATATATATTTCCATTCCATGCCAAAAGAAAGCCTTCCGACATACGGCATATGATGTTATCATGGTTTCAAGGTTTTGGTCTGCGCTCTTGTTTCTTCAAATTTGGCTACATCTTTCAAACAATCCCTCAACTATGTCACTTTGTTTGCCACAATATTATTCATTATTACTCCTTCAATTCCTTCCTACTTCTAATCCCCATCACCAAAATTGGAGATATATTGTGCATTTCAAAATTAAAGATATATATATATATTTCAATTTATAAATTATAAAAAATGATACAAAAATTTTAACATGTCATTACTTTTGTTCTTAGTTGATGTCATGTCACCACTATTAAATTTATTATATTTATAACCAATATTAGGGTTAACTATATCACTAATTTTATGAAGGAGTGAGTACGTCTGTCTTTAACTAAACGTACATAATCCCCTCCCCCTCTTTAGTACGTCTAAATTTTATTTTTCTAATTGGGGAGGGGAGGGGAGGGGAGGCGAGACAATGTTTTATTGTCATTGTCTTCATTTTTTGATTGTAGACATGTGACATTTGAGAAACTTCACAATCTCATCAGCTGGTATTGTCTATAATACCCAATTTGGCCCACTTGAGGCTATTATTATTATTATTATTCCGTAGGATTTTTTTTTTGTACTGGACTTGAATATATAATTAGTGGCTTCTCTCAATAACATTAACTAAACCTAGCTTCGGTCGGGCCCTTATATATAATATTAACACTCTATAAAAGTTTTTGTTGAAATATTACAACCAATTTTTTTTTATAAAAATATATATATATATATATATATATATATATATATATATATATATAATAATAATAATAATAATAATAATAATAAGTACTCTTTTGGAGCCGCCTACATCGATCCATAAAATACCAGAGAAGATAAGGTATCCCGTATCCCATCCCATGATAGGATAATCACGAGCCATCCACATGGTGGTCCCTGCAACAACCATATATAGTTTAACACCCTAGCTAACCCTAATATGAAATGAAATGCAATGGAGAAACTAAAATAGCTAATAAGCAGTCGGGGCCGGGGGAGTGAGGTGGTGATATGGTACTCCCCATGGCCATGACAAAAATTGTGATTCACCTAATAATAAATGTATTACTTTATGTTTCTTTTTCATCATCTCTCTCTGCTCGCTTAGGTGGATATTGCCCTTTTTGATCATTTATTTAAATATAATACTATAATTTCACCCACATTACAAATCATCAATCATGTAGTATTTAATTATGTTTAATAACTCTCCCTATTTTTATGATTCAACAAAGTCAACCATTTTAGGACACAATAATACTCCCAAAACAAAAACAAAAAGAAGAGAGAGTCGTTCCATTGATTTAACTTTTGATCTAATTAGTTAATTTATGGAAATTATATATGCAATTTAGATTTTAATCTTAATTTTTAAAATAAAAATTTGCACTTTTTAAGTAATTTAACAATATTAATCAAATTAATTAAATACATAAGAGAAGAAAAATACAAATACAACTCTTTTTTGTGTAACGGGACCAAGGTACTCCCTACTTTTCAAATTATTTGGTCATTAATTGTTGACTTATGAAAGTCTAATAACATTTTTAAATTCAAAATTTAGATGTTTCATTAATAATTATGAAAAGTTAGATTAAAATTATTAAAAAAAATTATATGTCAATTTGAGTTTAAAAATCTCTTAAATTAAGTTTAAAAAGAAATAATACGAAAGGGAACGAGTATATAGATAGGAAGCACTCTCTTGATCATTTGTCCACTTCTTTTAACATACCATGTTCTAAATTCTATGTAAGAAAGCTCCATGTGTATTTTTAACATTTTTCTTTCCCGTGTGATTCACATTACATATACAACGAAACGAATGTTGCTTTAAATTTGAGTAATTATATATATATATATATATATATATAGACGTTCGAAGAAATAATAGAAGTACTATTTTCTTTATAATGGTACTGTATTTTTCAGATCCGGTTATGATGAAGTTAATTTCATGGTAAATAAGTCAATTGACAAATTGACATGCAGAGATATCACCTCCCGACCTGCGTGTCGACATTATATTGATCAATTGATCAAAATTAATTTCATGCTAACTACTTCCATATTTTTGGAACTTGTACAATAGTAAAGAGGGTGAAAAAAATGGGAAATGCATGGGTAAATTTTGATTGGCGTTGGGCAAAAGAGTGCAATTGATAAAGCATGTGGCGGTGACATAGGTAGACAAAATACGAACAAAATAAACATACAAGTACTTATGTAGTATAGGTGTAGGTGTAGCCAGCCCAGCCTAGTGGACTGACTAGGCAACTCATCCAATATTGGACCTAAATGCCGTGTCATTGTCATCTTTTATTTCAGGCCGAGCTATGAGCTCTACCTATCTATCCCATGTACAATCATTACGTACGTCAATTGTAGATCTTAACTTAATTATACCAAAGAATAATTAAGAAAGAAAATGATGTACTTCTTGATTATGGAAGGATCAATTCACTTATTACCTTAATATATATATATATATATATATATATATATATATATATGGTAGACCAAATTGTTCAGGTTTTGTATTATAGTTATATAAAAAGGATTGCGATCTGAAGCAAATATATTGGTACTGACTGGTAAATTAAGACTAAAACACATTTGATCAAAGACGAGAACAAACACTTGAAAATTAATTTCTTATGCAAATATGCATGCATGCATTTTAAATTTAAATTTGTACGTGTCCAATGCATGCTAGATCGGTGAAACATGAACTTTTCAGCTCCATATCATATCATAGGTATTCAGAACCAGAATTTCAACAACAAAATTAAATGCATGATTCCTTCTAGTTGGAAATTCTTCTCCAATAAGTAAGAAGACGATAACTTAATAAACAAATCTTCTTCTTCTTCTTCTTAACTTTAATTATGACCACCTCTCCATCATCTACTTTATCAAAATAAAAAATAAAAAAATCATCCTATACATCGTCGTCATCCTTGGGAAGAGAAGAATGGGACTAGCCAACAAGGACAACTTGCTTTGCTGTCTCTCTCTCTCTCTCCCCTCCTCTCCTCTCCAATAGTCTTCTTTGCTCAGGTTCATCCAACTTCATATTCAATTACCTGAAATAACAAAGTAAAATACAACATTAAAACCAGAACAAATTCCATATGTATTACAATGAAATAAAGGTTATTTCATACCAATGGTTCTTTTGCAATGGAGAACCGCCTCGTAAATTGAGCTCTCAGAATCACAAGACCTCCTCCAATTATCAGCTACGCTGGATCGCGGAGACGAATATTCCCAATTTCTTACTTCCTGCAATCTTTCATCAGTGATTCCAACTCTAGAACCAGATCTTCGTCCTCGTACTCTTTGGCAAAGTGGCCTAAGAAAATCCAAATACTTCTGAAAGATTCTCTTAGATAACATTCGACACCTTCTCAATGAAGAAGAACGAAACATTTTACCCGAATGCAACTTCTCTGGGGCACATGAAGAGATTGGTGAGTTGGGATTGGCATCCGAGGCATCAAATGCCTCCGCCTTCAATTGTTTGACAAAAAGAGGCACAAGGAAGCCATTGGAAATCAGCTCATCAGCATGAACAAGAGTCAGAGGAGTCTGCGATATAGGAAAATCAAAATCCTGGGAAACTCTAAACAATCTCCTTGAGGAAGACAACTTTGGGTCTATCTCGATGAAGGAAGCTTCATCCAACGCATCAAGGGAATCCCTGAAGGAGTTACCTGGACTTTCGAAAGAAGGCTTCAAGTTTGCTAACCAACTATAAGAAAAGCTCTCAATAGAGGGAGGTTGGGAAGTTTCCATGCTGCCACTATATTGTATACACAGAATGAGAGGAGAACAAGAGGTTCTAAAGTTCAAATGTACCTAAGGTGGGTAATAGAAAATGCCTTGCTTTAAAGAATCATCTCATATATATATATATATATATATATATATATATATATATATATATATATTATGGGTATCTATCTATATTGCTTTGCTATCCTCTCCTTGCAATCATACATGTGGTTGTTTGAATACAGACAATTATAATTAATAATTGACAAAGAAAATGAAAAGGAAAACAGAAAGAGAAACGCAAACCCCACAAGTACTCTAATGTTTTGTTACATCTTTAGCTTACCCACGATTTCATTTTCATATTTTTCTTATAAGCTTTCCCAAAGAAGATGTGTCCCCTCACACTTTATTAAACTTAAGTATTACTAAAGCTTAGATGAAGTGAAACAAAACAAAGTTCATGCACATTCCATAAATTATTCAAGCTATTTCCAAAACATAAATAAGGGACAATAATCAGAATCGAGTGCTATCTTTTCATACTTTTCGTATGAGCCTGTATTTTAAACAATCTAGACAAACGTTTGATTCTACTTTGCTTGCCTTTCTTGCCATCTAATATTCTTATGCTCTACGCCTCTTTCAATTTTAGGGTGGGTAATACAGGCTACAAGTGCTATTGCGCCTTTATGATACTTACATCCTAACTGCTGCAGTACATTTTCCGATCAAGAGGGTTAGGTATTTCATTATTGCAAATGCTATACACAAATGGAGCTCTACATAAATTCATATAATCTTAAGGAAATTCAAATATTAATACGAAATAATAATACTCTCACAGTGCTGAGCATTTCAAGTCAGCTTTATCTGTTCAAACTCCGTCTCTATAAGCTACTAATACTCGCTTAAGTATTAACACCGGTCTGCCCGACTACCAAGCATAGAGGAGGACAAGTAACTTTATAAGCCCCAAATGTTTCAACCTTACATAGCTCATAGCTGTTCATGTTTCTATTAACTGTAATCAAATGTACTGTTTTAGGTCCTAGAATGTCCCTTCTGAATGCCAGATGAGATGATCCTGATAACTAACAACTTTATTCATAGAAGAGGCAAAAGCTTATAATGTTACACATTAAACAATATATTTAATTTCTATTGGTAGACTCCTCTTCTCTTTCATTGTTTATCTGAATAATACACAAATATATACATATATATATATATATATATATATATATATATATATATATAACACAATATCAATGACAAATGATAAATCAGTAAAATAGATACATCTGAAATCTGAGGAATAAAATATCACAATCTTCTCTTGGTAAGGAAACTTCAGGCATTTACATCCACCAACAGTCTGAGTGGTGGCAAGTTCAACTCAGCTCGGGTTTTAATCCTGAAGAAAGTTATGTCCTAGTCATTCTGAAGTTTAACTAATTATTATCGATGAAAAAATCTAAAGAAACGAAAGTAGAAGACATTGGTCCCCATTGTTGTCGGAGAAAGAAATGGACATCAGCATAGGTTTCAGGTAGCAAAAACCAAAACCAGAAAATGACTAAAAACCAAATGGTCCATCCTGATGTCCCCCTCGAAGACAAAAAAACGTTTGTATAGTATTCAGACATTCACAAATCCCATCACATTCCAAACAGAGTGTTTTTCACTGTTGAAGAAAAGGTCATGGAGAAACACAAGTATCGGAAGACGCTAAAATAGTCAACCAAATCAGTAAAAACTCACATAAAATAAGATACTTCAATCCTGCTGATGTAAATTAAGATTTACAAGAAAGAAGCTCAGTTATAATAGTTAGTACATTGGTAAACCACCAGAGGACAGGATCAGTCTTCTGAAAGTATTCATCACCTTTGGTGTTAATATTAGCAATTAATTGGGTTTACTTACAAAATGAGTGTAAGACAACTAATCCACAGTAAAGACAATTTTATTTACCATTACATCGAAAAAGAAGCCCACCAAAAAGGAAAGTTCTAACGCACCGCGGGTTTTGTGGGCAACACCAATAATCTGAAAGATCACGCACTCTTGCAGATCCCCCTTTTTTAAATGATAGGATATCATCAACATGATTTGGGATACTATGAATCAATTTAAACAAACCAAAAGATGTCAAGAGTTGAGTAAGAATTCGGAAAATTAGTCAGTACCTATGCCATAGTGTTTTCTAGCAGCATGAACTGCAAAAGAAATATCAGACTGGATCAGCCTCGGGAAAATACTACAAACAAACACTAAAACGTACAAAAGGAGAAAAGGGAGACAAAAGAATAAAATAATACGCAATTGGGACTAGATTAATATTAAAAATACAAATTAATGTTACTTCATCAAATCTATAAATACAAAGGCATTCCAGAGGCTATGCAAAAGCATAGACGTCAACAGGTTCCGTGATCTTGCAAAAACAGCACCCATTACCACCCCAAGGAATACAAGTGGCAGCATCCTCTGCACATTGAAATGTGCCAAGGCAAAAGCCACCGAACTGACAAAGATTGAACACCATACAGGCATGTACCTGGTCAATGAAGGGAGAAGAAACCCACGGAAGACAATCTCCTCCCAGACAGGGGCACAGACTGAAACCACTATGGCATAAAGGGCCATCGCCACTGGATCCCGCGCAAAGATTGATTGCTCAACATTAGAGACAGTGACAGGTGTAGAGGGAAGCATTGGCAACAAATTTAGGTTGACCTGTGAGAGCCGGTTGACCAGGGGGAACATGAGGCAGCCGAAACCTACTTCAAGTAACCACTTCCCTTGCAGACTAAACCTGAACCAGTCAGATGGAAGGGGAGAGAACCGTGCAAGACAGCGATGGAGGATTGCAATCCCAGCAAGACCTTCAGCCACATCTGTCAAGAGGCTGTACAATGCTTGACCTCTGTATGTCAGGGACTCCTTTCTGAAACCTGCTGTGTGGGCTACGAAAGGAATTACCCAAGATCCCACCAGCCAGAATGAGGCAATCCAGAGGAACATTACCTACAACAACAGAGATTGAACTACTGATCTTATATTTATTGGTTTCCCAGCACTTCTATCTTCAAGAAAACAATGTCTGAAATATTGCCTTCAGAGGTTATGATGCAGTACGGAAGAAACAATTCAATAAGTTTATTGTTAATTTTGTATTGTTATTTAGAGATAAATATTGAGTTATTAATGAAATTATTTAGTAGAATATTATATTACTAACTTTTCATTAGGAGAGTTTTAATTGTAATAGTAGATTTCAATTAGGAGAGTTTATTATAGTAATATATTTTAATTAGAAGATTGTTTCCTTTCTAAATTATGGTTTTTACTTAATCTCTAAGCATTAAGTTTTCTATTTAAGCATTGTAATACTTCGTTATTTGGGAGATGATTGATTATATTGATTTTGAGATTAAAGTTGTGTGTTTTTGTATGTGCTTCTTTACCGATTCTCTGCGGAAATAGTTATACTCTTATTCCTTCTTCCCATGTTGTCCTACATCATAATAGTATCAAGAGCTAAAATTCCTAATATTTTTTAATTTCACTCAATTCCTTCCTATCCTATTTTTCTGGCCTCCATTAAATTGTCGAAATTCGTTAGAGATTCGACAACAATTTTTCGAGACGAAAGCAAGATCTGCAGAAAGAATCGTCGTGGTCGTAGTCTCAATCTATTCCAATAAAAAAAACAACATTACTGTTCATTGCTACAGTGCGCGATATTGTTCACCAAATTTCTGGTACTCTGCCAAATTCAGCCCTTAAATTTCTAATATTTTCAATTCCGCCCCAAAATTTCTAAAACTTTCGAGTCTGCCCCTAAAGTTTATGAAATATTCAATTTAGCGCCCACAATTTTTGAGTTTTCAATTTCACTCCCAAAATTTTTAAAATTTTCAATTCAGCCCCTCTACATATATACAATGTCTTCCAAGTTTAACAATCCAAACTTTCTTTGGGCTAAGATAAAGCAACTTGAGCATCGAACTTTGGTCATATGCGAGCAACTTAAAAGGTCTTGTATCCCGTATAGTGCCGAGTATTGGAAATTACGCAATGAGCTTGCACTTTCTGAAATAAGTCTTACAAATTTAAAGGCACATTACAAGTACATAGCCATATGTTATGTTTGTCCATATTTTGTTTAAGCGCAAAAAAATATTCATCCTAATCGTGTTTGTTCACAAGAGGAGACCCGCAAAGTAAATTCTTACAAAACAATTGATGAATGTCTCACAATACTTAAACGTATCAATAACTAATATGAAATTCGTGATGATAAAGAAGGGCAAGTACTCTCACATATTGATGCTTGTCAGAAACATGAAGCAAAGTGTGTTGAACAACTTGCAGATTCAGAGATGGTTTATAGCGAGAAAATTGAAGTTAAGTTTGACCACATGTGAGAAAATATCAAGGAAGATAAAGTTGAGGTCAACCATGTTGATTTTCTCTTTCCGATTGATACATTTGAGCCCCAAGCTACTTCAAATTTCTATATTATGTCATTGTTATTCTCGAAAATTGAGCTCATGACTTTAAAACATCGGATGTAAATGTTCCAATGTTGGAAGACATCTCTCGAGCCGTGGTTTTATTATTCTAAGATATTTCAAAACTCGAAGACGAGTTTTTTTCAAAGGCGAGGAGAATGATACGGTACGGAAGAAAAAATTCAATAAGTTTATTATTAATTTTGTACTATTATTTAGAGATAAATATTGAGTTATTAATGAAATTATTTAGTAGGATATTATAATAGTAACTTTTCATTAGGAGAGTTAATTAGAATAGTTTTAATTGGATTTTCTATTTAAGCATTATAATACTTCGTTATTTGGGAGATGATTGAATATATTGATTTGAAATTAAATTTATGTGCTTTTATATGTGTTTCTTTACTAATTCTGCAGAGATAGGTATACTCTTATTCCTTCTTCTCATGTTTTCCTACATCAGGTTAAGTTTAATTTTTTTCCCTTTAGAGGTTAAAGTTTTCAATCACGTAAAATGCACTACAAAGTTGGTGAATCCTCTCTGTTCAATAAAGACTTTTAAGTTTTTAACCATAATGTCACTTGTAGTGTTTAGGGAGAACGTTGGCAATAAAAGGATATTTTTCTATTTCTGTGGAATTAACTTGATATCAATAAAAAGTTCTCAAAATAATTCTTCTCAGTTACTCAACTCAACAAAGACCAGACTCTATTATTTGGGAGTCAGCAGCTACATGAATATATTTCTATATTCTGCTCTGCCTAGGACTACATACTTTGTTAAACAAGAAAGTGATAAATGTCACAAATCTTTCTTTGCGAATCCCATCTATGTTGATTTTGGCACTCCTCTTTCCCTAGAATTATCATTAATGGTAACCACATCACTCTTCCTCAGCTGTGCTGATATGCGTTTTCAAACTCCAAACATTCTTAGTTAGTTTTATATTCAGACTTCAAGTATTACTACTTCTACTATTCTAGTCTTAAAATGCGGCAATAAACCAGAAAATTGCAATTGCTCGGGACTCAAATTTAATTAAGAAAATGATGTGTTACCTAGCACAAATTTATCTCAACTGTTTCAGTTTAGATCTCATAAACAAGCTGTTATTTGAATTAATAAAAAAAATCACATAGAGCATAACTTGCATTAGTTGTATATAGGTATTCTAAAAATATTCAATTCAGTTTTATCCTCTCTTTTTTAAAGCTTCAATGCAACTGAACCGAAAAATAATCACCACTACCTCATGGTTGAGATCGTGAAAGCGCATGATTTGAAATGTAACCATTTGAGAGCAGCTCCAGAAATTATTGAAAATATAATAGGTAATACCTAAAATGAAGTTCACAATAGTGGACGTTGCTCTAGGGATACCTGGGTCATAATTCTTTCTGGTATCTTGGGTTGAACCCTCCACTAAGCATTTTGCAACCTACATAACTTATAGTAATGTAGATAATTCTGTCCAATTTACATAGAATTAGAATGTGCTTAACTACATCCACAAAATTTTAGAACGTGCTTACCTATATCCATATATATTGTTAGGCTTTCAATACGATTCCCCAAAAGCACTTTGCTAATATCACTTCAACCATGGCCAAAACTTACACTCAGCTCTACTCCCCCAAGCGTGAATAAGAAAGATCTTATTAATGTAAGTTTGTAGAACAGGGGTCCTTGAGTTGATATATGACTATTGTTCCTCAACTAAACTCAACTCCGCATGCATGCCGAAACACATCCCAAAGTTGTACCAGCCCAAACTTGTAGAGGCAAGAAATTTAAAACTCACATAGGTGACATGTAATCATGTTACAACCACCAAGTTACTTCCCAGTAAAAAAAAATTATGCCCGACCAAGTTGCCTCTCTTACTGTTTGCTCTTGCAGTTATTGTTAACTCTTACTCAAATCATGTAATCGTATTCTTAAAGCATATCATTGGATTATGAAATAAACAAGTTAAAATAATTTGTCCAACCAAGTTGCCTCTCTTACTGTTTGCTCTTGCAGTTATTGTTAACTCTTACATATATCATGTAATGGTATTTCTTAAAGCATATCTTGGATTATGAAATAAACAAGTATATAGAACTCAAAACAAAAGAATTGTAGAGACATCAATTTATATATCAAAGAAATAGTTGTAGTAAGTAGTAACACAATGTAAAGTGTTTGCTTCACATCCATAAGGTAAGAGATTTTGTTGTTCAATAACTACTTTTATCCCAAATAAACTAGTTAGGGTAGGTTGAAAATGAATATGCAACTCGAAAGGCAAGGTGAAAATAAAAGGATAAAAAACAAAATAATAATATAATATAAATAAATGGAAACAAATACTATAAAAACTCATACAATACGTGGATTGCTCTCCTCCAATCCTTTTCCATCAAAGACTGTGCCCTTGATTAAATTCCACTAATTCAAGTCTCTTTTTACCGCATCAAGAAAATTTTGGCCTTCACCTCCCGCTTATTTCTTCTTTCAGAGTACAAGTCTCTTCTTCTCATTCGCGCATCTATAGGCCAACTTTGGAGATGACCAAACCATCTCAAGTCTCAACCGATGTTTTGTCATCTTCTCACAATGGCTCCATAGAGGTTTTTAGTTTTCAATCAGAAAAATATTCTAAATAAAAATCATTTATAATGATAGTTGTTTTGCCTTTAAAAGCAGACTCAGATCTCCATGTACCGCTGCACATCCTGGTGACTTGGCAAGAGCTGCCACCACTAGCACCAATAATCATTTTTACTACCATGCCACTACTTTGTTGCAGGCCCATTACTAAAATTGGTTGCTATAGCCACAAACCCACCATTAACATTAACCCAACTACCTGCTCCTCATCACCACAATTTGTGTACATTGATTCTATCACACAGATACATAGTCAGTTTTTTGCCAATATAATAACCTTGGTGTTGGTTCGAGTTTAAAATACTAAATGTTGAATCTTTGTACAAGTTCTTATCTTTGGGACCATACGAAATAAAAGGATTGGGTCAGTCGTTATCCTTTAGTCATTAGCCTAGGTTGAGGTGTGATAAAGATTCAAGTGTCGCTTGGAGGGAGTATTTCTCTTCATGGCTGACCCTTTTATTCTCTCAAATTTTAGACCAATTAACAGGTGACTTCGTAACTTGATATTAATATTTAATATAATTCCTGCATGATTAAAAACTAAAAAGCTTTTTGTCTGTTGCTCCGAATTGGGTGATTTATCTTTTTAAAGTTTATTTTTTTGTAAGATATAATCCCTCCGTCCATCTTTAATTGACCATCTTTCCTTTTTTGGATGTCCACACTTTATATCAAACAGGGGCCTGAGGTACACGCACTGTGCATGTAGTTTATACTATATTATTAGTTTTAGAAATAAACTTTTAATTTAAGGGTAAAATAGGGATGCTATTAACTCAGAACTTTAAACTTTGGGGTTAAATTGGTGAAGAAAGTGGCATGCTCACGCTTAATATATAGATTCTAAGCATTTACTATTAAAGAGTTTTAAGATTCTTACTATTCATCAATTCAAATCTTCGTGAATCCCACATTTATAAAACTATTAAACTCAAAAGGAAACTTTAAACCATTCTGTAAATGATATATTTGAAAATATGTGCCATCTTAGTAGAACAATTAAACGTGGAAGGAGACGTTTTTCCTTTTTCCTCTTTTGGTTTTTTTAATAAAAACCATAAGAAATAAATTACCTGCAGAATGGTCTTTGCAGTCCATGGCACTGTCCAAGGTTGTGCACCAAACACTGCATCCGTAGCCTGAAATGAGTCTGATATGTTAATTCCTCTCCATCAGTAAGTAATAGACCATAAGAAAAAGGAAAGATCTACACAAAATCCTTGAAAATGCAAGTCATACTGAATTACAAAAATTTGCCTACAAGTATAACAAACAAAATGATCAGTTTCTATCCATATAAAATTTGACAACCATAATTCAACCATGATTATTAATCACAAAAAAAATAGTGGATGATCTAGATGAACTGGTTAGCATAACATGCCAAGCACTCATCAGATATCAGTTGTCACGAGCAATTGCAAGTTTTTGAGCTTATTTAAACCCGTGACAGTGAATGTTTAACCCGAGCAAAGAATTTTTTGAGCCTACTGTTGGTTTTTGAATTTATGATGTTTTGATTGATGACTAATTTAAGTATGCATGGTTCATGGTGTGTTATTATATTATTAAATATGCATGGATTATGGGTTATAATATTATAAGTGATATACATGAGTTATGATTATTTCATAAACATTTGCTGTTGACTTCCTCACGTTGATATGATTTAAAATCAGTTCACATTTGAATTGAAGTGTTTTAAGGAAAATTTGTTTTGGAGCTTATTAAGGAAAAATTGAATTGGAGTATGTTGGTATTTATAAATTGATTTGGAGTATGTTGGTATTTATAAATTGATTTGGAGTATGTTGGTATTTATAAATAATAACAGATATTATGGTCCTTAAATCCAGCTAGCCCAAATTGGCTCCTCTGTTTCATCAGTATATCTCGTGGGTGATAATTTAATTAAGGAGTTTGTCTTGCTTAGTGGAGCCCACAATTAGTTAGTGATATTTTGGTATCTTATTTTGAAAAGGAGTCTTACAGTAGCTATTATCCTTTTTTACCTCCGCTACTAATCAGTTGATTGTGGGTAGAGTTTCACTCCTTTATTTCAGCTCTTCAAAATCAAATAGGTGGCACATGTCTGCTTAATATCTTTCTTGTGATTCAAAGCTGCTGAAATCATGGGTGCATGGCTGCTAACGGGACTAAGAGATATTAGTTTGCATATGTTATAGCCGTTGCATGTATTGTTATATATATTCTTTCTCTTCGGCTGAACAAGACACAACTGAGAACGAGCAATCAAGTTGAGAGATTACATCAAAACTTATCAACTGTTTTTATTCCAGTCATTTATTCTTATCGTTTTATCCTTGTGTGCTGGAAATATTATTCATTGTAAATCAAAGTATTCAAGCATAGCTTTGGCTTGAGGTTTTCGGGTTTAGTTAGTCTGTTCAAAGAGAGCTTTCAAGGTTGCAGAGGTGTAAAGGTCTCAGTGGTGAGAAAGGTTGCAGAGGTGCAAAGGGGGCAGAGGTGTCCATCAGTGGAAAGCTTCTTTGTAACAGGGAGTTCTTTTTATTGTATTTAATTGAATATTAAGTTTAATAAAAAGAGTCTCCAATCTTAGTTGGGATTGGACGTGGATTACGCCACTAGGTAGAGGATAGGGGCTGAACCACGTAAAAATCTTGGTGTGATTTTTACTTCTGTTTATCTCTTTAACTGTCATTCACGTTCTGCACTTTTTGTTATTCACGCCACTAATCCAGACACTAAAGCAGACAGGTCTATAGCTGTCTGATAATAAGAAACGAAGAACATAAGCTAAAGCAGACACTAAAACAGACAGGCGTAGCTGTCTGAATTATACCTGTTGCATAAAGTTTCAAATAGTTTTCACCGTTTATCACTTTTAGCTTAAACACCTATTCACCCCCCCTCTATGTGTGCACATACACAGAATTACATTTGGTATCAGAGCAAGGCTCTACTAATATTGATCGTTGCAGGTCGTAGGGAAAGATCCTATGGCACACCTAAACTTTCAAGAAAGTCATTCCACAAGTAGGCCACCGCTGTTGCTAGGAAGTGAAAACTTCAATTTTTGAAAGTTCAGAATGAAGATCTATTTGAACCGTGACCCATGGGAATGGTGGGTAGTCGAAAATGGACCAGTCATTCCGCGACATGATGATGGCAAGCTAAAGAATCTCATGGAAATGGAATCAAATGAATTGTATATGTTATCCTATAATTCCAAGGCCATGAATACACTTTTAAGTGGCATGGTTCAGTCAGAGATTGATAAGGTCTCTTCTTGTACTACGGCTAAGGAAATATGGGACACAGTAATCATGAGCCACGAAGGTACTACTAAAGTAAAGGAGGTCAAGCTGAGCATGCTAATGCACGAGTACGAACTATTCAAATTGGAGAAAAATGAATCAATTAGAGATGCCCAAGCAAGATTCCTCACTCTAATAAATTCTCTAAGCATGCTCGGACGAAAGATTGATCAAAAGGAAATCAACCGAAAGCTTCTTAGAGTCATGCCAAAGCGATTCGCACCAAAGGTCACTACACTTCAAGACTCAGTCACAATCAGCACAATGAAAACTCTTACCTTATTTGGAGAACTTGAAGAGTTTGAAAACCAACTAAAATTGTATGATGAAGAAGATGAGGCACCTAAAAAGAAGACCTTGGCTCTACAAGCTGAAAGCTACATAGAAGGCAATGATAAAGATTTTGATGAAGAAATTGAAATGCTATCAAAAAAACTCAAGAGACTACTTCAAAGAAAGAAACAAAGGAAGAATCAAGAAGGTATCTTAACTCCAATGAGCAAGTTGAAAACAGAGCAAGATGAAGAAATTGGCCAATTATGTTTCATGGGACTAGAAAACGATGATCAACTTGAGGTAACGAATTTTCATGAAAATTTTGAAATATCTACATTTGATTATATTGCTTTACAAAATAAAAATCAAAGGCTTAAAAAGAAAACTGCTTATTTTAAGAACTGCGTAAATGAGCTAATGAATGAAGTTGAGTCACTTATTGAAGAAAGAAAAGAAAATGAATATCTTAAAAATGAAAATCAAATTTTAAAAGAAAAATTGAAAAGGAAAGATATTTGAGTATATTTAACTTGGTTTGAATTGGTATTCATGTTGATATTGAGATACTATATTATGCTGGAATATGCAATGATGGTTATTTGGATAAAGTAATTTTCTTTTGTTCCTTAATATGCATAAATTTAGGGGGAGCATGTTGGTGCATAAATTGTCATCAAAAAGGGAGAGAATGTTGATTTTTGAATTTATGATGTTTTGATTGATGACTAATTTAAGTGTGCATGGTTCATGGTGTGTTATTATATTATTAAATATGCATGGATTATGGGTTATAATATTATAAGTGATATACATGAGTTATGATTATTTCATAAACATTTGCTGCTGACTTCCTCACATTGATATGATTTAAAATCAGTTCACATTTGAATTGAAGTGTTTTAAGGAAGATTTGTTTTGGAGCTTATTAAGGAAAAATTGAATTGGAGTATGTTGGTATTTATAAATTGATTTGGAGTATGTTGGTATTTATAAATTGATTTGGAGTATGTTGGTATTTATAAATTGATTTGGAGTATGTTGGTATTTATAAATAGTAACAGATATTATGGTCCTTAAATCCAGCTAGCCCAAATTGGCTCCTCTGTTTCATCAGTATATCTCGTGGGTGATAATTTAATTAAGGAGTTTGTCTTGCTTAGTGGAGCGCACAATTAGTTAGTGATATTTTGATATCTTATTTTGAAAAGGAGTCTTACAGTAGCTACTATCCTTTTTTACCTCCGCTACTAATCAGTTGATTGTGGGTAGAGTTTCATTCCTTTATTTCAGCTCTTCAAAATCAAATAGGTGGCACATATCTGCTTAATTTCTTTCTTGTGATTCAAAGCTGCTGAAATCATGGGTGCACGGCTGCTAACGGGACTAAGAGATATTAGTTTGCATATGTTATAGCCGTTGCATGTATTGTTATATATACTCCTTCTCTTCGGCTGAACAAGACACAACTGAGAACAAGCAATCAAGTTGAGAGATTACATCAAAACTTATCAACTGTTTTTATTCCAGTCATTTATTCTTATCGTTTTATCCTTGTGTGCTGGAAATATTATTCATTGTAAATCAAAGTATTCAAGCATAGCTTTGGCTTGAGGTTTTCGGGTTTAGTAAGTCTGTTCAAAGAGAGCTTTCAAGGTTGCAGAGGTGTAAAGGTCTCAGTGATGAGAAAGGTTGCAGAGGTGCAAAGGGGGCAGAGGTGTCCATCAGTGGAAAGCTTCTTTGTAACAGGGAGTTCTTTTTATTGTATTTAATTGAATATTAAGTTTAATAAAAAGAGTCTCCAATCTTAGTTGGGATTGGACGTGGATTACGCCACTAGGTAGAGGATAGGGGCTGAACCACGTAAAAATCTTGGTGTGATTTTTACTTCTGTTTATCTCTTTAACTGTCATTCACGTTCTGCACTTTTTGTTATTCACGCCACTAATCCAGACACTAAAGCAGACAGGTCTATAACTGTCTGATAATAAGAAACGAAGAACATAAGCTAAAGCAGACAGGCGTAGCTGTCTGAATTATACCTGTTGCATAAAATTTCAAATAGTTTTCACCGTTTATCACTTTTAGCTTAAACACCTATTCACCCCCCCTCTAGGTGTGCACATACACAGAATTACACCTACTACTAAGGTATTGGTATACAGTTCAACAAGAGTGGTCTTTCAATCAATTTTCTCATATGTTAGATTTAGCTCAAGCTTTAAAGTATGGCATGGAAGAATCATCAATATTCACAATGGAGGCTTCAAATGAAAGATAATTAAGATAGTACCTTTCTGAGTTTAGAAAGCCAATCATCATTCACAGCGTTGGATAGATTGAACTCAGGGCTCACAGATTCTTCTGGCACTTTATTTTCCACAGAATCGAACTTAAAACATTTCGAAGAATAGTCCTCATCCCTAAAACATGAAAATTTCCATTTCTACAAACGGGAAAAACAATCACAACATCAAAAACATTAGTTGTCTCATAATTAATGAAAAATCTCATCCTCAAGATACGGACAATAAAACATTATATACAAAAAAGTACAAAATTATATCTGGCTAATTGTCGCCTAATAAACATACCCACACCTCAACCTAGGTTAATGACAAAAGTATAAACCCAATACTTTTATTTTATAAGGTCTCAAAGATAGTAACTTTATACAAGTTTCCGTAGTTTGAATAGCTTCAACCTCTGGTAGTTTCATCCCTATTCCCTCTATTGCTTCTCTTAGGAGAATCCTATAAAATTTGCTACTCAATTAATAGATATGTAGTGATGGTATTACTTTAGCTACTTCTTCCGTATTTTCAATTATTAATTATTGCAATCAATTACCCAACTTTTAATTCCTACATCTTTTCTCAGTAATGAAACGTGCTCCAAATCAGATTCAATAACTGAAAGAACTGTAAAGAGCTTACGTATCCGAGAGATTTAGAGAGCGAATCAACGAAGTTAGTGCGCAAACCGAGCTGAAACCAGGGCTTATGGAGTTTGAAAACCCTAACCCTAGAATTGGGAGGAGAGCGAAAGGCGGGGCGATGAGAGAGAGTAGGACAGCAGGGGGCTGACATTGTGGCGAGGCGACACCACCGGATTGGCTGGAATCCGGAGACGAAAGGCTGTGTTCTGCTGCATCAGAAGATTAAGGGAGACCAAAACCAAATTCTTGGCATCGTAATTATAATCAGATATGAACAATGAGAAAAATCCTGTTCAGTTGTTTGATTCAACGAACACGGAGGGGGGAGATACCCCTCTCACGAAGCTTCCAAGTAGACAAGTAGTGGTAGTCGCCGTCGTCAAAGAGAGATAGGGAGCCAATCGTGGCGTTGGTTTTATTTAAAGCTAAGCTACGTTACGCGGCTCGAATATCCATGCCAATACGGCGTATCGATAGCCCCGATTATAATTTTGTCAATGCTCGTGCCTTGTGGCAATGTTTGGTTATAAAAAATATGGTTGATATTAAATCATTTATCTTAATTTAATATTAATTTAAATTATTTTATGATGAAGAATTAAATAGTCTTTATAGATTATTTTTTATTATTTCAAATGCTATTTATAAGAGATTAATCTCATGATAAATATTGAAATAGTGTTAAATTAAAATAAATAGTTCAATTTCAAATAAGGCTGTAAAATGAGCAAACAATTAAGGTTTGATTCGTATTTATTCGACTAAAAGTTCGATTTGAACTCGACTCGAAATATAAATGATTCAAATATGAGTAAATTTTAAAATTCGATATATTTCTCGAACCTCTTTAAATTGTAATTTTCTATTAAATATTTATTCAGAAAAGTTTAAACTGCTTGGACTCGATTCAAGATTGTACTCAACTCGATAGCTAAACGAGTCTCATTTAAACCTTATTTTATAATCAATAATTTCTATGAACCAAATATGAGCAACTCGATACTCGACTCAACTCGATACTCGACTCAACTCGATTCGATTCATTTACACTTTTAGTTTCAAATATGTTTTTTGCAAACAAACATAGCATATGGATACAAGGTATTATGTTCGCTCTGTCCTACAAAAAGAAGCCTCGAGTTGTATTTGATAAGACTAATGGGTTGTTTGTTTAGAATTGAATACATCTGAATGACTGAATCGGTGTGCATTTGTTTTGAAAAAAAATCGTCTAAATGGCTAAATCGGTCAGATAAATAAGCTGAATGGCTAAGTCAATTTTTTTTTGCTCAGCTGAATAAAGTAAAAAAAAATAAAAATATATTAACTATTATATTAAGTAATATTAAATAAATTTACAATAACTTTGAATTTTTTCAAATGGGTAAAATAATAAAGCTCTGTCATTCAGATGTTTCAGACATATTAATTACCAAACAACTTTTTTCATTCAAATTCAGCTTATTCAGATTTAGATTCAGATTCATTCAGTTTTTATTAAACACCCCCTAAATGTTAAGATCTAAATAGTTTAAAACATAATAATGTAGATTTGTCTAGAATTGTATGTGAGTGAAGAAATGTTGTTTGATAATTATTTTTTTTCAAAATATCTAAATAACAATATTTTTATCATTTTAACCCTTTGAACAATTTAAGAAAAATATGTTTGATAATCAAAAATGTGTGAATAATATTTTAAGTACATATTTATAATATTTTAACCACAATATGATAAACAAATATCAACATATCATAATAACTCAATCATACAAATTAATTTTGTTGAATAAATTATACAGGAACGTGTTATTGCATAGAATAAATAGAATCAATTAATCATAATATTAAGTACTTACATGAATTGAGAGAAGTCATCTCGTATGTATCACGTTTTCACTGCGTTTAAGGGTGAAGGTCTTCAATTGCCTCTCTCAATCTTAGGATGGATGTATAGGTGTGTATAAAGTTCTTGAGACGACAACTGAGACCAAACCCTAACTGTTTTATTTATATAATAACTAAGGGTCAAAATCGTCCATCAAGATTATGAAACCCTATGGCCCATTATGCCAAATACTATTAGGAATATTATTTATAGGCCACATAATTAATTACCAAACCCATAAATAAAGTTATTAAATTAATACAATATGTAAGCCCAATAATTACATAAATAGTAAAGGTCACATAAGGAATAAAATATTCTAACATTCTCCCATTTGGCCGAAATACTATTTATATACAAAACATAACGCTTACAATCATTAATTTGGCCAAGTATTAATTTAATGTCTACATCCTGTTCAAATAAAAATTACCAATGCGAATTAATACAATCTTTGTGTCACTATTAACACAAGATCCTCATTAGTTACACAATTAGTACTTTTATTAAAACAAAGATTAACATTAAGCATAACAAGTATGGATAAAGTTTACATAAGTGATAATAGATTAAACTCATTCATATGGTCCAAAACATAACCGTACCGTTTGCTCACAAGATCTCAAGTGTGCACAATAAAGAGAATAGCAAACCATAAACATAAAGTGAAATTCAAAACAACGAGCTCAAAATTGTTGTCTTACATAAAATAACTCACTAATTAAGACTACCAGTTAAACCCATGCCGGCAACATGCTCTAAAAAGAGCTTAGGTGGTAAGCCTTTCGTAAGTGGATCCGCTAACATATCATGCGTACTAATATACTTAATGACAACGCTTTGATCTTCAACTCTTTCCCTGACAAATAAGTACTTAGTGTCGAGGTATAGTCCAGCACCACTCAAACTAGTGCTATTGGAAAAACTAATAGCAGAATCATTATCACAAAATACTTTCATTGGCCTTGAAATGGAATCTACAACCTTAAGTCTTGAAATAAGATTCCTCAGCAATACGGCGTGACAAGTAGCATGATAACAAGCCACATATTCTGCCATCATCGTGGAAGTGGTAGTTAACTCCTGCTTATGACTTATCCACGAAATAGGGCCTCTTGAAAGCATAAAAATGTACCCTGATGTAAATTTCTTTTCGTCTTTACACTTAGCAAAATCAGAATCAGAATAACCAACAACTTCAAGGTTATCTGTTTTTCTGAATGTAAGCATAAAATCCTTAGTACCCTGTAAGTAGCGTAAAACCTTTTTTGCTGCTTTTCAGTGATCCAAACCTGGATTGGACTGATAACGTCCAAGCATGCCAGTTACATATGCTATATCTGGACGTGTACAAACTTGAGCGTACATAAGACTCCCAACCACAGAAGCATAGGGAATAAGATTCATTTGATCACGCTCAAGTTGATTCTTAGGGCATTGATATAAGCCAAATTTGTCACCCTTAACAATAGGTGCGACAGTAGGGGAGCAATTTTGCATGTTATATTTGTTAAGAACTTTGTCAATATAAGCTATTTGTGTGACGCCCCTAAAATTAAGTATACGTCACCCATCTTGGGTCGCCACTTACATGGTACATAATACAAATACAACTTACTAATACAACTGTCGTGTACAATACGACAAAACATAAACTGTGAGTTTGAATACAAATATTATCTTCTAGAGAGTATTCATACTCAAAAGGAGTCCTCATTACATTTATTAACACACTATTACATAGAATAGTGAGGACTACTAACTAATACTATCATTCGGACCATCACTCCGTTCCCCGACTTGCCCCAGCTACGTTCTCATTTCCTGAAGAGAACAGTGAAAGAAAGGGTGAGCTCAACTAGCCCAGTAAGAAATATTATGACTAAGATAATACAGAATAAATTATCATTAGCCTTCAACAATGTTAAACTGATAAAATATAATAGACATCAAGTTTAACTGCAGCGGAACAAGCAATCCATTAAAAGAGTCAAGTAGAAAATAAACTCTACTATCTTTTATGATTTAAAAGGTTTTTCAACACTGTGATCGCTGGGACTCAGCTTAATAAAATAATCCACATCATCGAATCACCCCTGCACTACGGCCAAGGATATTCGTATATTCATTAATGGTCATGATCATGCCAACAACTGTCCATCAATGCACTACGGGCCAATGAGGACTTTTATCACATCATTCGTAACATTACGGTCATGATTACACTGAATAGTCCCTAGTCATAATCATACCAAGTCCATCTATGCACTACAAGCCACAGATGACTTTCAACATTTTATAAACATGAGGATGATGACAATGATATAAGAATTCAATAAAACAAGTTCAATAATTAATTTATCCAAGAATTAACGTCCAAATTGTCAACATGATACTGCTTTGTGGAGTAAAATTTAAGAATGCTTAGAAGAATATTTTCATGAAAAGATACTGGATGAAACGTAATTATCAATGATATTCCACAAATTTTATGGAGTATAGAAGTCAAAACTTAACCAACTGAGTATAATAAATAATGGAATAACAAAAGAAATCACCATGCATGCGATAGACCGCACAGACAGGTTATTCCAACAGAATAATAAATAATGGAACCAGGTCCGGCGTAAACGCACAGACAGGATATTCCGACAGAATAATAAATAATGGAACCAGGTCCGGCGTAAACGCACAGACAGGATATTCCGACAGAATAATAAATAATGGAACCAGGTCCGGTGTAAAACATACAGACAGGATGTTCCAACAGAATAATAATAAAAACGGAACCAGGTCCGGTGTATAACACACAGACAGGATGTTCTAACAGAATAATAATAAAAACGGAACCAGGTCCGGTGTAAAACACACAGACAGGATGTTCCAACAGAATAATAGAAGAATGTCACCAAGTATAGGGTAGACCGCGTAAACAGCTTATTCCAACAGAATAATAAGAAATGGAATAACAACAGTTCTCTTCATGAATAAGAAAGAATAATACCCCTTACCGTTTTAAAGAAGAGCTGAAATAAAGAAGTAGTTAAGTAGCAGAATACTCTTCTTCTCTCTCTCTATAGTTTCTCTCTATAGTTTCTCTCTCTAGAGTTCAGTAAATTCGTAAGAAATAATGAAGGAATGAGCTGCTATTTATAGAAAAATAGAATGCATAATAACTAATCCATGAACGGTCCAGATTGATTATTTTAATCTGACGGTCCATATTTAAAGAAAAATCTTTTAAATAAAATATAATATATTCTATTTATAAAATAACTTTAATAAATTATTCTGTTTATATAAAAAGATATTTCTATTTTATTACGTTAATAATACGAATAAAACAAAATGTCATTATCGCTAAATAATTCATATTATTAACTGACAATAATTGAATCAAACTGAGTGACTTCTCACATAAGCATTAATAATCAATACCGTGTGCTACTATGCAACCACACATATTACTGTACTTTTACTACCGAGTAGTTCAACAGTAACAATGGTAAAACTTCCGCCGTTATTTTTAATAAAATATTTTTGTCGTTTTCTCAATCCGACAATAATTCCGTTATGGGGTCCACCAATGATTGTGTCGTTGTACGAATATTACCCGACAAAAAGAATATTCCCCGACCAATCGAATATAATATGACAACTTGCATACTTTACAAAATTTATAAATACTACCCATAACTATTATATCAAATCCACACCATAATATAAAAAAATTATTTCCAGAAAAATTAAATATTTATTCATAAAATCTGGGGTTTCACAATCTCCCCTCCTTATAGAATTTCGCCCTCGAAATTTACGTACGTACTTGGTATGCCGAACATGTGAGGATACCTTGACTTCACTTCAAATTCTAACTCTTGAGGTATAACTTTTAAGCATCGAATATGATCATTCTTATCCAAGATGTTAACACGTATCTCCTCATACGTTAAATCTTTTGCTATCTCGTCTGGTTCTAAATTAATAATGTGGTTCGGGTCGTCCACATATTTACGTAACATCGATACGTAAACAAAATGTTCTGAACACGCAACATACTTGGCGGTAAAACGAGTCTATAGGCCACAGTTCCTACTTCATCGAGGATTTCAAATGGGCCAATTAAATCGAGAGTTGAGATTTCCTCTCTTCGTCGATTCTTGCTTCTAGAATAACGCCCTCTTGAACCTTCTTCTTCACATTTATCAGCTCTGAGTATGTAGCTTGAGCGGCTTTAACTTTATCGATTAAAATCGATTCTAATCATATATTCGTTATCTTCACGTGGGTTCGTATATTCGCACTTGTAACCACATACAATCTTCTACTCAACGTATCCGCTACCACGTTCACTTTTTCACGATGGTATGGTACGATCATAATCTTTAACAGCTCGAGCCAACGTCTTTGGCGCATGTTACGTTCGCTTTAGTTGAATAAATATTTGAGGGTTTAAGAAATGGGTTTTGTACTGGGGTCAATACAAAATTCGATTTCACGCTCTAGGGGTAAGCTAAGAAGTCTTCAAGAATACGTCAGGAAATTTATTAACAATAGAAATATCATTCAAAACTGTGACTCTCGTCCAAGACTTGGATAACACGTCACATTGATATCTATTAACTTGTCACCGTTATTCACAACGTCCCCTACCGAAAGTTTGGCTTCGGTACATTCCACACAAGAAAGTCAACAACGAAAGGATCGGGGCTCTTTATTTATGGCTTGATATGACAATGATTGACTTTAGTGGTTTGGTTACTTTGAATCCGCAATAACAGGGTGGTTAGGAGTATGAAAGCTAACAACCTTACGAGAAGCATGATAAGTAGTGAACCAATCGTTTCAAAAAAATCACATCAAAGGCAAGTATTTTCAAAGAGATAAGATCGATAGGTAACGTGAAAGTGTTGATTTGAACAAGATTTATAAATAGTGGAGGTAATAAAAATTTCTCCCAACTGACTTTAAACAGACATATCAAAGTCTAAACATTGAACACAACTAGGTGAAATAAAAGAGTGAGTAGAACCGGTATCTAACACGGTATAGACTTCGCAAGAGTTTATGACTAACATACCCGTGATAATTTTATTCAGGTTCCTCGTCACGAAAAAAAAACGCTTTCTCTTAAACTACTGGCTTTGGCTTTTCTGGGACGGTCTTTGATGCCTCCATCCTATCTGAACTTGTCTTCGGTAAATGACAAAATCGGGCTAAGTGACCTTCTCTTCCACAATTATAGCATGCTTTGGATGGCATCGCGCAGTTTGGACTGATGTGTCCCTCCCCTCCGCATTTGAAGCATATGATAGGTGGTCGTTCTTCTTCCTTAACAACGGGTGCTGGTGCTGACGTCTTTCCATCATTGTTGAATTTCCTCTTCTTGAAATGTCCATTCTTATTGTTTTGACCATGATTACCATTGAAGTGGTTACCATTTCTGGCGTGTTGATTCCCTCCATGCTTATTGTCACCGCTTTAATGACTGTTATCACCAATATTATCATTTTTCTGGCTGCTCTCTTTTGGTTGCGTTGACTCGTTATCGCGCTCCATTAACTGAGCCCTATTCACAACATCTGAATACAAACACAGTTTATGAGAAATAAGATATTGACGTATCTCCGGTTTCAAACCTCTTAAAAACATCCGCATCATTCTCTCTTCATTATCCACCAAGTGGGATGAAAATCGGGACAACTCGGCAAACTTGGCTTCGTACTGCGACACGGTCATGTTGTTTTGCTCCAACTTGATAAATTCCACCTCCTTCATGTGACGAATACTTTCGGGAAAGTACTTGTCATTGAACAGTTCTTGGAACTTCTCCCAAGACATCTTGAGTGCGTCAGGCTGGGTACGTTTTACAGATTCCCACCAGTAATCTGCCTCTTTACGCAACATAAAAGTGGCAAAGGGAACCTTTTGCTCCTCGGAGCATCCCAAGACATCAAATATCTTGGTGATCTGCTTTAACCACGTCTCTGCCTTAAAGTGGTTCTGGCTTTCCCAAAAACTCCGGTGGTCCTAGCTCCTTGAATTGCTTAGCGGTGACCAACCGTGGGTTGTCATTGTTTCCTCCTTCATTTTGGATAGGAGCCGCTCTCGCCCGTTGTTGCATGAATTGCTCCTTGAACTGCTTAGCGGTGATCGTCCGAGAGTTATTTTGTTGTTACATGAATTGCATAAAGTCTCTGACCATCCCATCATTCACCATTTCATCGGTGTTATTATTTTCATGAGGATTATTGTTCTCTGGTTGCACATTACCCTGAGCATTGATCGTTGGTGATTCAATGGTCTCATGTGCTTCATTGATTATCTCAACATTTTCGGATGCCATTTGCAAATACTGCAACAAAATAAGGGTTAATTAACATATAATATATTATCCGTATACTTTGACCGACCAATTAAATACCAAATAAACTTAGGTAGGTCATACTAGCGAAAGAATTCCCCGTCTCTCCCCTCCTAGTTCTATTCTCACATCTTAGCTAGGGATCATATCCCTAAGCTCTGATACCAACTGTGACGCCCCCAAAATTAAGTATACGTCACCCATCTTGGGTCGCCACTTACATGGTACATAATACAAATACAACTTACTAATACAACTGTCGTGTACAATACGACAAAACATAAACTGTGAGTTTGAATACAAATATTATCTTCTAGAGAGTATTCATACTCAAAAGGAGTCCTCATTACATTTATTAACACACTATTACATAGAATAGTGAGGACTACTAACTAATACTATCATTCGGACCATCACTCCGTTCTCCGACTTGCCCCAGCTACGTTCTCATTTCCTGAAGAGAACAGTGAAAGAAAGGGTGAGCTCAACTAGCCCAGTAAGAAATATTATGACTAAGATAATACAGAATAAATTATCATTAGCCTTCAACAATGTTAAACTGATAAAATATAATAGACATCAAGTTTAACTGCAGCGGAACAAGCAATCCATTAAAAGAGTCAAGTAGAAAATAAACTCTACTATCTTTTATGATTTAAAAGGTTTTTCAACACTGTGATCGCTGGGACTCAGCTTAATAAAATAATCCACATCATCGAATCACCCCTGCACTACGGCCAAGGATATTCGTATATTCATTAATGGTCATGATCATGCCAACAACTGTCCATCAATGCACTACGGGCCAATGAGGACTTTTACCACATCATTCGTAACATTACGGTCATGATTACACCGAATAATCCCTGGTCATAATCATACCAAGTCCATCTATGCACTACAAGCCACAGATGACTTTCAATATTTTATAAACATGAGGATGATGACAATGATATAAGAATTCAATAAAACAAGTTCAAGAATTAATTTATCAAAGAATTAACAACGTCCAAATTGTCAACATGATATTGCTTTGTGGAGTAAAATTCAAGAATGCTTAGAAGAATATTTTCATGAAAAGATACTGGATGAAACGCAATTATCAAGGATATTCCACAAATTTTATGGAGTATAGAAGTCAAAACTTAACCAACTGAGTATAATAAAGAATGGAATAACAAAAAAAATCACCATGCATGCGATAGACCGCACAGACAGGTTATTCCAACAGAATAATAAATAATGGAACCAGGTCCGGCGTAAACGCACAGACAGGATATTCCGACAGAATAATAAATAATAGAACCAGGTCCGGCGTAAACGCACAGACAGGATATTCCGACAGAATAATAAATAATGAAACCAGGTCCGGTGTAAAACACACAGACAGGATGTTCCAACAGAATAATAATAAAAACGGAACCAGGTCCGGTGTAAAACACACAGACAGGATGTTCCAACAGAATAATAATAAAAACGGAACCAGGTCCGGTGTAAAACACACAGACAGGATGTTCCAACAGAATAATAGAAGAATGTCACCAAGTATAGGGTAGACCGCGTAAACAGCTTATTTCAACAGAATAATAAGAAATGGAATAACAACAGTTCTCTTCATGAATAAGAATGAATAACACCCCTTACCGTTTTAAAGAAGAGCTGAAATAAAGAAGTAGTTAAGTAGCAGAATACTCTTCTTCTCTCTCTCTATAGTTTCTCTCTCTAGTTTCTCTCTCTAGAGTTCAGTGAATTCGTAAGAAATAATGAAGGAATGAGCTGCTATTTATAGAAAAATAGAATACATAGTAACTAATCCATGAACGGTCCAGATTGATTACTTTAATCTGACGGTCCATATTTAAAGAAAAATCTTTTAAATAAAATATATTATATTCTATTTATAAAATAACTTTAATAAAGTATTCTGTTTTATATAAAAAGATGTTTCTGTTTTATTACGTTAATAATACGAATAAAACAAAACGTCATTATCGCTAAATAATTCATATTATTAACTGACAATAATTGAATCAAACTGAGTGACTTCTCACATAAGCATTAATAATCAATACCGTGTGCTACTATGCAACCACACGTATTACTGTACTTTTACTACCGAGTAGTTCAACAGTAACAATGGTAAAACTTCCGCCGTTATTTTTAATAAAATATTTTTGTCGTTTTCTCAATCCGACAATAATTCCGTTATGGGGTCCACCAATGATTGTGTCGTTGTACGAATATTACCCGACAAAAAGAATATTCCCCGACCAATCGAATATAATATGACAACTTGCATACTTTACAAAATTTATAAATACTACCCATAACTATTATATCAAATCCACACCATAATATAAAAAAATTATTTCCAGAAAAATTAAATATTTATTCATAAAATATGGGGTTTCACAATTTGGGACAATCCTGATATCCCACGAGACCTATCTCGATGAATTTCAATACCTATAACATAAGAGGCTTCACCGAGATCCTTCATATCAAAATTTCCAGAAAGAAAACGTTTGGTCTCATGCAACATGTCTAAGTTATTACTTGCAAGTAGTATATCATCAACATACAAAACAAGAATAACAAATTTACTCCCACTGACCTTCAAGTATATGCATTGATCCACTATATTTTTCTTAAAATCAAAATTACTCATCACCTCATGAAACTTAAGATACCATTGTCGAGAAGCTTGTTTTAACCCATATATGGACTTCTTAAGTCTACATACCATATGTTCCTTGCCTTTAACCAAAAAACCTTCTGGTTGTGCCATATAGACATTCTCATGCAAGTTACCATTAAGGAATGCAGTTTTAACATCCATCTGATGTAACTCTAAATCATAATGAGCTACTAAAGCCATGACTATTCTAAATGAATCTTTCCTGGATACTGGAGAGAGAGTTTCATTATAATCCACACCTTCCTTTTGAGTGAAACATTTAGCAACCAATCGAGCTTTATACCTTTCAACGTTCCCTTTAGGATCTAATTTGGTCTTATAGACCCACTTACAACCAATAGGTTTAAAACCTTTTGGTAATTCTTCAAGATCTCAAACGTTATTAAGCTCCATAGATTTCAACTCGTCATTCATGGCTTCAAGCCATTGAGTTGATTGAGCACTCATAATGGTTTCTTTATAGGAGATAGGATCATTAATCTTACTTGAATCATAGTCAATCTCATTAAGATATGTTATAAAATCATCAAAATTAATAGGCTTTCTAGGTCTTTCGGACCTTCGTAAAGGCTGCACAATTTTAGGAATATGATTTTCAATAAGGTGAGGTTCAACATTAGGTGGTGGCTCAGCTATCTCAGGGGTATCATTCGCCTCAATGGGAGGTTGTGCCTCACCTTCTTGAATTACAGGATTAGAAACATAAAACCTGTTTTTTTCAAGATCAATTTTTCTAGGCTCACCACTCCCACTTAAATCACCATTCTCTAAAAACTCTGCATGTCTAGTCTCAACAATTCTAGTGGTTTGAGAGGGACAGTAAAATCGAAAACCCTTAGATCTCTCAGGATATCCAATGAAATGACAACTAATGGTTTTAGAGTCAAGTTTCTTTATTTGTGGATTAAAAATCTTAGCCTCGGCTGGACAACCCCACACCCGTAAGTATTTTAAGCTAGGTTTCCTACCTGTCCAAATTTCATAAGGAGTGTTAGGGACAAATTTGCTAGGAACCCGGTTTAAAATATGAACAGTTGTCTTTAATGCCTCAGTCCACAAAAATACAGGTAAGCTAGAATTTCATAACATACTACGTACCATATCTATAAGGGTACGATTTCGCCTCTCAGTTACACCATTCTGCTGCGGTGCACCAGGCATTGTATACTGAGTGACTATTCTATTTTCTTGACAAAATAAGGCAAATGGGCCAGGACTATGACCTGTATCGAAGTGTTTACCATAATACTCCCCGCCTCTATCTGATCTCACTACTTTAATTTTTCGCTCAAAACGTAATAAAAGATTTGTGTCCACCAATTCCTGGAGAAAATGGTCCACATATATCAGTGTGAATCACCTCAAGAAGTGCACTACTTCTAGTTGCTCCTTTCTTATTACCTTTCACAAATTTTCCTTTTATACATTCAATACAATGGTCAAGATCAGAAAAATCTAGTGAATGAAGAATTCCATCCTTTACAAGACGTTGCATTCTGTCTTTTGAAATATGGCCTAAGCGTTTATGCCACAATTTTGAAGAATTCTCATTATCTAGTTTTCTCTTAGTTCCACTTTTAGAGGTATTTTCTGTCACATTCATTGTTAATAAGGATTCAGCAAAGACATTATCCAAATTTATCTTATAGAGGTTTCCCTCCAAAGAGCCAGAACTAATAACATAAGAGTAATGATAAATAATTATTTTATTATTCCCAAACTTAAACGAAAATCCATCAACGTCAAGTTTAGATACAGAAATTAAATTCTGTGTCATACTGGGAACATAAAGAGTATCATATAAATACAAGGTGAAACCACTCTCCAAAACTAAAGGAAGAGTTCTTATAGCTTCAACCTGTATAGACTCTCCATTGCCAACTTTAATGGTTATTTCCCCCTTTTGGAGCGTCTTCTTTGAAAGGAATCCCTGCAATGAATTAGTAATGTGAACCATAGCACCAGTGTCAAGCCACCATGTATTAGAAGGAACATCAATTAGAAAGGATTCATAAGTTACATAATTGAAGGACGATATACCTTTCTTTTCAAGTCATTCTCTGAATTTAGGACATTCTTTCTGAATGTCCTTGCTTCTTACAGAAGTGACATTTAAGACCTGCCTCAGAGTTGTTACCTGAATGATTTGCCTTATTTGTTTTGGTAGAAATTTGCTTATCCTTATTCTTAAAACCTTTGCCATTTTTATGAGCCTTCTTCTTATGAGATCTAGTGGTAGTTAGATGAGCAACATTAGGTTTTTCAATCTTAAGCCTTTCTTCTTCTTGGACGCACATGGCAATTAACTCACTCATCTTCCATTTTTCTTTCTGCATGTTATAATTGATCTTAAATGGATCAAACTGTGCAGGAAGAGAAGTCATAATGAAGTGAACAAGAAAACCCTCAGAAATCGCCATGTCCATACCCTTTAATTTAAAGGCCATGTCGTTCATCATCATAATGTGCTCGCGCACTCCACTAACCCCATCATACCTGCTAGTGAGCATTTTCAAAATAAGGGTACTTGCATGAGTTTTAGAAGAACCCTTAAATTGTTCCTCGACTGAAGTTAAGTACTCTTTAGCATTCTCAGAGTCAGGAATGGCTCCTCGAATAGCTGTCGTGATAGAGTTTTTCATACTCATAAGGGACATGCGGTTGGATCGCTCCCATTTTTCATAAATAGATTTTTGCTCAATTGAGCTTGTATCTGTAAGTGGAGCAGGATAATCAACTCGTAATGAATAGTCCAAATCCATAACGCCAAGAACAATTTTCACTTGCTCTTTCCAAACAGTAAAATTAGTTCCATTCAAGGCTTCAATTCCAGAGAGATATCCAGAAATACTAGTTAGAGTCAATGTCGAAACATAATCAAGCTCATAAACATGCTTACAAAAAACTAAAAGAAATCCACAATGTACAACAATAATTAATAATTAATCATGATAAAAATCAACTGTAGGGCAAGCAGTTAGTTATATAAAATCTATTTACAACACCCAAAATAGATTTTAATGAGATGTTGGTGCATAATTATTAATTTTTCGTTGGTCCAACTAATAATATACTAATAATATTCCCATAAAATAATGCAAAACACATTTATCCACGCATCACCGTTGGGCAGAAATGAAATAAACATGTTACTTATGCAATAAAATTCCATTTAATAAATTTTAATTCTAATATTTCTGTTGGGTAAAATTAAAATCTTTATTTATTAAATGTAACATTATGTGACCTTTCTTAATCTTTAATGTAAGACCCCAACTTATTAATGAATAAAATTAAATTTTCTCTAAATATTATTGTGAATAATAAGGGGTTAATTTGATATAATACTTTGGTTATGGGTGAAATGTGCAAATTTTGCAAAATAAGCAAGTGGTTATAAAATAATTATTTTTGGTCGGTGAATATTCGGTTGGTCGTGGAATATTCTTGCTGTCGGGGAATATTCGTACGACGACGCAGCCTTGTGTGGGCCCCATAACGGAAAGCGATTGGATGAAGAAAACGACAAGTATAAGTTGTTTATAAATAACGGCGTAGTTGTTACCGTTAATACTGTTGGAATACCCGGTGGTTAAAATACAGTAGCACACGGTACTGCACCAATTATTGATTCTTACGTAAGAAGGCACTACTCAATAATTGTTACAGTAGTTATTATTCAATATTTTATTTTATTGATTCAATAATTGCTGCGCTGATATTTTATATTATTGTTGTTTCAATAATTGTTGCTGCACAGTATTTTCATTTATCAGATCAATAATTCATATTATTTGAATAATATTATTAGATAACATTATTGGCAATGTCTAGAAAGTTCTGTCTAAGGAGAGGTTTGGTCATCTAATTGCGCGCCAGTAAGGAGAAATCCTTATTGGAAAGCCCCCTCTTTCCTGGGAACGGCCTGGTTGTCATAAATGTGATTCTGTAATATTATTTGTGAATAATTAATTATTGATTCATATGATAAGAAAATATTTATTTTATGTGGATATAAATGAGGAATATATTTTTGTGGTTAAAAATGAAGGAGTTAATGTTGAGATTTTTATCCGTATTTTTGTCAGAATGGAGGTATTAAAAATCAGGGTTTTTGAGATATTTTGCGGGGGTTATAATTTTTAATCCGACCGTTGGATCGTGGTAATTTTTGGATATGTTATACATATATAAGTTGAGTATATGTCCACAAATTTTGAACCGTTAAAAATGAACGTATGATTTATTACGAATTTTACAAGATGACTAGTTCAGAAATTGTTGAATTTTCGGAGTTTATCATTTTGGTGGAAAATTCTAGAATTAGTGGGCCCCACTTGTGGTTGGTGAAGAAATGTGCTGAATTATATTTCAAATGTGGTAGGTGGGAATAGTAGCAGGTAAAGCCATCAGGTTGCAGGTCAAACCTACCAAAATTTTCCTATAAATAGAGGGCTAAGTTAGAATTGAAAATCACACCAGAAACAAGTTTTCTCTCTTTCTCTCTCTAGATTATTGAGTGTATTTTGTGAGTATTTAGATACTTTGAGAGTTTCTATTCATCAGAGCAAGTTTCTTTCAGCCTTATACCGGTATTCCGACCAGAAGTACTGATATTTTGAGGTAAGGGATATTATTTTCTTCTTAAATGATATTATTTTCTTCAATATCATTATGCTGAAATATTGATACGAGTTTTTATCAAATTTGGAACTTTTTGTGTCGGGGTTACTATTCACGTATACGGTACTATTCACGTATACGACACTATTCACGAATACGGCACTATTCACCGAAAAATAAAATTTTTCCTTTTTGTCCAAGATGTCTATTATGGTTACTATCTTTGATTGTATCCATGTTTTGATCTTTATTTTTGAATTCTGCTTCACAATTGATTATTATGAAGTATTATTGATCTTGGATAAACTGTTATACGAATCCCTACTATTTGTCCTTCTGTCTCATTGGATTCGTTCTCTTTAAGATATTTTTCATCATCCTCAGTCCTAAATGATGATATTACTGAATATCTTTGGCCTGTAGTGCAAAGATGTATAATTACTTGATGAATATCTTTGGCCTGTAGTGCAAAGATGAACAGGTGTTGAGATGAACATGACCGACTGATGATACAAATGAATATCTTTGGCCTGTAGTGCAAAGATGAATATTTGGTCAAAGATGATTATTAATTGATGTTACAGGGATAAAATATTGATGATGGACTTTTAAATCTTAGAAGATAGTAGAATTCTTTCTCTACTTGACTCTTCTAATGGTTTGTTGTTTCCGCTGCAGTTGTTGATCTAAAACTTGTTGTCGATTATATTTTATCAGATTTTTCCCTGTTGAAGACTAACGATAATTTGTTGTATATTATCTTAGTCATAATATTCTTTACTGGGCTAGTTGAGCTCACCCTTTTCCTTTTTGTTCCATTTTTCTTCTCAGGAGGTGAGAACATAGCAGGATCTAGTCGGGGTATGGAGTGATGGTTCTAGAAAGATGTATTAGCAGTCCTCACTATTTCTGTAAAATAGTGTTTGAATAATTGTAATGAGGATTTATTTGAGTGTGGATATTGTCTAGAAGACAATATTTGTATTTAAACTCACAGTATGTGTTGTCGTATTTTGCACGACAATTGTATTATTGAAGTTGTAGTTTGCTTTCTGTACCATGTATTTGGCGACTCAGAATGGGTGTTGTATACCTATTCTGGGGGCGTCACAGTTGGTATCAGAGCTTAGGGATATGATCCCTGGCTGAGATGTGAGACAAGAACTAGGAGGGGAGAGACGGGGAATTCCTTCGCTAGTATGACCTGACTAAGTTTATTTGGTGTTTATTTGGTCGGTCAGAGTATAGGGATAATATATGACATGACTATTAACCCTTGTTTTATGGCAGTATTTAAGAATGGCAGCTGAGAACGTTAATAATGGAGTAAATCAGACCGTGGAGACACCTTTGATCACTACCCAGGGGAACGTGCAACATGAAGGCAATATTCCTCCTGTAAACAACGTTACCGAGCAAACGATGAATGATGGAATGTTTAGGAGCTTTTTGCAGTTCATGCAAAATCAGACGAGGGAGACTCGTGTGCAGAATACGGGTGGAAATGATAACAACGCGCGGTTTGTCACAGCTAAGCAGTTCAAAGAATTGGGACCACCAGAATTTAAGGGAAAGCCGGATCCGATCATGGCGGAAACGTGGGGCAAGCAAATTACCAAGATATTTGATGTCTTGGGATGCACGGAGGAACAGAAGGTTCCATTCGCCACATTTATGTTCCGCGGTGAGGCAGACTACTGGTGGGAGTCTGTGAAGCGTACCCAGCCTGACTCACTCAACATGTCCTGGGAAACATTTCAAAAACTGTTCAATGACAAGTACTTTCCTGAAAGTATTCGTCATATGAAGGAGGTTGAGTTTATTAGACTGGAACAAAACAACATGACGGTGTCCCAGTACGAGGCGAAGTTTGCAGAGTTATCCAGGTTTGCACCTCATTTGGTCGAAAATGAGGAACGAATGACGCGGATGTTTCTGAGAGGTTTAAAACCTGAGATTCGTCAATACCTTATCTCTCATAAATTTTCTCTGTATTCAGACGTTGTCAACAGGGCCCATTTATTAGAGAGAGATAATGAGTATACTCAACCGAGGGACCACAACCAGGGTCATACCGATGACAGCAATCATCAGAGCGATGATAACCAACGAGGACGGAAAAATACGAACAAAGGCGGTAACCACTCGGGTGGTCATCGTGGCCATGATAATAGGAGAGGTGAGTCAAGTGGAAATTTCAGAAAGAGGAGATTCAACAATGACGGGAAGACATCAGCACCAGCACCAGCACCAACAACAAATTTTAGGGGAGGAGAACGACCGCCAGTTAGATGTTACAAATGCGGGAAAGAGGGACATATCAGCCCAAACTGTCCACAACAATCCAAGGTGTGTTACAACTGTGGGAAGGAAGGCCACATCGCTCGAGATTGTACTATAGCGAAACCAAGTTCAGCAGGAGTGGTGATTCCAAAAGCTATCCCGGATAAGTCGAAATCAGCGGTTCCTGGAAGGGCGTTTGTCGTTATTGGCCAAAACGCGAGAAACCCGAACGAGGTGATCACGGGTAAGCTAATCTTGAATTCTTGCGAAGTTTATACTTTACTAGATACCGGTTCTACCCATTCTTTTATCTCTCCTGCTTGTGCTCAACGTTTAAACTTGACTCCGGAGAAATTGGACTTTAACTTATCTGTTGAAACTCCGTTGGGTGAAACCTTCGTTACATCTACAGTTTATAAATCTTGCATGATCCAAGTTGGCACTATCACATTACCTGTTGATCTTATCTCTTTAAAGATACTTGCTTTTGATGTGATTTTAGGAATTGATTGGTTAACCACTCATCATGCTAAAATTGATTGTTTTCGTAAGGTTGTTAGTTTTCATATTCCTAACCAACCTGTCATACGAATTCAAACTACTAAACCACTAAAATCAGTCACTGTCATATTAAGCCACAAAGCTATTCGTTTATTGAAAAACGGATGTCAAGCTTTCTTAGCCCATGTTATGGATTTGAACAAAGACAAGTCAGATTTGAATAATATTTCTATTGTTAGAAAATTTTCCGATGTATTTCCTGAAGAACTTCCCGGTCTACCCCCGGAACGAGAAATTGAATTCTTTATTGACCTTGAACCCGGTACAAAGCCCATTTCTAAAACCCCATATCGAATGGCTCCTATTGAACTTCAGGAGTTAAAAGTCCAACTACAGGAGTTGTTGGACATCGGTTTTATTCGTCCTAGTACGTCTCCTTGGGGTGCTCCTGTTTTATTCGTAAAGAAGAAAGACGGGAGTATGCGACTTTGTATTGACTATCGAGAATTGAACCATGTCACCATCAAGAATAGGTATCCGCTACCTCGCATTGATGACCTGTTTGACCAGTTGCAAGGAGCACAATTCTTTTCAAAGATCGATCTTCGTTCTGGATATCATCAGCTGAAGATTAAAACTGAGGATATTCCAAAGACTGCCTTCAGAACTCGGTACGGGCATTATGAATTCTTAGTAATGTCTTTTGGATTGACTAATGCTCCTGCTGCCTTCATGGATATGATGAACCGTGTATTCAAAGAATATTTGGATCAGTTCGTTGTTGTCTTTATTGATGACATCCTCATCTATTCAAAAGCCGTGAAGATCATGAGCGCCATTTGAAGCTGGTACTGCAAAGGCTTCGTGAAAACAAGCTATATGCCAAACTGAAGAAATGCGAGTTCTGGCTTGAGGAAGTAGCATTCCTTGGGCACGTGGTGTCAAAACATGGAGTATCTGTCGACCCGGCGAAGATTGAAGCCATACAAAGTTGGGAGCAACCGAAGTCGGTAACCGAAGTACGTAGCTTTCTGGGCTTAGCTGGTTATTATCGGAGATTTGTGGAAGGATTTTCTCGAATCGCTACTCCGTTAACTCAGCTGACTCGGAAAGATACAAAATTCGTATGGAGTGAGGAATGCGAGAAGAGTTTCCAAGAACTCAAGAGGAGACTCATTTCGGCACCTGTTTTGACAATACCATCTGGTTCGGATGGATTTGTTATCTACAGCGATGCTTCAGGCAAAGGGTTAGGATGTGTTCTCATGCAACATGGGAAAGTCATAGCCTATGCCTCACGACAACTCAAAGAATATGAGAGGAATTATCCTACTCATGATTTGGAGTTGGCAGCAGTCATTTTTGCGTTGAAGATCTGGAGACACTACCTGTATGGGGAGAAAGTGGAGATCTATACAGATCATAAAAGCCTCAAATATTTCTTCACCCAAAAGGAACTCAACATGCGGCAACGACGTTGGCTTGAGCTGTTGAAAGATTACGATCATACCATCCAATACCATCCTGGAAAAGCAAACGTAGTAGCTGACGCATTGAGTAGAAGATCATATGCGGGTACGAGTGCAATGTTTTTAACACAAAGGCCCATTTTGTATGACTTGCAAAGGATGGAGATAGAGATGAAGGCTCCAAGTACCCACATGATGATATCAAATATACGAGTAGAACCGACTTTAATCGATAAAGTTAAAGCTGCTCAAGCTACGGACATGGAGCTGATGCGTATGAAGAAGAAAGTGCAAGAAGGTGCTATTCCAGAAGCAAGAATCGATGAAGAAGGAATACTTCGAGTCAACTCCAGACTTTGTGTTCCTAACGATTTTGACTTGAAGCATAGAATAATGATGGAGGCACACAACACACCGTTTGCAATCCATCCTGGGAGTACCAAAATGTATCACGATCTTCGACATACATTTTGGTGGAGCAATATGAAAAGAGAGATCGCGGAGTTTATCTCGAGGTGTTTAACTTGTCAACGTGTAAAGGCGGAGCATCAAGTGCCAAAGGGTCCATTGCAACCACTTGAGATCCCGAAATGGAAGTGGGAACACATTACTATGGATTTTGTTACGGGTCTTCCCAAGGTTTCTCAAGGCATAGATGCGATTTGGGTTATTGTTGATAGATTAACCAAGTCCGCTCATTTCTTGCCGATACGTGAGACTTATTCCCTTGAACGTCTTGCTAGTATGTACGTGAACGAGATTGTGAGATTGCATGGCATGCCAGTATCCATAGTTTCGGATCGTGACCCAAGATTCACTTCACGATTTTGGGTTAGCTTGCAGAAAGCTATGGGCACGGATTTACGATTCAGTTCAGCATACCATCCTCAAACGGACGGACAATCAGAGAGGACTATTCAAACTCTTGAAGATCTATTAAGACTTTGTGTCTTAGATCTCAAAGGGAGTTGGGATAAGTACCTACCATTGGTGGAATTCTCCTACAACAACAGTTATCAGGCGAGCATAGGTATGGCTCCATTTGAGGCGTTGTATGGAAGAAAATGTCGTTCTCCAGTATGCTGGGACGAGGTGGGTGAAGCAACATTGTTGGGACCAGAATTGGTACGCATTACTACAGAGAAGATCCAAACGATTCGACAACGTATACAAACGGCACAGGATCGACAAAAGAGTTATGCGGATCTTCATCGGAAGGACGTGGAATTTAATATTGGGGATCATGTATTGTTACGTGTTGCACCATGGAAGGGAGTTACAAGATTTGGGAAGAGAGGAAAGCTCAATCCAAGATTTGTTGGTCCATTTGAGATTCTTGAGCGAATAGGAAATGTGGCATATAGACTCGCATTACCTCCAAGCATGTCTCGTGTTCATAATATTTTTCACATATCTATGCTTCGTAAATATGTTAAAGACCCGAACCACATTATTGAGTTAGAACCAGACGAGATAGCTGAAGATTTAACGTACGAGGAGGTACCTGTTAAGATCTTGGATAGGAAAGAGCATGTCCTACGCACGAAGGTTATACCACAAGTTAAGGTTTTGTGGAGAAACCATGCTATTGAAGAAATGACCTGGGAGTTGGAATCAGAAATGAAAGCGAGGTATCCTCACCTTTTTGAAACATCAGGTACGTACGTCAATTTCGAGGACGAAATTTCATAAGGAGGGGAGGTTGTAAGACCCCAACTTATTAATGAATAAAATCAAATTTTCTCTAAATATTATTGTGAATAATAAGGGGTTAATTTGATATAATACTTTGGTTATGGGTGAAATGTGCAAATTTTGCAAAATAAGCAAGTGGTTATAAAATAATTATTTTTGGTCGGTGAATATTCGGTTGGTCGTGGAATATTCTTGCTGTCGGGGAATATTCGTACGACGACGCAGCCTTGTGTGGGCCCCATAACGGAAAGCGATTGGATGAAGAAAACGACAAGTATAAGTTGTTTATAAATAACGGCGTAGTTGTTACCGTTAATACTGTTGGAATACCCGGTGGTTAAAATACAGTAGCACACGGTATTGCACCAATTATTGATTCTTACGTAAGAAGGCACTACTCAATAATTGTTACAGTAGTTATTATTCAATATTTTATTTTATTGATTCAATAATTGCTGCGTTGATATTTTATATTATTGTTGTTTCAATAATTGTTGCTGCACAGTATTTTCATTTATCAGATCAATAATTCATATTATTTGAATAATATTATTAGATAACATTATTGGCAATGTCTAGAAAGTTCTGTCTAAGGAGAGGTTTGGTCATCTAATTGCGCGCCAGTAAGGAGAAATCCTTATTGGAAAGCCCCCTCTTTCCTGGGAACGGCCTGGTTGTCATAAATGTGATTCTGTAATATTATTTGTGAATAATTAATTATTGATTCATATGATAAGAAAATATTTATTTTATGTGGATATAAATGAGGAATATATTTTTGTGGTTAAAAATGAAGGAGTTAATGTTGAGATTTTTATCCGTATTTTTGTCAGAATGGAGGTATTAAAAATCAAGATTTTTGAGATATTTTGCGGGGGTTATAATTTTTAATCCGACCGTTAGATCGTGGTAATTTTTGGATATGTTATACATATATAAGTTAAGTATATGTCCACAAATTTTGAACCGTTAAAAATGAACGTATGATTTATTACGAATTTTACAAGATGACTAGTTCAGAAATTGTTGAATTTTCGGAGTTTATCATTTTGGTGGAAAATTCTAGAATTAGTGGGCCCCACTTGTGGTTGGTGAAGAAATGTGTTGAATTATATTTCAAATGTGGTAGGTTGGAATAGTAGCAGGTAAAGCCATCAGGTTGCAGGTCAAACCTACCAAAATTTTCCTATAAATAGAGGGCTAAGTTAGAATTGAAAATCACACCAGAAACAAGTTTTCTCTCTCTAGATTATTGAGTGTATTTTGTGAGTATTTAGATACTTTGAGAGTTTCTATTCATCAGAGCAAGTTTCTTTCAGCCTTATACCGGTATTCCGACCAGAAGTACTGATATTTTGAGGTAAGGGATATTATTTTCTTCTTAAATGATATTATTTTCTTCAATATCATTATGCTGAAATATTGATATGAGTTTTTATCAAATTTGGAACTTTTTGTGTCGGGGTTACTATTCACGTATACGGTACTATTCACGTATACGACACTATTCACGAATACGGCACTATTCACCGAAAAATAAAATTTTTCCTTTTTGTCCAAGATGTCTATTATGGTTACTATCTTTGATTGTATCCATGTTTTGATCTTTATTTTTGAATTCTGCTTCACAATTGATTATTATGAAGTATTATTGATCTTGGATAAACTGTTATACGAATCCCTACTATTTGTCCTTCTGTCTCATTGGATTCGTTCTCTTTAAGATATTTTTCATCATCCTCAGTCCTAAATGATGATATTACTGAATATCTTTGGCCTGTAGTGCAAAGATGTATAATTACTTGATGAATATCTTTGGCCTGTAGTGCAAAGATGAACAGGTGTTGAGATGAACATGACCGACTGATGATACAAATGAATATCTTTGGCCTGTAGTGCAAAGATGAATATTTGGTCAAAGATGATTATTAATTGATGTTACAGGGATAAAATATTGATGATGGACTTTTAAATCTTAGAAGATAGTAGAATTCTTTCTCTACTTGACTCTTCTAATGGTTTGTTGTTTCCGCTGCAGTTGTTGATCTAAAACTTGTTGTCGATTATATTTTATCAGATTTTTCCCTGTTGAAGACTAACGATAATTTGTTGTATATTATCTTAGTCATAATATTCTTTACTGGGCTAGTTGAGCTCACCCTTTTCCTTTTTGTTCCATTTTTCTTCTCAGGAGGTGAGAACATAGCAGGATCTAGTCGGGGTATGGAGTGATGGTTCTAGAAAGATGTATTAGCAGTCCTCACTATTTCTGTAAAATAGTGTTTGAATAATTGTAATGAGGATTTATTTGAGTGTGGATATTATCTAGAAGACAATATTTGTATTTAAACTCACAGTATGTGTTGTCGTATTTTGCACGACAATTGTATTATTGAAGTTGTAGTTTGCTTTCTGTACCATGTATTTGGCGACTCAGAATGGGTGTTGTATACCTATTCTGGGGGCGTCACATTTAATGTTTCAATTAATAATCCTCCGTTGAGCTGATTATTAATTTTAACAATAAAAGAGTCACGCATACATGTAAATTATTATGATCAAACTCATTTTTTTTCTTTAAACATATTAATTAAGTTTGAAAATTAACATTATTTAAAATTTACATGTGACATCTTAAAAGCCCTAATATATTACATCATGTTCTAAAATCTTAAATTAAGATATATAATTATGAACATGAATTAATTATAAAATAATTACGTTAATTTTAACATGAATACATGAGGGCATATGAATATCATAATATTATCTAGACATAATAAATAATAAATTTAACATATATTATTTTAATATTCATATTCCTATTCACGCATAATATTATGAACAATAAAACTTTATGCATAATACATATATATATTTTTTAACGTTATATATATATAGTATTGTACTGCATATAATATATATATATATATATATATATATATATATATATATATATATATATATATATATTTGAGACATGATTCATGAGTTGCTTTTCATGAAACATACGGTATAATTTTATATTATACCAATAAATAAGTTATGTAGAATTAAAATTTATAGCATGACAATATAATTGATTTATTCTATACAATAACGTCACCTTAGCTCTGATACCAGATGTTGAATAAATTATACAGGAACGTGTTATTGCATAGAATAAATAAAATCAATTAATCATAATATTAAGTACTTACATGAATTGAGAGAAATCATCTCGTATGTATCACGTTTTCGCTGCGTTTAAGGGTGAAGGTCTTCAATTGCCTCTCTCAATCTTAGGATGGATGTATAGGTGTGTATAAAGTTCTTGAGACGACAAGTGGGACCAAATCCTAACTGTTTTATTTATATAATAACTAAGGGTCAAAATCGTCCATCAAGATTATGAAACCCTAGGGCCCATTATGCCAAATACTATTAGGAATATTATTTATAGGCCACATAATTAATTACCAAATCCATAAATAAAGTTATTAAATTAATACAATATGTAAACCCAATAATTACATAAATAGTAAAGGCCACATAAGGAATAAAATATTCTAACAAATTTAACTTCAAACAGTCCATTAGTAATAATTAATATTATAATAATAATTATAATAATAATTAGATTAATACTCATAAGTTCTATTCGTTTCCTTTAGGCTTTACTCATCACCACATCACGCAAGGCAGATATCTTTCACTTTGGTTATTCCATTTCATCAACAAAATCAGTATATGTTCTTTTTTATTCTTTCTCTGTTCTATTCTAATTTCTCATTTTCTCTTTCTAATATTTCACTCTTTACTTGAAGAATCCTGGCAAGGATGGTATAGGTCCGGATTGAGAAATTAAGATCAACCGATTGGTGGGTTTTTGGTTTTAATTCTCCATCGCTTGAGTGATATTGGGGATTGGTTTTGAAACCAATTAATTGAAAATTTGATGCAGTAAAATAAACTTGTTTTCAATTGAAGGTGAAAATTTAAAGATTTATGTTGTGATTATGAACAAAAACTCTAATTGGACATGAAAATTGAATACTGGTGTATTTGAATATTATCAGTTTGTATCGTGTGGTTAAAAATACAAACAGGTGAAATTCAAATACACTCATATCCAATTTTTATGTCCACATAAAAGAGTTCGATTATGAAATTTGAGATAAAATTTGTTAGAGTTTAGAGAATAAAGGGGTGTTTGTTGATGGAGATGCAGGAGTTGAAGATGATGATAGTAATAGTGATGGGTGATGGTGTTGTCGTGGTGATCTGGCTATTACGGGGGCGATAGTGATGTGCAACAGTGGTGGTGACCAGGGATAACGGCGATTGTGCAGATGGTGGTGATTTTTTGGGTTTAAGTGTTGGTAACATCTGTAATTAGGGATACAAAAGTAATTTTATAGTATTGAAGAAGTTATTTTTGTTCAAAAAAATAGTCAATTGATGGGGTCCTCTTTGAATTTAATTTTTTATCTTAACGATTTAGAGACTTTTAAAAGTTGTGTTTGTTTGTGTTCGAATGCCTCTTAATTCATCTGTCTATAACTTAGTCAGAGACAAATCTTGTTTGGTAAAAAAACTTTGCGTCTTAATGTCGCTTAATCGTTAAGACATAAACTCAAATTTTAACTATTAAGATCTGTCTCTTAATAGTTTATTTAAAATTTATGGACAAAAATAATTTTAATAAATATTGTACTCCTTCAATTTCAAAATTTAAAATTATTCAAATAAAATTTTTAAATAACTCAGAGGGTTAAAATGATAAAATAATGTCATTCAAATTTTTTACACTTTTTAGTTGTGAAACAGTTTTTTAGATTTAGATGTTATTTTATTCAGATGATCTTATTAATTAACCATTCAGATCTTAATTACTCAATTTTATTAAACACTAATATTTAACAAAAAGCCACCATATTGGTATGCACAATCGTGTTTTCTTTTTTACACAGTCTCTAAAAAGATGTCGTTTTGGAGACTTGTTTTAAAAAAGGCTTCTCTCCCTTCTCCTCCTCAATCGCATATCATCTCCTCCCTAGTCGCATAAGGGTTTTTCCTCTCAAATCCGCTTCCGTATATGGAAATTACCCCTACCACTGCCGCCATCGCCGCTGCGATTACCATCGCGACTTCAGACCAATACAAAAACACGGCTACTCATCAGTTCGATCTCGACTTCTATTTCAGACCTCCTTGATTCACATCTCGATTTGGTAAGTGTTTGACCTCGGATAATTTTTAGGGTTTATGTGACCCTTTTAAAAGTGATGTTGCGATTTGGTGAATTTTTAATGGGGATTTTCACCACGATTGTTCCTCTGTTCTTCTGCAACAATCGTGGCACAATTAATTTTTGTTTAATTCGTTATTTAGCTTTAATTCATCACTTAATTAGTATTACACATATATACACAATCACTGATTCGCACATGGCTATATAGAAAGACACCTGAAAGTATTCACTTAGTATATAATTGGTCCCTTGAGAATTCCCTTAGTATATTTTAAAGTTCAAAATTACCAAATATTACTTATTGGTCTCTTAATAATATAGGACTATTTGTTGAATGAAGTTTCCTCTCTTTATCTCCTCTCATCATTAAATTTATTTGTATTGGATTTTTCTGTATTGGATGTATTAGATTTTTTTTATTGGGTTTTTGCTATTCAAGTCTCTGTTCTTTGTATTTTAGGGATGTTGTGAAATGAGAGGAGAGAAAGAGAGGAAACAATACTAAGGGAATTCTCAAGGAACCAATTGTATACTAAGGGAATACCTTCGGGTGTCTTTCTATATAGCCATGTGTAAACCAGTGACTGTGTATATATGTGTAAAACTAATCAAGTGATGAACTAAAGCTGAATAACGAATTAAACAAAAATTAATTGTGCCATGATTGTTGCAAAAGATCAGAGGAACAATCGTGGTGAAAATACCATTAAAAATTCATCAAATCGCGACATCACTTTTAAAGAGATCACACAAACCCTATAAATCATCTGAGGTCAAACCCTTACCGAATCGATGTATGAATCAAGGAGGTCTGAAATAGAAGTCGAGATCAAACCTATGAGTAGTCGTATTTTTGTATTGGTCTGAAGTTGCGATGGTAATCGCAGCGACAGTGGTAGGGGTAATTTCCATATACGGAATCGGATTTGGGAGGAGAAGCCCTTATGCGACTGGGGAGGAGATGATGCGCAATTGAGGAGGAGAAGGGAGAGAAACCGTTTTTAAAAAAACGATGTCGTTTTGGAGACCGTGTAAAAAAAACACGGTTGTGCATACCCATTTTTCCCATATATATATATATATATATATATATATATATATATATATATATATATATTCTATCTTTGGTCTTTAATCTTTCACAAAATAATCCAATTTACAAAAATTGCACATAACATATTTAATACAAAAGTTAGCTCTACTTGCGTTGCACTCTACGTTTGGATTGAAGTAATGAAGGTAATAATGGAATGAAAAAATTTGTGTTTGGTTGTGATTGATATGGATTAAATCATTCTTATTCCTCCAAAATTTATGAATTTTATTTATTGGGAGATGAAGGGTATGAAATAATTTATTCCAAATAGAACGAAATGAATCATTCCACTTTTTATTCCATTATTTCAATCCAAAAGTAACTTAATGCTACGTTTGGATCGAATAAATAGAATAGAAAAAGAATGGAATAGAGGAGAGAGTGGAATAAGGAATGGAAGTGCATGTTTGGTTGATACTAGAAATACATATAAGAATAAAATAAATAATTAGACAGCGACCTAAATACCGCCAAAATGTTCAATTTTAACTTAAATTCACTTTATATTTAAAATCTGACTCATATTTCTTTAGATTTTTTTATAATTCTATATTTCTTCCCTTTTTTTCTACTTATAAATTTTCATATAATTATTTATCTTTTTTTATATATATTTTTTTATTTCTCTAGAATTAACTTTATTTTAATTGATAAAAACTAAAGATAAGTAGTGTAAAATAAAATACAAGCAACAAAATTAAATCAACTAGTATATCACCCCACTCAATAATATAAAATGATGATAAATCCAATAACATATAACTTCATCATTCGACAATCAACAACTTAATTAAATGTCCAATCAACTAGTAATGCATCCCATCAATAAATCCTAGACAAAATCCCAATATCATCATTTAATAACCAACATAATAAAATGTATAAATAACTACTATAGCACTCCACTTAATAAATTCTTGACAAAATCGTCTTTTCGCTCATCGGGAAGGTTAAAGAAGACCACCATCAACTCTTTCTCACTAACAAGCTTGCACAAGACCATGTAACACTCATTATCAGTTAGACCAGACAAATTACTCAAATATCAAAGCTTGACTTTCTCTTCCCATTTTTGAAACTAGAGTACTTGCTATATATTTCCTCACTTCAGGTTGGAGTTAAGCCATCATCTTCATCATTTGTTCGGATCTCTTCATCTAACTCGAATATTTTCGCAGTTGATAGAGCATATTTTCCAATTGCTTTTTCCTTGCCAAATATAACACATAGATCCAAATAATTTGGAAATATCTTATTCTGTCACTCGTACCTCCATATTAAACTGGTTGTGAATAAATCAATTAGAACAATTCTAATCTTATTTAAATAAATAATATTTATTCTACAATAGGGATAAGCCTCTCTAACGATTAACGACTTTTCAGATAATATAGATTTCAACATTAATCATAAAAGAACCTTTGAGTAAATAGTTACCGTACAATTCAATCCTTCCACCATACAATGTCCCTATTAAATATAAGACATGGAATTACTGTCAAGTCTTATTTTATTTAATTATATGTATTTCGACTCTTAAATGCACAACTCCAAATAATACAAATTAGAAACTCATTTCTAATTTCATTATGCCTTGGCCAAGGACTACTGGGCTGTAGTTTATCGAATCACATAGGACATTTCTCTTCTTTTACTAGAAAAGGTATATTCTTTATTGATCATACATTATCTCCATGTACAACTTATTATACCCAATCATACCCTTTGATATACCCTAAGGGTCTTAAGGAATAAGTAAAAGTATAACTCATCATACACAAGATACTATGATGATCTCAAGTCTAAGGATCACTTGTACTACTATCACTACAAGAATTCCTATTGACACACAAGTAAAACTCCATTAGGTATTCCTTAGTGAGTCACGTTCAGTGAACTTATTCTATAATAAGCACCTACATACTTGCTTTAGTGTCTCCACGTAAATGATCATGAGATCAATCATCCTCATTAAATGAATGAGCAACGTATGTACCAATCTATCCGGATTCACTAATCCCCAATTTAGTAATCCAACTATTGGGAACTATTTTAGTTTTAAGCTTTCTAAGAATTTAGATCTCATTAGAATGATCATTATCATTATTCTAAAAGCATTACTTAAAACTATATGTTTATCACATATTATAAAACAACATCATGTAGATAATTAAAAGCCTTTAATTAATTAATAATTTTTATTAATAAATGAATAAAGTTGTTACAAAGTATATATTTTATCATCAAACATGATTAGCTTGTGTGCATACTACTTTCAATTAGATATGGGTGACAGTTATAATTATTCTTCTAAAGTTTGTCAAACTTTACCATTTGATAGAAATCTAAAAAATCTATGACTTTTTGAATACCAAAATACTTTTATAGGTTATTTAAAAAAAAACTTTTATAGACTTTGTAAAAATCTTAATTCAGTACCACCTAACTTTTAAAGACATTAAAAAAATTATAATTGAATACCAGTAAACGTTTATAAACTTTTTAAATGTCTTGATTGAATACAACCAAACTTTTAAAATTTTTAAAAGTCTTTAAAAATCTTAATTAAATACACCCCCCTTAATAAATTCTTGACAAAACCATCTTTTCGCTCATCGGGAAGGCTAAAGAAAACCACCATTAACTCTTCCTCACAAACAAGCTTACACAAGACCATGTAACACTCATTATCAGTTAGACCGGACAAATTAGTCAAATATAAAAGCTCGACTTTCTCTTCCTCTTCTTGAAACTAGAGTACTTGCTATATATTTTCTTACTTCGGGTTGGAGTCAAGCCATCATTTTCATTATTTGTTTGAATCTCTTCATCTAATTTGATTATTTTCATAGTTGATAAAGCATCTTTTCCAGTTGCTATGTTCTTGCCGAATATAACACATAGATCCAAATAATTTAGAAATGTCTTATTCTGCCACTTTGCTATATTTTTGTGCACCTAAAACAAGTTAGAGAAAAAAAGAAGACAACAGAGTAATTAAAAAAAATAATAAAACACATTAATTATCATAAACTAATTATTTTGGCTGCCAATACAATAAAACTATTTGGACATTAATTATCGTATACTAAGATAACACAGTAATTAAAAAAAGAAAAACAAAGGTATTGATAAAAAAGAAACAGTGCTAAAACATTTCCAAATGTACAAACCTGTCTATTTGAGGACTATTAGGCGTTTATTGCTTCATATATAGCTTTACCAAAAAGTCATTATTCATATGACTTCATTTTTTGTCACTGGTTTGCTCAATTTCTAGCACAACATACATATAAAAATTTAAATAATGCATTTATAAACTAGGTTATCTGTAATTTAGAGAAAGCATTATGAAGTAGATTGCTATCCATACTCTTTATTTAACAATCTCTAAAACTTCACTTATTAACCATATATCAGCTTCAAATACGTAAGAGTGATGTATACCTATAAACATGCAGCATATAAAAAATGTAGTTGCTCTGTTTTATATGTATGTAATTGATCAGTGCATGGCTCAACAAAATTCCATGTTGAAAAAACAGGGTATTTTAGTTGCAATATCATGCATGTAGTATAAATATAGTATTTATTAATGATTTGGTAAAGTAGATTGATGACAAAGTAGTTGAACAAGCTAGCCTCAGTAGATGTGAGCAATATGAGGATTAGTTGGAATCTTTTAACAGAAGTTTATGTAAGACCCCAACTTATTAATGAATAAAATCAAATTTTCTCTAAATATTATTGTGAATAATAAGGGGTTAATTTGATATAATACTTTGGTTATGGGTGAAATGTGCAAATTTTACAAAATAAGCAAGTGGTTATAAAATATTCATTTTGTCAGGGAATATTCGTTTGGTCGTGGAATATTCTTGCTGTCGGGGAATATTCGTACAACGGCGCAGCCTTGTGTGGGCCCCATAACGGAAAGCGATTGGATGAAGAAAATGACATGTATAAGTTGTTTATAAATAACGGCGTAGTTGTTACCACCGTTAATACTGTTGGAATACCCGGTGGTTAAAATACAGTAGCACACGGTATTGCACCAATTATTGATTCTTACGTAAGAAGGCACTACTCAATAATTGTTACAGTAGTTATTATTCAATATTTTATTTTATTGATTCAATAATTGCTGCGTTGATATTTTATATTATTATTGTTTCAATAATTGCTGCTGCACAGTATTTTCCATTATCAGATCAATAATTCATATTATTTGAATAATATTATTAGATAACATTATTGACAATGTCTAGAAAGTTCTGTCTAAGGAGAGGTGTGGTCATCTAATTGCGCGCCAGTAAGGAGAAATCCTTATTGGAAAGCCCCCTCTTTCCTGGGAACGGCCTGGTTGTCATAAATGTGATTCTGTAATATTATTTGTGAATAATTAATTATTGATTCATATGATAAGAAAATATTTATTTTATGTGGATATAAATGAGGAATATATTTTTGTGGTTAAAAATGAAGGAGTTAATGTTGAGATTTTTATCCGTATTTTTGTCAGAATGGAGGTATTAAAAATCAGGGTTTTTGAGATATTTTGCGGGGGTTATAATTTTCAATTCGACCGTTGGATCGTGGTAATTTTTGGATATGTTATACATATATAAGTTGAGTATATGTCCACAAATTTTGAACCGTTAAAAATGAACGTATGATTTATTATGAATTTTACAAGATGACTGGTTCAGAAATTGTTGAATTTTCGGAGTTTATCATTTTGATGAAAAATTCTAGAATTGGTGGGCCCCACTTGTGGTTGGTGAAGAAATGTGCTGAATTATATTTCAAATGTGGTGGGTGAGAATAGTAGCAGGTAAAGCCATCAGGTTGCAGGTCAAGCCTACTAAAATTTTCCTATAAATAGAGGGCTAAGTTAGAATTGAAAATCACACCAGAAACAAGTTTTCTCTCTTTCTCTCTCTAGATTATTGAGTGTATTTTGTGAGTATTTAGATACTTTGAGAGTTTCTATTCATCAGAGCAAGTTTCTTTCAGCCTTATACCGGTATTCCGACCAGAAGTACTGATATTTTGAGGTAAGGGATATTATTTTCTTCTTAAATTATATTATTTTCTTCAATATCATTATGCTGAAATATCAACATGAGTTTTTATCAAATTTAGAATTTTTTGTGTCGGGGTTACTATTCACATATATGGTACTATTCACGAATACGGCACTATTCACCGAAAAATAAAATTTTCCCTTTTTATCCAAGATGTCTATTATGGTTACTATCTTTGATTGTATCCATGTTTTAATCTTTATTTTTGAATTTTGCTTCACAATTGATTATTATGAAGTATTATTGATCTTGGATAAACTGTTATACGAATCCCTACTATTTGTCCTTCTGTCTCACTGGATTCATTTTCTTTAAGATATTTTTCATCATCCTCAGTCCTAAATGATGATATTACTGAATATCTTTGGCCTGTAGTGTAAAGATGTATGATTACTTGATGAATATCTTTGGCCTGTAGTGCAAAGATGTATGATTACTTGATGAATATCTTTGGCCTGTAGTGCAAAGATGAACAGGTGTTGAGATGAACATGACCGACTGGTGATACAAATAAATATCTTTGGCCTGTAGTGCAAAGATGAATATTTAGTTAAAGATGATTATTAATCGATGTTACAGGGATAAAATATTGATGATGAACTTTTAAATCTTAGAAGATAGTAGAATTCTTTCTCTACTTGACTCTTCTAATGGTTTGCTGTTTTCGCTGCAGTTGTTGATCTAAAACTTGTTGTCGATTATATTCTATCAGATTTTTTCCTGTTGAATACTAATGATAATTTGTTGTATATTATCTTAGTCATAATATTCTTTACTGGGCTAGTTGAGCTCACCCTTTTCCTTTTTGTTCTATTTTTCTTCTCAGGAGGTGAGAACATAGCAGGATCTAGTCGGGGTATGGAGTGATGGTTCTAGAAAGATGTTTTAGCAGTCCTCACTATTTCTGTAAAATAGTGTTTAAATAATTGTATTGAGGACTTATTTGAGTGTGGATATTGTCTAGAAGACAATATTTGTATTTAAACTCACAGTATGTGTTGTCGTATTTTGCATGACAATTGTATTATTGAAATTGTAGTTTGCTTTCTGTACCATGTATTTGGCGACTCAGAATGGGTGTTGTATACCTATTTTGGGGGCGTCACAGTTGGTATCAGAGCTTAGGGATATGATCCCTGGCTGAGATGTGAGACAAGAACTAGGAGGGGAGAGACGGAGAATTCCTTCGCTAGTATGACCTGACTAAGTTTATTTGGTGTTTATTTGGTCGGTCAGAGTATAGGGATAATATATGACATGACTATTAACCCTTGTTTTATAGCAGTATTTAAGAATGACAGCTGAGAACGTTAATAATGGAGTAAATCAGACCGTGGAGACACCTTTGATCACCACCCAGGGGAACGTGCAACAGGAAGGCAATATTCCTCCTGTAAACAACGTTACCGAGCAAACGATGAATGATAGAATGTTTAGGAGCTTTTTGCAGTTCATGCAAAATCAGACGAGGGAGACTCGTGTGCAGAATACGGGTGGAAATGAAAACAACGCGCGGTTTGTCACAGCTAAGCAGTTCAAAGAATTGGGACCACCAGAATTTAAGGGAAAGCCGGATCCGATCATGGCGGAAACGTGGGTCAAGCAAATTACCAAGATATTCGATGTCTTGGGATGCACGGAGGAACAGAAGGTTCCATTCGCCACCTTTATGTTCCGCGGTGAGGCAGACTACTGGTGGGAGTCTGTGAAGCGTACCCAGCCTGACGCACTCAATATGTCCTGGGAAACATTTCAAAAACTGTTCAATGACAAGTACTTTCCTGAAAGTATTCGTCATATGAAGGAGGTGGAGTTTATCAGACTGGAACAAAACAACATGACGGTGTCTCAGTACGAGGCGAAGTTTGCAGAGTTATCCAGGTTTGTACCTCATTTGGTCGAAAATGAGGAACGAATGATAAGGATGTTTCTGAGAGGTCTAAAACCCGAGATTCGGCAATATCTTATCTCTCATAAATTTTCTTTATATTCAGATGTTGTAAACAGGGCTTAATTATTAAAGCGAGATAATGAGTATGTGCAACCGAGGGACCACAACCAGGGTAATACCGGTGACGGCAGTCATCGAAGCAATGAAAACCAGCAGGGAGGAAAACATTCGGACAAAAGCGGTAACCACTCTGGTGGTAATCGTGGTCGTGATAATAGAAGGAGCGAGTCGGGAGGAGATTTCAAGAAGAAAATGTACAACAATGATAACGTGAAGACGTCAGCACAAACATCAACTGTTTCTAGGGGAGGAGAACGACCACCGATCGTACGTTACAAATGTGGAAAAGAGGGAAATATCAGCCCAAACTGCCCACAACAATCTAAGGTATGTTATAACTATGGAAAGGAGGGTCATATATTTCGAGAGTGTTCTGTAGCAAAACCAAGTTCAGCGGGGATGGTGACTCCAAAAGTTGTCCCGGATAAGTCGAAATCAGCGGTTTCTGGAAGGGCGTTTGTCGTGACTGGCCAAAACGCGAGAAACCCGAATGAGGTGATCACGGGTAAGCTAATCTTGAATTCTTTCAAAGTTTATACTTTACTAGATACCGGTTCTACCCATTCTTTTATCTCTCCTGCTTGTGCTCAACGTTTAAACTTGACTCCGGAGAAATTAGACTTTAACTTATCTGTTGAAACTCCGTTGGGTGAAACTTTCGTTACATCTACAGTTTATAAATCTTGCATGATCCAAGTTGGCACTATCACATTACCTGTTGATCTTATCTCTTTAAAGATACTTGCTTTTGATGTGATTTTAGGAATTGATTGGTTAACCACTCATCATGTTAAAATTGATTGTTTTCGTAAGGTTGTTAGTTTTCATATTCCTAACCAACCTGTCATACGAATTCAAACTACTAAACCACTAAAATCAGTCACTGTCATATCAAGCCACAAAGCTATTCGTTTATTGAAAAACGGATGTCAAGCTTTCTTAGCCCATGTTATGGATTTGAACAAAGACAAGTCAGATTTGAATAATATTTCTATTGTTAGAGAATTTCCCGATGTATTTCCTGAAGAACTTCCTGGTCTACCCCCAGAACGTGAAGTTGAATTCTTTATTGACCTTGAACCCGGTACAAAGCCCATTTCTAAAACTCCATATCGAATGGCTCTTATTGAACTTCATGAGTTAAAAGTCCAACTACAGGAGTTGTTGGACATCGGTTTTATTCGTCCTAGTACGTCTCCTTGGGGTGCTCCTGTTTTATTCGTAAAGAAGAAAGACAGGAGTATGCGACTTTGTATCGACTATCGAGAATTGAATCATGTCACTATCAAGAATAGGTATCCACTACCTCGCATTGATGACCTGTTTGACCAGTTGCAAGGAGCACAATTCTTTTCAACGATCGATCTTCGTTCTGGATATCATCAGCTGAAGATTAAAACTGAGGATATTCCAAAGACTGCCTTCAGAACTCGGTACGGGTATTATGAATTCTTAGTCATGTCTTTTGGATTGACTAATGCTCTTGCTGCCTTCATGGATATGATGAACCGTGTATTCAAAGAATATTTAGATCAGTTCGTTGTCGTCTTTATTGATGACATCCTCATCTATTCCAAAAGCCGTGAAGAACATGAGCGCCATTTGAAGCTGGTACTACAAAGGCTTCGTGAAAATAAGCTATATGCCAAATTGAAGAAATGCGAGTTCTGGCTTGAGGAAGTAGCATTCCTTGGGCACGTGGTGTCAAAACATGGAGTATCTGTCGACCCGGCGAAGATTGAAGCCATACAAAGTTGGGAGCAACCGAAGTCGGTAACCGAAGTACGTAGCTTTTTGGGTTTAGCTGGTTATTATCGGAGATTTGTGGAAGGATTTTCTCGAATCGCTACTCCGTTAACTCAGCTGACTCGGAAAGATACAAAATTCGTATGGAGTGAGGAATGCGAGAAGAGATTCCAAAAACTCAAGCACCTGTTCTGACAATACCATCTGGTTCGGATGGATTTGTTATCTACAGCGATGCTTCAGGCAAAGGGTTAGGATGTGTTCTCATGCAACATAGGAAAGTCATAGCATATGCCTCGCTACAACTCAAAGAATATGAGAGGAATTATCCTACTCATGATTTGGAGTTGGCAGCAGTCGTTTTTGCGTTGAAGATCTGGAGACACTACCTGTATGGGGAGAAAGTGGAGATCTATACAGATCATAAAAGCCTCAAATATTTCTTCACCCAAAAGGAACTCAACATTCGGCAGCGACGTTGGCTCGAGCTGTTGAAAGATTACGATCATACCATCCAATATCATCCTGGAAAAGCAAACGTAGTAGCTGACGCATTGAGTAGAAGATCATATGCGGGTACGAGTGCAATGTTGTTAACACAAAGGCCCATTTTGTATGACTTACAAAGGATGGAGATAGAGATGAAGGCTCCAAGTACCCACATGATGATATCAAATATACGAGTAGAACCGACTTTAATCGATAAAGTTAAATATGCTCAAGCTACGGACATGGAGCTGATGCGTATGAAGAAGAAAGTGCAAGAAGGTGCTATTCCAGAAGCAAGAATCGATGAAGAAGGAATACTTCGAGTCAACTCCAGACTTTGTGTTCCTAACGATTTTGACTTGAAGCATAGAATAATGATGGAGGCACACAACACACCGTTTGCAATCCATCCTGGGAGTACCAAAATGTATCACCATCTTCGACATACATTTTGGTAGAGCAATATGAAAAGAGAGATCACGGAGTTTATCACGAGATGTTTAACTTGTCAACGTGTAAAAGTGGAGCATCAAGTACTAAAGGGTCCATTGCAACCACTTGAGATTCCGAAATGGAAATGGGAACACATTACTATGGATTTTGTTACGGGTCTTCCCAAGGTTCCTCAAGGCATAGATGCGATTTGGGTTATTGTTGATAGATTAACCAAGTCTGCTCATTTCTTGCTGATACGTGAGACTTATTCCCTTGAACGTCTTGCTAGTATGTACGTGAAGTTGACATCCTCATCTATTCCAAAAGCCGTGAAGAACATGAGCGCCATTTGAAGCTGGTACTATAAAGGCTTCGTGAAAATAAGCTATATGCCAAATTGAAGAAATGCGAGTTCTGGCTTGAGGAAGTAGCATTCCTTGGGCACGTGGTGTCAAAACATGGAGTATCTGTCGACCCGGCGAAGATTGAAGCCATACAAAGTTGAGAGCAACCGAAGTTGGTGACCAAAGTACGTAGCTTTCTGGGCTTAGCTGGTTACTATCGGAGATTCATGGAAAGATTTTCTCGAATCGCTACTCCATTAACTCAGCTGACTCAAAAAGATACAAAATTCGTATGGAGTGAGGAATGCGAGAAGAGTTTCCAAGAACTCAAGAGGAGACTCATTTCGGCACCTGTTCTGACAATACCATCTGGTTCGGATGGATTTGTTATCTACAGCGATGCTTCAGGCAAAGGGTTAGGATGTGTTCTCATGCAACATGGGAAAGTCATAGCCTATGCCTCACGATAACTCAAAGAATATGAGAGGAATTATCCTACTCATGATTTGGAGTTGGCAGCAGTCGTTTTTGCGTTGAAGATCTGGAGACACTACCTTTATGGGGAGAAAGTGGAGATCTATACAGATCATAAAAGCCTCAAATATTTCTTCACCCAAAAGGAACTCAACATGCGGCAGCGACGTTGGCTCGAGCTGTTGAAAGATTACGATCATACCATCCAATATCATCCTGGAAAAGCAAACGTAGTAGCTGACGCATTGAGTAGAAGATCATATGCGGGTACGAGTGCAATGTTTTTAACACAAAGGCCCATTTTGTATGACTTGCAAAGGATGGAGATAGAGATGAAGGCTCCAAGTACCCACATGATAATATCAAATATACGAGTAGAACCGACTTTAATCGATAAAGTTAAAGCTGCTCAAGCTACGGACATGGAGCTGATGCGTATGAAGAAGAAAGTGCAAGAAGGTGCTATTCCAGAAGCAAGAATCGATGAAGAAGGAATACTTCGAGTCAACTCCAGACTTTGTGTTCTTAACGATTTTGACTTGAAGCATAGAATAATGATGGAGGCACACAACACACCGTTTGCAATCCATCCTGGGAGTACCAAAATGTATCACGATCTTCGACATACATTTTGGTGGAATAATATGAAAAGAGAGATCGCGGAGTTTATCTCGAGATGTTTAACTTGTCAACGTGTAAAAGAGGAGCATCAAATACCAAAGGGTCCATTGCAACCACTTGAGATTCCGAAATGGAAGTGAGAACACATTACTATGGATTTTGTTACAGGTCTTCCCAAGGTTTCTCAAGGCATAGATGCGATTAGGGTTATTGTGGATAGATTAACCAAGTCCTCTCATTTCTTGCCGATACGTGAGACTTATTCCCTTGAACGTCTTGCTAGTATGTACGTGAACGAGATTGTGAGATTGCATGGCATGCCAGTATCCATAGTTTCGGATCGTGACCCAAGATTCACTTCACGATTTTGGGTTAGCTTGCAGAAAGCTATGGGCACGGATTTACGATTCAGTTCGGCATACCATCCTCAAACGGATGGACAATCAGAGAGGACTATTCAAACTCTTGAAGATCTATTAAGACTTTGTGTCCTAGATCTCAAAGGGAGGTGGGATAAGTACCTACCATTAGTGAAATTCTCCTACAACAACAGTTATCAGGCGAGCATAGGTGTGGCTCCATTCGAGGCGTTGTATGGAAGAAAATGTCGTTCTCCAGTATGCTGGGACGAGGTGGGTGAAGCAACATTGTTGGGACCAGAGTTAGTACGCATTACTACAGAGAATATCCAAACAATTCGACAACATATACAAACGGCACATGATCGACAAAAGAGTTATGCGGATCTTCATCGGAAGGACGTGAAATTTAATATTGGGGATCATGTATTGTTACGTGTTGTACCATGGAAGGGAGTTACAAGATTTGGGAAGAGAGGAAAGCTCAATCCAAGATTTGTTGGTCCATTTGAGATTCTTGAGCGAATAGGAAATGTGGCATATAGACTCGCATTACCTCCAAGCATGTCTCGTGTTCATAATATTTTTCACATATCTATGCTTCGTAAATATGTTAAAGACCCGAACCACATTATTGAGTTAGAACCAGATGAGATAGCTGAAGATTTAACGTACGAGGAGGTACCTGTTAAGATCTTAGATAGGAAAGAGCATGTCCTATGCACGAAGGTTATACCACAAGTTAAGGTTTTGTGGAGAAACCATGCTATAGAAGAAATGACTTGGGAGTTGGAATCAGAAATGAAAGCGAGGTATCCTCACCTTTTTGAAACATCAGGTACGTACGTCAATTTCGAGGACGAAATTTCATAAGAAGGGGAGGTTGTAAGACCCCAACTTATTAATGAATAAAATCAAATTTTCTCTAAATATTATTGTGAATAATAAGGGGTTAATTTGATATAATACTTTGGTTATGGGTGAAATGTACAAATTTTACAAAATAAGCAAGTGGTTATAAAATATTCATTTTGTCGGGGAATATTCGTTTGGTCGTGGAATATTCTTGCTATCGGGGAATATTCGTACGACGGCGCAGCCTTGTGTGGGCCCCATAACGGAAAGCGATTGGATGAAGAAAACGACAAGTATAAGTTGTTTATAAATAACGGCGTAGTTGTTACCGTTAATACTGTTGGAATACCCGGTGGTTAAAATACAGTAGCACACGGTATTGCACAAATTATTAATTCTTATGTAAGAATGTACTACTCAATAATTGTTACATTAGTTATTATTCAATATTTTATTGATTCAATAATTGCTGCGTTGATATTTTATATTATTGTTGTTTCAATAATTGCTGCTGCACAGTATTTTCCATTATCAGATCAATAATTCATATTATTTGAATAATATTATTAGATAACATTATTGACAATGTCTAGAAAGTTCTGTCTAAGGAGAGGTTTGGTCATCTAATTGTGCGCCAGTAAGGAGAAATCCTTATTGGAAAGCCCCCTCTTTCCTAGGAACGGCCTGGTTGTCATAAATGTGATTCTGTAATATTATTTGTGAATAATTAATTATTGATTCATATGATAAGAAAATATTTATTTTATGTGGATATAAATGAGGGATATATTTTTGTGGTTAAAAATGAAGGAATTAATGTTGAGGTTTTTATCAGTATTTTTGTTGAAATGGAGGTATTAAAAATCAGGATTTTTGAGATATTTTGCGGGGGTTATAATTTTTAATTCAACCGTTGGATCGTGGTAATTTTTGGATATGTTATACATATATAAGTTGAGTATATGTCCACAAATTTTGAACCGTTAAAAATGAACGTATGATTTATTATGAATTTTACAAGATGACTGGTTTAGAAATTGTTGAATTTTCGGAGTTTATCATTTTGATAGAAAATTCTAGAATTGGTGGGCCCCACTTGTGGTTGGTGAAGAAATGTGCTGAATTATATTTCAAATGTGGTGGGTGGGAATAGTAGCAGGTAAAGCCATCAGGTTGCAGGTCAAGCCTACTAAAATTTTCCTATAAATAAAGGGCTAAGTTAGAATTGAAAATCACACCAGAAACAAGTTTTCTCTCTTTCTCTCTCTAGATTATTGAGTGTATTTTGTGAGTATTTAGATACTTTGAGAGTTGCTATTCATCAGAACAAGTTTCTTTCAGCCTTATACCGGTATTCCGACCAGAAGTACTGATATTTTGAGGTAAGGGATATTATTTTCTTCTTAAATGATATTATTTTTTTCAATATCATTATGCTAAAATATCAACATGAGTTTTTATCAAATTTAGAACTTTTTGTGTCGGGGTTACTATTCACGTATACGTTACTATTCACGTATATGATACTATTCACGAATACGGCACTATTCACCGAAAAATAAAATTTTCCCTTTTTGTCCAAGATGTCTATTATGGTTACTATCTTTGATTGTATCCATGTTTTAATCTTTATTTTTGAATTTTGCTTCACAATTGATTATTATGAAGTATTATTGATCTTGGATAAACTGTTATACGAATCCCTACTATTTGTCCTTCTGTCTCACTGGATTCGTTTTCTTTAAGATATTTTTCATCATCCTCAGTCCTAAATGATGATATTACTGAATATCTTTGGCCTGTAGTGCAAAGATGTATGATTACTTGATGAATATCTTTGGCCTGTAGTGCAAAGATGTATGATTACTTGATGAATATCTTTGGCCTGTAGTGCAAAGATGAACAGGTGTTGAGATGAACATGACCGACTGGTGATACAAATAAATATCTTTGGCCTGTAGTGCAAAGATGAATATTTGGTTAAAGATGATTATTAATCGATGTTACAGGTATAAAATATTGATGATGGACTTTTAAATCTTAGAAGATAGTAGAATTCTTTCTCTACTTGACTCTTCTAATGGTTTGCTGTTTTCGCTGCAGTTGTTGATCTAAAACTTGTTGTCGATTATATTCTATCAGATTTTTTCCTGTTGAATACTAATGATAATTTGTTGTATATTATCTTAGTCATAATATTCTTTACTGGGCTAGTTGAGCTCACCCTTTTCCTTTTTGTTCCATTTTTCTTCTCAGGAGGTGAGAATATAACAGGATCTAGTCGGAGTATGGAGTGATGGTTCTAGAAAGATGTTTTAGCAGTCCTCACTATTTCTGTAAAATAGTGTTTGAATAATTGTATTGAGGACTTATTTGAGTGTGGATATTGTCTAGAAGACAATATTTGTATTTAAACTCACAGTATGCGTTGTCGTATTTTGCACGACAATTGTATTATTGAAGTTGTAGTTTGCTTTCTGTACCATATATTTGGCGACTCAGAATGGGTGTTGTATACCTATTTTGGGGGCGTCACAGTTTACGTCTAACCAAGAAATATATGACTGATTGTACAGTATTTAGACTAACTAAATTTTGAATCAGCACTAATATTTACTTAATTTGTTGGATTAGACTGACAGCAAAAGAAACCATTTTTGGATAACTTATGTACTCTTAAACATCCATGTTGCCCTTAAACTGGACTACCTAGCTAGAAGAAGTACATTTAGTTCCAATATCATGTTCCAAGCACCTTACACTTTCAGAATACTCAACTTGACCATTTATCAAATTAATCACTTCTTGACTGGGTATCTAGCTACTACCTGTACTAATTAATCACTAATACAACAACTATTACTACTAGTCCTCTTCCTCCACTCCCCTTCATACATCACTACTACTAGGACTAATTAATTACTCACAAAACTGAAAAATTAAGCTACAACCTAAGACATTCTCTGTTTCTAGAAAATTAAGCTACAAATCAAACTAAGTGCTCTGGAAAATTGGAAAAGAATCCATGCAAACTTACTTTACTTTGAATTGTTGACAATATTTAAGCAGGATTAAGGATAGTTTTCAGTAAATTAACAAAATCAAAGTATAAAATACGGTCAAATTAACAGTTTATCTCCATTTATATATATATATATATATATATATATATATATATATATATATATATATATCAATAATTAAAAATCATACCGGAATTACAGAGAGACTTGGAAGCTAGTTAATTCAATTCAAAATTTTGAAGGACTTAATAATTACCTATAGATAGAAAGAAAGCAAAAAACGATTAGCCAAGAATATGAGATCTGATAAACGTGAGATGAAATCAATATGAGATTTGTGGTCATGTACCGATCTCAACCAATGATCGATCTCTCATCTTCTCTCTTCACTCTTCTCGTCGTTCTCCTCCTCTTACGCTCCCAATAAACAAAATAATCAATCGATCAAATATACAACCGGTAAAAACCCTATATCTTTGTACGATATTATTGTCAATTGACTAAAATGAGTAGACGAAATAGTTTATTCAACGTCTCGTCCCAACAGAAATAAAAAGTTCAATTTTAAGTATATTAACATTCCGATAAGAATTGTGACAACCGAGATTTTTGTAAATTAAATTAAATATTTTTCGATGAATTAATTATTAGATTAAATAATTTATTTAATAAAATTATGGTAGATTAATGTAATTATATGTGTCATTCGCGTCATTCGCTCTTCATTATCCACTAAGTGGGACGCAAACCGGGACAACTCAGCAAATTTAGCCTCATACTGCGACACGGTCATATTATTCTGCTCCAATTTGATGAACTCCACCTCCTTCATGTGACGAACACTTTCGAAAAAGTATTTGTCATTGAACAGCTCTTGGAACTTCTCTCAAGACATCTTCAGTGCGGTAGGTTGAGTACGCTTAATCGATTCTCACCAGTAATCTGCCTCTCCTCGCAACATAAAGGCGGCAAAGGGAACCTTTTGCTCCTCGGAACATCCCAAGACATCAAATATCTTGGTAATCTGCTTTATCCATGTTTTCGCTATAACTGGCTTTGGCTCTCCCTTAAACTCTGGTGGTCCCAGCTCCTTGAACTGTTTAGCGGTGACCGTCCGAGAGTTTTCAGTGTTTCCACCTATATTTTGGACAGGAGCCGCTCTCGCCTACTGTTGCATGAACTGCATAAAGTTTCTGAACATTCCATCATTCATCATCTGGTCAGTGTTGTTGTTTGCATGAGGATTGTCACCTTCCTGATGCACATTATCCTGATTATTGATATGTGGTGAATCAACAGTCGCCTGTGCTCCATTGCTATTCTCAACATTCTCAGATGTCATTTTCAGATACTGCCACAAAATAAAAGCTAATTGATATGTCATATATTATCCTTATATTATGACCGACCAATTAAATACCATGCAAATAAACTTAGGTAGGTCATACTAGCGAAGAAATTCCCCGTCTCTCACCTCCTAGTTCTATTCTCACATCTTAGCCAGGGATCATATCCCTAAGCTCTGATACCAACTGTGACGCCCCCAAAATTAGGTATACATAACCCATCTTGGATCGTCAGATACATAGTACAGAATACAAATACAACTTATTAATACAACTGTCGTGTACACTACGACAAAACATAAACTGTGAGTTTGAATACAAATATTATCTTCTAGAGAGTATTCATACTCAAAAGGAGTCCTCATTACATTTATTATCACACTATCACATAGAATAGTGAGGACTACTAACTAATACTATCATTCGGACCATCACTCCGTTCCCCGACTTGCCCCAGCTACGTTCTCATTTCCTGAAGAGAACAGTGAAAGAAAGGGTGAGCTCAACTAGCCCAGTAAGAAATATTATGACTAAGATAATGCAGAATAAATTATCATTAGTCTTCAACAATGTTAAACTGATAAAATATAATAGACATCAAGTTTAACTTTAGCGGAACAAGCAATCCATTAAAAGAGTCAAGTAGAAAATAAACTCTACTATCTTTTATGATTTAAAAGATTTTTCAACAATGTGATCGCTGAGACTCCGCTTAATAAAATAATCCACATCATCGAATCACCCCTGCACTACGGCCAAGGATATTCGTGTATTCATTAATGGTCATGATCATGCCAACAACTGTCCATCAATGCACTACGGGCCAATGAGGATTTTTACCACATCATTTGTAACATTACGGTCATGATTATATCGAATAATCCCTGGTCATAATCATACCAAGTCCATCTATGCACTACAGGCCACAGATGACTTTCAACATTTTATAAACATGAGGATGATGACAATGATATAAGAATTCAATAAAACAAGTTCAAGAATTAATTTATCCAATAATTAACAACGTCCAAATTGTCAACATGATACTGCTTTGTGGAGTATAATTCAAGAATGCTTAGAAGAATATTTTCATGAAAAGATACTGGATGAAACACAATTATCAAGGATATTCCACAAATTTTATGGAGTATAGAAGTCAAAACTTAACCAACTGAGTATAATAAAAAATAGAATAACAAAAGAAATCACCATGCATGCGATAGACCGCACAGACAGGTTATTCCAACAGAATAATAAATAATGGAACCAGGTCCGGCGTAAAACGCACAGACAGGATATTCTAACAGAATAATAATAAAGACAGAACCAGGTCCAGTGTAAAACACACAGACAGGATGTTCTAACAGAATAATAATAAAGACGAAACTAGGTCCGGTGTAAAACACACAGACAGGATGTTCCAACAGAATAATAATAAAGACGGAACCAGGTCTGGTGTAAAACACACATACAGGATGTTCCAACAGAATAATAATAAAGACGGAACCAGGTCCGGTGTAAAACACACAGACAGGATGTTCCAACAGAATAATAGAAGAATGTCACCAAGTATAGGGTAGACCGCGTATACAGGTTATTCCAACAGAATAATAAGAAATGGAACAACAACAGTTCTTTTCATGAATAAGAAAGAATAACACCCCTTACCGTTTTAAAGAAGAGCTGAAATAAGGAAGTAGTTAAGTAGCAGAATACTCTTCTTCTCTCTCTCTATAGTTTCTCTCTATAGTTTCTCTCTCTAGAGTTCAGTGAATTCGTAAGAAATAATGAAGGAATGAGCTGCTTTTATAGAAAAATAGAATGCATAGTAACTAATCCATGAACGGTCCAGATTGATTACTTTAATCTGACGGTCCATATTTAAAGAAAAATCTTTTAAATAAAATATAATATATTCTATTTATAGAATAACTTTAATAAAGTATTCTGTTTTATATAAAAAGATGTTTCTGTTTTATTACGTTAATAATACGAATAAAACAAAACGTCATTATTCCTAAATAATTCATATTATTAACTGATAATAATTGAATCAAACTGAGTGACTTCTCACATAAGCATTAATAATCAATACCGTGTACTACTATGCAACCACACGTATTACTGTACTTTTACTACTGAGTAGTTCAACAGTATCAATGGTAAAACTTCCGCCGTTATTTTTAATAAAATATTTTTGTCGTTTTCTCAATCCGACAATAATTCTGTTGTGGGGTCCACCAATGATTGTGCCGTTGTACGAATATTCCCTGTTAAAACGAATATTCCCCGACCAATCGAATATTATATAACAACTTGCGTACTTTGTAAAATTTATAAATATTACCCACAACTATAACATTATATCAAATTAACTCCATAATATTCAAAAATAATATTTATAGAAAATTCATCTTTATTTATAAAAGTTGGGGTCTTACACTTTTATTTCATAAAATTTGGGGTCTTACATTAGCAGTTTTGCTAGCCTAAGCAATGGCTCAAACTGCAGAATCAAACAAAACCAGTTCTCCATTTGGGGTATGCTCTAAATACGAATTGTCTCCAACTGTGAGGTCAGCCCCAGCAACCCAAACCACTATCTGTTTACTAGAGGGGATAGAGCGCGAATTGATCCGGGTTGCCAAAATTGCCTGTGAAATCAATTCATGAGAAGCCCTAACATACACGTACGCCATAAATGCAGCATCTTTTACGTCATTCGAATTCAAATGACCTAACAAACAATGCCCCAATATTCTCAACGCCGGCTGTAAAAGCTCCCAAGGAAGTGGAATTCTGTCTCCTTTTGAAACCCCAACATAACTTCTATTTTCAGTAATAGCCAAATTACCCATTCAACAACATCATCCACTTCTTCTACTGTAATTTCATTAGAAAAATTGTTAATTTCGTCGAATTCAGACTTACAACGGCAGTCTTGGCCTGCCCAACCGAATGCAAATTTACAAAAATTCAATTTTGACCAGCTGGGCATTTGGGATATTTGCTTATAGTAACAATCAAAGGCAACGCCAACAATACAGGCGCGTTTGGTGGATTTCACTGTGATGGGACTCTAACGGAGGACTGAGAATTCCAGTTTTCAGAGTAGAGCCAGGGTTAGGATTCGATTTGGGGTTAGTGGTTTGAGGGATATGGCATAGAGAATAGAGAGAAAGATTGGGGAGGGAGATGAGGATCGGTTTACCGTTTCGGGATTTGGTCTCGGCAGCGTAGAGAGCGAGAAGAACAGCTTCAAAGCCGGTGAGAAAGAAGGGGAATGAAAGAGAGGACTACGAGGTGTAGATCGGGATCAGATGAGAGAAATGTATTGTAGAGCCAGTGGCAGAGGGGGTCAGCGCAGGAGCCGGAATTGGGGGAGGAGAGAGAAAGGGAGATGGCGGAGTAGGCGGAGTAGGCGGGGAAAGAGGAGAGGAGGGAGCGGGCGAGGCGGTCAGAGTCGGCAAGGGATGAGATAGAGAGAGAAGGGTCGGCGGGGAAGAGATATGAGAGGAGATGAATTCGAGAGCGAGCTTTGGAGATGGAGAATGTGGGTTTAACAGAGAGAAGGATGAAAATTGTGTGAAATAAATGTAAATTTCTAAGTTTACCCCTTTGTAATAAATATTACAGCTTTAACTGGTCACTTTTGACCTGTTAAGTGAAGAAAATATGTTTTTTGTTACGTATAATTGAAGTTTAAGGTGTATTTAGATATTTTTTTCGATTTAGGGTGCAAAACATAGGTGTAAAGTTTAGGGTTCAAATTGTCTTTTACTCGTTTTAAATATAACCAAACACGTGTAATAACAATATCAGTGGAAAATGACAAAATAACAATAATACTACTCCCAAATTAGGCCTATAATCTCTTCAATACGAGAGTATCCAACAGCCTCGAGGTTTTTTACTCGTCGAGTTTCTACAGAGCGAGGAAAACAAAAGAGGAAGAGCGAAATATAGAACAAGGATTGAACAGAGCAAATCAAAAACCCTAGGAACGACAATCAGTTGTATGAGGTTCGTTCATCACTATAATCTTTCAGTCCGGGTTGTAATTCGTAATTACAGACTTACAGTTGAGCGGTAAATAATGCTTGAAGTTAGTGTAATTCGTAATCCGATTTCCATTGTATGTTTGCCTTCGTTGGCTTACTTGATTTGTGCGATTGATTCTACTTACAAATGCTATATTATAAACTCTACAATAAGATCCGATTCACTTTAGTTTATTAAGATTAAGAAAATCCTTTGATACTTGATTTAAAATGAAATCCATATGAAAATGAAGATTCATTTTATTATTACAATCACACACTAATATAGAGATAGTTCTCTCTATTTATACATGTAAACTGCTTACATTAGAAGCTAATTATCAAACTAATTGTATTACAAAAATGCCATAAACAGAACTAGCATAAGCCACTGTCATGAATTTGATTGTGTTGGCTGAGGGCTTGTGACGCTATGCTGCTGTGAGTTTCACTCAGAATTATAAGCTTCACTTGTCATATCTATAACATCCCTCCCTCAAGTTGGCACTATGAAACAAGTTACAAATGCTCAACTTGGTCAATAATTGTTTAAGATGCTGAGAAGCTAAAGACTTGGTAAGCAAATTAGCCGTCTGCTCAAGAGTGAACACATGATGAGTAGAGATAAAACCTTTCGTAAGCTTATACCGTACAAGGTGACAATCTATCTCAATATGTTTAGTGTGCTCATGAAACACAGGATTTGACGCAATATGGAGAGCTGCCTTGTTGTCACGGGACAGAGGAATAGGCATGGAAACTTGGATACCAAAATCTTTTAAAAGAGCTGAAATCCATACTAGTTCACAACATATGTTGCCCATGGATCTATATTCTGATTCAGCAGAGTACCTGGACACAGTAGGTTACTTTTTACATTTCCATGGAAATAAGAGCCAAGTAAGACACAAAAGCCAGATATTGATAGTCTACTATCAGGACAAGAATCCCAATCTACGACACAAACACCAGAAGACTATTGTTGGCCGGAAAGAGTAAACCTTGTCCCAAACTGCCTTTAAGATATTTAACCAACTTCAATGCAGCTTCAAAATGAGGGGTTTGAGGCTGAGCTAGAAACTGACTTGGAATATGAACACCATAACTAATGTCAGGTCTAGTTATAGTAAGATATACTAGCCTGCCTACCAATCTTCGGTAGGCATTGCTGTCAGAAGCCGAGAGAAGATCCCCTTTATCTGAGGCAAGCTGATGATGTTGATCCATAGGAATAACACTGGGTTTAGAACCTTAAAGACCAGTTTCTTGTAAGATATCAAGAACATATTTCCTTTGATTAATATAAATACTAGTATCATTCCTAACCCAAAAAATATTTCAAAGATCCCAAGTCTTTAATCTTAAACTAAGAGTTAAGAAAAGACTTGATAGTAGTAATAGTAGAAGCATTGTTTCGTGTGATGATAATGTTATAAACATAAACAAGGAGAGCAGTAAATGAGGAACCCTTGGTTGGAACAAATAGAGAATGATTACTTTTTGATTGAATAAATTCATAACTAAGAAGCACACTTGACAATTTTGAAAACCATTGTCTTGGAGCTTGTTTGAGCCCATACAATGATTTTATTAATTTGCAAACCACGGGAGCAGAAGAATTATCTTGCACTAGACATTGAAATACACAAGGTAAATCCATGTAGACATCCTCTTGTAAACCACCAAGAAGGAAAGCGTTAGAAAATCTATTTGAGACAAATGCCACCTTTTAATCGATGCCAATGCTAAAAGAAGTCTAACTGTAGTCATTTTGACTACGGGAGCAAAAGTTTCAAAATAGTCTTGGCCATGTGTTTGCGTAAAGCCTTTTGCCACCAACCTAACTTTTGACTTGTCGATAGAACGATTAGCAAGAAACTTGGTCCTATAGATCCATTTGCATCCAATAGTGTGATGTCCTTTAGGCAAGGAAGTCAATATCCAAGTCTTATTGGAGTCTAAGGCTTGAATTTCATCGGCCATGGCCTGTTGCCAGTGAAAATGTTTCACAGCTTGAGCATAGGTTTTAGGTTCACAATGAGAAGATATAGCAGCTAGAAAGAGCTGATGTCTTGGGGTAAAGCGAGAATAAGAGATGTAAAGAGGTAAAGGATATGAAGAGGAAACCTGTGCATCATAAGATACCTGTGCTGAAGTAGGAAGAGACTGAGTAAATATAGATGGTAAGCTTGTATAATCTTCAAACTTTGTAGGAAGTCTCTTAGATTTATGAGAAACATATTTATTCATAGAGGGAGAAGCATGGGATACATCATTAGAGGCATCATTTAAAGAAGAAGAAGAGACATCACTAGAATTGGAAAAATCCAATGAGGGCGACAAAGGTGAATTAAGTGAAGAATCTATTTCTCTGAGAATAGGGCAACCATAGTAAATCATCAGTTTGGAGAATAAAAGGATCATGAGGAAATAAAGAGCAATTAAAATACCACATGATATTTGGCCCAGTGGTATGACTCGTCTCATGGTATTCACGAGGTCGAGGGTTCGATCCTTGGTGACAACAAGGAGGGTGTGTGCGTGTGTCAATGTAGCAAAAGAAAAAAGAAAAAAGAGTAAAGAGCTTGACAAAGTGCTTCCCTTTCTTGGTCGAGGGGTTTGGTTCCTCTTCCTACTTTCCTTTTTTAGTCGAATACCTCGTCAGTTCCATTTTTAGTCTTAGCCAAGTAACCTTCACTCATAAACTCTGGTTTATGGCAAAACCCTCTCCCTGTAGGTCTCGTACCCAAAGCCCTATCCCTACCTGTGAGGTCAAGTATCTGAGGAATCTAAATCCCTTTCGAGTTGGTCCCTTGGAAACTCTTTATCTTCAGAGCCTCTTTCTGGTCGAGGAGTTGGGTTCATCCCTTGAAGTGGAGTTACTCTCTTACCCAATGAAACTCCGATTTATGTCACCTCTCCCAGGACGAAGTTAAGTAGAGAAATTAGGGTGTCGAGGACAATCCGCGAACCCACGTTCATCAAGCGCTTCGCTGACATAAGTTGAGACCGAAAACCTCAGACTGATTGATCTAGGAACCTTTACCCGACAGACCAAACAAGGGATTCTCGCATGGCACTCGTACCTATCAACCGAAGCCCCTCTGGCCTGCCGGGAAGATATTTAACAAAGAAATCATTTTAGAGATTGCCGTAAACAGAATGTTTTACTTTTTAATTATGTACTATATGGCATATTCTTGTCCCGTACTCCACGCTATTTAAATTAAGGAACTAGCCTAGCTATTTCAGGGGGAAGCTCCTAACCTGTCAGTATGAGCACCGCATCGTATGTTCCCCCCTCACCCCACAACTTCAATCCCTATATGCGCCTATTTTTACTTATTTCTTGTTGTATACTTTTTGTTATTACTCCTCTTTATTTCTATCAGCTCTATTAACGCTCACCTCCAACCCAGGTCGGTGGAGTCGAGCTGGCCCATATATAGTCTTTCAGTCCCTCTTTGATAAACAATACTACTCATAATGAAAAAGAGATTAATTTACAGACAAATATCGTGTGTACTGATTGACCAGATAGCTCAACCGTTGACCAGCCAATTGGCAAATACATTTTTACAGAAAGACCGGTGTGCCACACTTTCAACTCCAACTACTACAGGAAAGATTCCACCTCCCTCTCATGATAAAATTTGATCTCCTTCCATACTTCACAAGCAGCAGCTAGCTCCGGAAGCATGGTAAATATGAAGAGGAAACCTGTGCATCATAAGATACTTGTGCTGAAGTAGGAAGAGATTGCGTAAATATAGCTAGTAAGCTTGTATAATCTTCAAACTTTGCAAGAAGTCTCTTAGATTTATGAGAAACATATTTATTTATAGAGGGAGAAGCATGAGATACATCATTAGAGGCATCATTTAAAGAAGAAGAAGAGACATCACTAGAATTGGAAATATCCAATGAGGGCGACAAAGGTGAATTAAGTGAAGAATCTATTTCTGAGAATACAGGGCAACCATAGTAGAATCATCAGTTTGGAGAATAAAAGGATCATGAGGAAATAAAGAGCAATTAAAATATCACATGGTATTTGGCCCAGTGGTATGACTCGCCTCATGGTATTCACGAGGTCGAGGGTTCGATCCTTGGTGGCAACAAAGAGGGTGTGTGTGTGTGTCAATGTAGCAAAAGAAAAAAGAAAAAAGAGCAATTAATAGAAGAAGAGGAAGTGGTTGAAATATTTTGAAAAGGAAATTGGGTTTCATGAAAGACAACATCCTCTGAGTAGATAGATCAAATACTATGTATCTTTTCTTTCCAAAAGGATAACCTAGAAAAACACACTTAGAAGCCCTTGGATCAAACTTAATCTTGTTATGGGCTAAAGTAGAAACATAACACAAACAACCATAAGCCCTGATATGTGTATAAGGAGGAGAGCCCATTAAAATTTCAACTGGAGTTTTGTAGTCTAAAATAGCAGTACGAAGCGTGTTGATAAGGTACGTAGCAGTAAGAAGACTATCACCCCAAAACTTAATAGGCAAAGATGCTTGAAATTGTAAAGATCTAGCAACCTCAAGAAGATGTCTATGTTTCCTTTCAACAACTCCATTTTGTTGAGGAGTGCAGACACAACTCGTTTGATGAATAATTCCCAGATGATCAAGTAAGGAATTTAGAGTATTCTTTAAGAAATTCCATGCCATTATCAGTTCTAACAATCTGAATTGAGTTTTAACATGAGAGAAAAGATTTCATGAAGTCAGAAACTTGACTTTTAGAATGTAACATGTAAGTCCATGACTTTTAGAATGTAACATGTAAGTCCATGTACATCTAGAAAAATCATCAACCGATGTGAAAATAAGAACAACCATCATGAGTAGGATACTTATATGGTCCTCAAAGACCACAATGTAACAATTGAAATAATTTAGTGGCTTTGGTAACACTATGAGGAAAAACAACTCGCGTTTGTTTAGCTAAAGGACATACATCATAAGTAAGAATACAATTATTCTAAAAAATGAAGAGAGGAAATTTTATTTAGAACATTGAGAGATGAATGACAAAGTCTGAAATGCCACAATTGTTTTGATACAACTGAGTTTATAATGGAAGTAGAAATAACAGTACTAGAAGAAATATTACTAGAATTAAAGACCTTGGAAAATATACAAGCTGCCATCCAGACTACCAGTCCCTTTCAAAGTTCTCAACACATGGTCATGAAAAACACATTGGTGAGGAGAAAAGAGAACACAACAAGCATTATTCGAAGTCAATTTACTAACAGAAATCAAGTTGTATTGAAAGTCAGGAACATAGAGAACATGAAAAAGGGTGAGATTTGGAGTAAGATTAACTGTTCCTGTATAAGTAATAGAAGACACCTTGCCATTAGGCAGATGTATGAAGGAAGTAACTGGTGTAGGATTAACAAGGTTTGAAAATGAATTGGTAATATGATCGGTGGCGCCAAAATTAACAATCCACCGAACATACAAGATTAATAATGTGTAAGATAGTGGAACAAAACTTGTTACATGCAAGATTAACACCTGATAATTTGTTTTCCTTGTCCATCTTGATATATTGCAGAACCTGTTTCAGTTGAGCCTCTGAAAGTGTTCCATTATAGTTGGAATATTGTGTGTTACTAGATTCTGTAGAAGACTGTTGAGTAGAAGTTGTAGCAACGGAGTGTGCAATAGTCACTGAATTAGCAACAATTGAATTAGCAGGTAGAGTATTGGCAGTGGAGAGCTTGTACCAAGAAGGATACCCATGCAATTTAAAGCATGTATCTTTTGTATGCTTGGTACGATTGTAATAGGTACATTGCATGAGTGAGTGAGGTGAGCATGGTGCGGTTTGGTGCGGTTTGAAGTCCAAACCTCACCCGAAACCGCTTAGGTGCGGTTTGAAAAATTCAAAACCGCACCCGAAACCGCTTGTGATTGGTGCGGTTCGGTTTTAAAGTGTGCGGTGCGGTTTTAATTGGTGCGGTTTCGGTTCCAAAACCAATTGAAACAGCAAAAAAGTTTAAGCCTTCAATAAAATTTAACATAAAACTTACATCGAGCAATTAACTTAGTGACAAAGTCGACAATGAGAATTATATCAAGCATGCTTTAAAACTAAAATATGCGCTATATAAAACAACAGAGACTATTCGATAATAAGCAAGAATGTTTATCTAGTTTCCCAAAAATTAAAAGTATATACTGAAGATAGAATAAAATATATTGCAGGGAGGACTAAAACTAATCTATTAGACTATTACAATTATAGCATTGATATTAACCAATGCATCAAGTGCTCGAACTCCTCAACTATAAGCCCCTCCAATAACGCATCAAACAAATTCAAAATTTCAAAACCCAATTGCTTAATTTTTGACTCTATAACCTCTAACATCTTCTTTCAATTGGTGAAAAAATGACAATGCAAGACTGGGGTTTTCTCTGAGCGTGTTCAAGTGAAAAGTAACTTTAGAATTTACTAGAGATAATACATACATACACACACATGGTGCGGTTTCGGTTTTATGCGGTTTGGTTTTGGCTAGTAACCAAACCGGAACCGTAAATTTGGTTATTCAACCCACCTAAAACCGCAACATACGCCAGAACCGTTGGTGCGGTTTTAATTGGTGCGGTTCGTGCGGTTTTTGGTGCGGTTTCGGTTCTAATTTAGTTACTTGCTCAGCCCTTTGCATCGGACCTTTCTTAGTATTAAAAGGCTTTTTGTTGTTAAAATTTCTGAAAGTAGGACTAATTTTGATGAAAAGAGCTGCAGAGATGGAGGACTCGTTAAGAAACATGAGGTAATTGACATTCTTTTTGTTTCTCTTCTTGATTCAACAAAGCATACACTTAGGTTAATATCGGGCAAAGGTTGCATCATTAAGATTTGTCCTCTAATTCCAGTGTAGGTCTCATTCAATCCCATTAAAAATTGAACGACCTTTTGTATCTACCCATGCTCCTCTTGTCTTTTTTGATGGCTCCACAAGTACAATTACAAGTGCAGTTTGGAAGATTGGACATATTGAAGTACTTATCATACAGGGATCAAAATTTTGTGAATATGCTGAAATTGTCATAGTTCCTTGTGGTAAGACATTCAATTCCTTTTTTACTTGAACAATTTTGGAAAATTACTTTGAGTAAACCTAGCATGCAAATCTTCCCAAATTTCACTTGAACTAGTTAGATAAACCATACCAGATGCTATTTCAGTAGAAACAGAGTTTAGTATCCAAGAGATAACCTTTGCATTGCAACGATTCCACATATCAAAATTAGGTGAATTTTCACTTGGTTTAGGACATTGACCATTCACCATTCTGAGTTTTATTTTTGCTGAAAGAGCAATGTTCATACCTCTTTTCCGCTGATTGAAATTCTCACCAATAAGAGTAAATGAAACTAGATGGAGTCCAGGATGATCATTGGGATGTAAAAACAGAGGATGAAAAGAATCTAGTTGAATACTAGGGTTTGTGATGCATATGGATCAATAACATGAGGATTTCGATTATTACCGGTTACAATATTTGCAAAAGATGTGTGTTATTGAGTTGATGATATTGTTCCTCAATTGGTTAATTGATTCAATTTGTTCTTAGGAGAGCAATACTTCGTGAAGCTTCAAATCATCTTGATGTAGAGAAGTGTGATTTGCTGGTAGTTGTAGCAGATGCGGAATGAAGAAACAAAGAAATTGAATACAATTTCAATGAGAAATGATCAAATTATAACCAAATTTGCAAGAAAACCCTAGAGTAAAGTCTAGGCTCTGATACCATGATATAAAATGAACTCCATGTGAAAATGAAGATTCATTTTATTATTACAATCACACACTAATACAGAGATAGTTCTCTCTATTTATAAATGTAAAATGCTTACTTTAGAAGCTAATTATCAAATTAACTATATTACAAAATTGCCATAAACATAACTAGCATAACCTAATGTACATGATTGTGAGCTAAAGCTTTGCCACTGTCATGAATTTGATTGTGTTGGCTGAGAGCTTGTGACGCTATGCTGCTGTGAGTTTGACTCAGAATTGTAAGCTTCACTTGTCATAGCTATAACAAAACTTCTGTTGTGAGTTTGACTCAGAATTGTAAGCTTTACTTGTTATATCTATAACAATACTTCTGCTTCTGCACTGATACTTTGACAACACTATTTTAATGAACACCTTATTATCTATAATTTAGCGACTTACTATCTTGATGCCTTTCTGGGAAAAAAATATCTTGGCCCATCCCCTACTTTTGCTATGATATATATAGTTGGGGGAGCTTGCATTCCCATATGTGTATATAAGAATCATATAGAAATCATAGGATGTAATAAGAAGATTGTAATGTGCTACTCTGTTTGTGTTGCAAGGCTACACCGATACTATTCTCATTTCCCATCCCATGTATGGGTAGAGATGAATAGAAAAGGTTACTAGGTTTTGGTACGGGCTTTATACTTCTAAAGTTGATTCATATTATCCAGAAAGAGGGTGTACATGGGCCTTTGGGAATGTGCTTAGGTGGAAAACACAAAGGCAAGACTATATATTGTACCATAAGGTCTTCAAGTTTACTAATTTTGAATCTTTCTAAGAATGTAGGCAACTTTGACCAAATTACGTTAAATTTCTTGTTGCTTGCGATGCCTTGTTCTTCATTGTAGGGGAACGCTCAAGTTGTGAATGTTATTTCTGTGATGTTGTTTGAATTGCATTTTGTGAACATAATGAATGAATTGGCCCATGTAAGTATTCATTGTTTTAAAGTCTTGTAGACATGATGCTCAACTTGTAGGTTGTTAAGACGAGATGGAGAATATTCAGTATGCTGAGGAGCTAGTGAGGGAGTATCTTGTCTTCAGAGGGTTTACAAGTACTTTGCAGACTTTTGAGAAAGAGTTAGGCACTGATATCGGCAAAGGATTTCAAGTGGATAAGATATTAGATTTGATTTTCTCAGTTTATATTCCCAAATTTCAGGTAGAAAACTTAATCGGCCTGTTGAACTTTTTCAAGCAGTGCTTTTCTTCTTCCGAGACAGTCTTTACTACTACGTTATCAAAGTTAGAGGTCTCTATTCTACGGTACTATATAATCCATTGCTTGCAATCCGGAAGAACTGATAAAGTCATAGAGTTTTTTGAAATGAATGGGAATGACTTGCTGCAAAAGAACCAGGGCTGGGCTTCATGGTTTTGTGGGTCTCTTCTCCCTTGTCTTGGTTTTTTAATGTCTTTTCTTAGACTGGCTAATTTGACTTTAGATATTTCTTGCAGCAATCCCATATCTCAAGAACCCGAGCTTGGATCCCTACTTTCGTGTATACTTTTCAAAGGAGTGGTTTGATGCCTTGCAACTTTCCATCAGGAATTTTTTGAGTGAGATGTTTAATGGCACCCATATCCTTTTTGTAGATACTTACATATATTTTCCTTTTATTGTTATTAGCTTAGATTTTGTCAGCTGTTGTTTTCACTTTTCAGTAAACAAAATTTTCTTTGTTATGTCTTGACTTCCTTTTATGCCATTTGAAGTAAATTTCGTTTCTCTTGAGTACCTTCTTCAGTTTGATTAGTTGTAAATTCTATCTTTTGAGATATTTGTTGTTCTGTGATTACAGATCGTTCCAAGGAATCTTGTTGTCAAGGGTTTTTTAGGTGACCTAAGAGTCACCTTAGCTGGGATGGGTTTGATCACTACTGATATTTAGTTTGTTTCTGGAGTCTCTTATCTACGCACGACAGTTCATTCTCTGATTCTCTGTCTTTAAAAGGGGCCCTTTACAGTCATAGAACAAACTTCTTTTATGGCGGATAGCGGATAAGTGAAGAATGTGTTAAGTATCACTTGAGTTGGTGCTATGCATGGACCTGCCAATCTTTGTTATATTTCAAGAATAATTTATAAATGTCTTATTGTCAGTCCTTGCGGTAACAATATTTCTCTCAGTGTGTCAGTTATAATTTCATGAGGAACTGTTAGTATATATACTAGAGCTGGTAGTAGATGCACATGTAAAAAAAAAGCGAACTGCTAGTAGGTGAATTTAGTTACTCCAATCTCGATAGATTGCATTGTTGATAGGTGAATTTATTTTTTCACTGCCACTGTAATTTATAAATTCGTTGAATTTTTCCTTAGCTAATCACGCATTCCTGCCTTATTGAAGATCAGTTCTGAAAGGACTACTGTGAACAGTCTGAAAAATAATATTAAGCATCTTAATCGCAAACTGTCACAACTTCAGGCCTTGTTGGAGGAAAAAGAGACTCAGTTATCTACTTCAATGAGGTAAGACTGACTGACTTCATTGAATTTTCTTAGAAATTTAATGTTCTCTGACTTCTTTGTTATAATGCAGCAATGCTTCAAGGGCAACAGAAGTAAGCATCAGTGGGACAAACTACTTAGAACAGTCTGTAATCGTGGGTCGAAATAAATTAGTTGGTGTGCATGAAGATTTCACTGTTCCATCTAAGGTTGCTCAAGAAGCTTATGTGCGTGCCTCTAAAAGTGTGGGTGAAACCAAGTTTGCTCAGGATATGGATGTTACTAGACCGACCGAAGCTCATGGTTCAAGTTCTAAGATGAGTATTAATGTTGGGGATGGTGGGGGAAGCGATGCCTCCAAAACGTTCCCAGATGTATCTTCTATTGGTAAGTCATGATGACATATTATATTCTCCTTTCCTCTTAAAATATTGAAGACTGAGCTATTCCTTTTATTGCTCGTGAACAAGTAAACAAATATTTAATCTCACCATGATAAGGCTAATCCTGGGAACCTTATGATAAGGCTAATTGGGTTTTGTGGACCAGAGTTTTGGGTAATTAAGCATCGATATGTCTTTGAGTGTAGCAAAAATAGGTGCGTATAGGAACATGTAGGAGCTTCTCGTATCTAGTAACCAATACCATTAAAATAATGGTATTCTCTTTGTCCCATTTTACTTGTCTCACTTTCCATTTTGGGTTGCCCCAAAATATTTTTTCACTTTTACAAAATTAATTCAACTTTAATAGGCATATCTTATGTTATGTATGGGGAGAACTATTCATATACCAAATCGGTCAAACTTACCTTTGCTTCAACTATGTGCACTTCAACAGTGACACAAAATGGGACAGAGGGAGTATTTAACTATATAGAAATAGATTGTTTAAATGGGATCTACAGTTTTGTGTTACCATTATTGGGATCAAAATCACTACACAGGAGTTGAACCAAAGATCTGGTTTTAGTTGGCAGATACTGCATACAGGGAATGTTGAACTTCTTTCAGATCTCAGTTCTGTAGTGATACTTGTTAATCTAAAACTTGGTTGTACATAACAGAATCTGACACAGAAATGTATAGAGAAGAAGAATTTCCAGAAGTGAAAATAAGCTTTCAGGTGAAATTTCTTACTAGGCCTTATTTGAGTTTCAATTTTGATATTGACATTTCAATGATTTACTACTTTATCTTGTAAATTCTTGTCCACTGTCTTGTTCAATTTTTATACCCTTTACATGATGCTTTATTGGATTATATGTGGTTACTATTTGTAGGAGACATTCTTAGGTCACACAAGTCCAATCAGTCGGTGTCGTTTTTCTGCATCTGGGGACAACATTGCAAGTGCTTCTGTGGATGGCACAGTCAGGTTTATACAATGAAAACTAATTTCAAGAAATATCGTAGATGCCTGGTCATTAGTTAAGATAACGAGAGAGGAAAATAAATACTCTAAAGGTCCAGCAGCCACTCAATATTTTCCTTACCTACTGATTACTGAAACTTATTCTTATATTCATCAAAATAAAATATTCCAGGTCTAAAGGTCACAAGTGTATCCTGCCGAACAATGTAATTGGATAATATATGTATGTATATATATATATATATACGTATATATATCTTTTTTTTTTTGTAATCAAATCCACGAGTTTATAAACATTTATTTATTTTAGGTTATGTATATTCTAGACAAAACCTATGGCAAAATCTGGTTTATATCATGATGAAATCAAATCCATGAGTTTTAAGCATTTATTTACCTTTTAGGTTATGCAGATTCTAGACAAAACCTATGACAAAGTGCTCAAAATTGTAGTGAACTCCTCGTTCATGTTATGACATAATTTGCCTCCTGAGTTTCATATAATTTTGATGAAGGATATGGACATATGACTCATCAACACCAACATCAAGAAATGCAACAATCTATTGTGGGGCAGAGATCATGTCACTCGAGTGGGATTGTAAATCTGACCGTCTGGTATGTAACATGTCTTTCTATAGGTGTGTGCATATATTTGTATCTGTGTATTCAATGTTGAGTTACCATGTTTGGATACCACATATTTGCCTTTCATTTTCTAGTATGTTTTTCATTTACAGGAACTTCTATTAGGAGTTATTTATCACATGTTCATTATGGCATTTTAACTCTTGTTTATTTTGACAAAAGCTTCTCATAGGCACTGCTGATGGAGGCATCAAAGCATGGAATGCTGATGCAAAGAGAGTTGTTTGTGATCTCAATACAACAGAAGCATTCCCAAGGTTTTCTTCTTTTTCCCAAAATATCTAAGCATTTATTCTCTCATGCCTTTGTACCTATTTCTTGTGGTCTGCTGTGATGCAGTGTCTTGGACTTAAAATGCAGCCCTGTGGAGCCGATTTTTGTTTCTGCAGCAGCATCAAGAGGGTATTGTTTTGGTACTTATACTTATATATGTATGTATATTTTTTCCCCTGAAGTGTTGTAAATTTGAACCCCAACTTTGAATGAGTATGTTTCTTTCTCTGCTCATCATCATTTTTCCAGATTGTTGAAGCACCCCAGCTTACTGTCAAGTATAGTATAAGCTGGTAAACTTCTTTTGTTTGGAAAATGATTGAAGTTCATTTGAAGAATAATGATGACCACAGAAAGAAAATGTAAAGTATAATGATTAGAGTACCAAAGTTTGCTGCATTTTTCAAGTATAAGCTGATGATTAACAATTATATATCCTTTGTTTGATATTCTTGAAGTGGCTGAGCTTAATTGAAACCTTCAATAACCCAACATTCATATCTTCTACACAATCATCTTGTGCAAATAAAATTTCATATATTCTCATTAATGGGAATTCTGATTTCTTATAATCAGAATAATAAAAGTGAATTGGGTTATGCTTCTTTGCAAGTGAATTTAGCAGCATTGATCTGTGTATATCCTATATATATGATGATTTGTTTATTGTTTTCTTCGGTAGGTTGAGTTTATTATTGGAGTGTCCTGTAGGTTACTGGTCTTTATGAGTGTCAATTAATGTGTCCTTTAATTTTGTTTTGTGGTTTTTCTGCCTCTTGTGCAACTCCCTCGAGGAATTCTTGTCCTACTCTCATGCTCCCTCAGTTTTCTTCTATCTCCCATTTTCCTACTTAAAAAAATTTAGCAGTGTAGTGGATAATAATCAAATCTTTACTAGATCAAGTCATTTTTGAGGATTCATGAACTTGCCTATTGTTTGAAAGAATATTTGACAGAGCCTAGTTATGTCAAGTCAAAAGCATGTTTTGATTCATCCCATAATATTTTTTGCTTCTTTTGTTACCTTTCTTTTCCTTGCTCTTTCCCTAATTATTGCCAGTTGTTTAAGACAACCTCCTTACTTGAGCCTCCTTCTCTTCTTTCCACTTCTTGAAGTGATATTAGTAGCAATGAGACTTACCAAAAGAAGATATCAATAGTGATGAGTGTGTTGTGATAGATGAGTCATTTGGATCTGGAGGAAGCTACCGCGGGACTAGATTGATTGTTTATATCAAATTATCTGCTGCTTTTAAAGCTTAAGCTGTTAAAAAATGGGCCTAGTGTTGTATCTCACGAGTCATGCTTCAATTCTCTCATACGCAGTGATCAGTTTCACTTGGATACAGGTTATACAACACGGTGCACTAACCAATTAGAGTGCCATACTACTAACAATATAGGGTAGAACAAAATGCAAGTGAAGGACTTGAACAGTTGAGAAACCAAAGCTCTGATACGGTGCCAATATTGATTTATCAAAAAGCTAAACTATTGGAGAATGTGCCCAAACAATATATTTAATGCTTTAAAAATTTGGTTGTGCAAAAGCAATAACAATTTGATAATCAATAGGAGAAATGATTTGGTTATTGAGCTGGGCTCAATGTTGGTTTTGGGTTCTTTAGTTGATTGGTGGGTTAGCCATACATTGTTTATTTAATGTTGTTTATTTAAGTATTTAGTCACTATTCAAGGTTACTTTAAATTTTCTTTGGTTACAATGACTTCATGAAGTACGTGGAACTTCTAATTATAACTCTAGTGATTTATCTGTAATAGACATGTTTGGAAAATTAATCACATGATTCTTGTGCTTCTTACTTTAAATGTGAGTGGATGAAATTCTTAGTATCTCATTGTCTTTGTAGTCAGGGCGCAAGTGATATTACTAGATTGGGATTTGCATCATTAACTGTTTGGAACATGAGGACATGGAAGGCTATGGTATGTCTTCGTGGTTTTTTCCCTAGAAATTTGTATGTTGATATTAGATTTTTGTTTTGAATTTTTTTTTTCATTGACAATCATGCCTTCTTTTTTCTCAAACTTTTTTTAAGACAGTCCTTCCTCTTGGTAAAGATCCGCCAGCAATTACTTCCTTATGTTTTAACCACAATGGGAAGATTTTAGCAGCTGCTGCAAGTGATGGAATGATTCATATGTTTGGTATCCTTTAATTTCTTCTCTTTCAGCTAGATGATTTCTTTAATATTCCACACAAGTTAACACATGTATGTACCAATGAATATCCTTAATTAGGCTAAGATATGTCTGCTGGCCTGCAAATTACTGGATGGCCAGCTCATGATTCTGCTATTAGCTCTGTTCTTTTTGGGCCTGATGAGACCAGTATTTTTAGCTTGGGTTCAGATGGAAAGGCAAGTGCTTTGATTTTGGCTTGAAGTTTGGTTATGAGTTTCAGTACTTTCAACTTTATTCTATTTATAGATTGATACTCTTATGTTTCACCAAAATTTTAATTGCTTGGTGAATTTTAAACCTTTTATTTTTTACTTTTCTACTAAGAAGATGTTTTTTTTATCAAAGAAACTAAACCGGAAATTTGTATTCAGATATTTGAATGGAGCTTGCAAAGTCAAGGTAAAGTTCTTTGGTCAAGAAATTGCAGCAGGTACTTGAGTTGCTTGTCCATTTGATTTGCTTTTTTATTGACTTTCTGGTTTAGATGGCATAAGAATTTGTGTTCCAACAGGAAACGGTACCGGTTAAACTGTTTAACCCTTCATAAAGCCAATTGTTACATCTGTAGAATATGTTTCTCCCCAACCTTTTAATGCCATTCATCACAGCTGGGAGTGGAAAAATGAATATTAATGTCAGTCTATTACTCTATTTCAACATGGAACATTGTGGAGTAATAATATTGTTTTAGTGGGAGTGTTTTCAGTAAAACATTAGGAAGTGAACTAGGCTCACATGAGGTATTAATATCAAGTAATTTTTTTTTTCTACTAATAGGGTTGGCTTTGTGACGCCCCCAAATCCGAATCTGAGTACCTTTATACTCCGGATCTGGTGCTTCACGGTATTAACTCTAACATACATCTAACCATGCATTCATACTAACAGGAAAGTAATTACTAACTATTAGAAGCCTATTATTACATACCCAGATTCTATAACCTTTAAATCTTCTTAATCATGATAATTAAAGCAGTAATTATTTATAATAACCCTATCTATTACATATAGAGTTCACATCCTCTTATTCATTAATCTTGTCTTTGCCCTTGTCCTTTCCAGACCATTCTACATGCTCAGTTTGGCTAAAAACTTTAATTTAAAGCAAGAATGAGCATTTACATGTCTAACAAGTATAACAGTTGCATATAAAACAACAAAATCAAGAATCATGCCTTCATACTTCTAAACCTTCAACAACTGAACAAAAGTTGTGAAAAGATCTCAAATGATAGGAAATTACTTCCTTTGTTGTCAAAATATATTTTTGAAACGACATACTGATTTTAGCTGAGCGGTCATGAAATCTCGAACTTTCATTTTCATTTCGAAAGGGTTTGAATAGTTATTCCGCTATAACCCGTCATGATTCTCGGGTACGTTGGGTGATCAACCCTTTGTACCCTGCGTTGATTAACACTACATGGCGAACAACTTATTTTGCGTTCTTCCGTCACTCGACGTTTCATGCCGACAATATTAAAACATTCCCCCAATATTAGGGTTCATTCTCAGACTGAGGCGACACCAAGAAAATGGTTTGGAAGCTTTACTTACACTCGTTAACAATTCAAAAGATCATATCTAGATCATTGAATGGTTTTAACATGTGTCTAGCCGATACAAATGGCATTGACATACTTTTTAAACAATTCATGCATATCAGAACTTGAAAAACTTGAATAATTCATACATTATAGCAAAGCTTGAACAATTTATGTGTTATAACATAGCTGAACATTTGTACAACCAACAAAGAGTTTGTATAAGTCTGAAGTTTACACAATCGTTAAACATTGTGTAAATTGAAGCATACATAAGGATTATTCATAAGAATATACATCCACATACTTTAAACTAACATTCAAATGAAGATTGAATGGAGTTAGAATACTTGTCTTAGCTGTATTTAATACTTTTGCGTTAATTGCCATTTGTAAGTCCTACACATTCAGTGCATATAAACATACCAATTAGCTACGTATAAACGTCACTCATGGTTTACTTTAACTCTATTCTATGTTTTATAATGTCCGTTTCATAAGAATCGGATCACTATTTAAGTTCATTAACATTCGACTTTTCGATGTTCGTACGTCGTAACCCGAACGCTTAACCGACATGCCATTGTGTGCAATTAGCACGTCTAATACATCTACTATTCCTTGGTTTACATTTCTTTAGACTACATTTCTAAAGTTCAAGGTTTAGAACTCAAAAATACTAGCCAAACATGACTTGGCACCACGGCGGTCCAAAGAATCTTCCACGGTTTGCCTCCTATTACATAACAGTCCTAAAAATGCTCATTTTAAACCTTGATCCCGACCTTATCTCTCAATTCTTAAAGAATGAAAGTTGTAGGTTTACTTATTAGCTTTTCTAGATCATCTTGAATCACCTCAATTGGAGTTCATACGGAAGAGTTATTATCAATTTAGTAAAACATTTCTGAACTGATTTTTGGCCCTACACTTGACCAGCTACTAGGCGCTCCAAATTTGCCTTGGGACAGCGCCTAGGCGCTTGGGAACAAAGTCTAAGCGTTGAGTCAAGTGTCTAGGCGCTCGTCTCAAATCCCCTTCAGGAGCCATTTTTCACCGAAAGTCGTTTTAATGACAAATTTTCTAAATATCACAACTTGCTCATCCAAAATCGAATTGAGTTTGTTCTTGAGCCCAGGGCTCCAGAAAAAAATAATTTTCCGAAAGTGTTGACTACCCGTAAACTTGGCCAAAAAAGGATGCAAAACCAGGGTTTTTCACACTTGGCTCTTTTTATGGCGGATTTTTACTCTATTCCGCTTGGAACACTTCCACAACATACATAATTATGATTCCATCTTTCGAAATCATACCACAAGACATAATAAACATGTATTAAAGTTTGTTTATAGTCATCTATTACTTGTTTTCCATCCTCATGCTTAGGCATACCATTTTAATTCATTGTTTTACTTAGCATACATCTTTAAGGCGTTTTAACAAAGGGGTTCTCCTTCATATCCACCTTATAATTTCAAGGTCCATCATGACCTTCAATTAACCAACCACCAACAACTACTTCAAACAAGAAAAATGAAAAGAAAAGATGGTGGTTTAAGGGTTTACCTCTTAAGCTTTTTCTTCTCCTTCTTTCAAGCTTGGATCCTTGCTAATCCTTCTCCTCTTTCTCCTCCTTTAGACCCGGCCCTCTTCCCTCTCTTTCTCTCTATCTTGCTTTCTAACACTATGAATGATTTTGCTAGCAAATGAAAAAATCTACCACATGGTTTGCTTATATAAAAGCTAGTTTTCACTTCTTACAAGTTGGTCATCCAACTTAAGTCACACAAGGTCTTCTCCCTCATGTTTAAAAGTTTTCTAATCATCCCATTGAGTTAGTCTAATCAAACCACAATCAAAACTAACTCAAGGCACTTCGTAGCCACTTAATGGCCAAAATCACTTACCGAAACATTCACCATCATTGGCTACTTCTGAGGTGTGGTGAGTCATGCATCATGACTCACCAATTGTCCCCCAAATTCTCCAAAAATCTAGCCACTTTGGCCAATTCTACCCCTTATCTTGCTTTAGACAAGGTTACTCACTTCTGTGTTTATTCCGCACGGGATAAACATTGCTTTTGCTTGCTTTGGCTCCAAGTCTTAGGGTAAATTTAACCCTAAGGGCTTGAGCATGGCTCAACCCTAAGTCAACCTATCCTCAACCATTAGCTTTCTCCTTGGCTAAATTCTAGTCAAGCCTTCTCAAACTTTAGACTCTAGGCTCAAACCTTGGCTCAACCCTAGCCAATTTTCAAAATTATTAGCCAAACCCTAAAATTCTTAGGCTTAGTTAGTCCAACTAATTCTAGTTAGACATTTCATTTAGCTAGGTTTTCTTACTTTTTCGGTTACGTTTTCGTAATCCGCTCGGTTAGCCGAAAAATCGACTTTTGATTTTCGAAAATCCGATTTTCCCACCGATCCCCCTTTTTCGAAGAAATGTTATGTCGTAATTCGAAAATTCGAAAAAACGAGTTTGCGTTTTTAGCGTGAATAGTATTTTTACATCTTTTTTCAAAAAAAAATTATTTCCCACATTTAGCCCTTTAAATACTCAAAAACGCGCACATAACTTGTAGCGCGATCATATAACGACCATAAGTCACATAAAACACAAATTATCAATAAATTTTAATTTTATTCAATAATTTCATATAAAATCTCTTCTTAAAAAGATTGTTCGATCGTTGTGATCATTACAAGTTTGCTCAATAGAGATAGATAGTGGAAATATTTAAGAGAACAGAACTCTGGAATACATTTTCCCACTGACTTGTTAAAAGATTTTGTATTCTTAGCCTGCTACATATAGGGTTCACTCTAATAATTGATATTCTTATGCTCCATAATCTCTAATAAATTATAACTTTATCTTCATTCTGTGTATGCTGATGTATTTTATACTAATACCTAAAAGATAACAAGTTGTATAATGCAAAAAGTTAGAAACAAAACCTGTGATTCTTAAGATATATACATTTAAACAATTTTAACAGAGGGGATATCGGTAACCCAAATAAATATGTTTTGTAAAAGAGATTCTAGCATAGAGATGTTTGTTCGCTTGAAAATTGAGGAGATTGTTTCGGCCACTACCAGAGGTTGCTGCTGCCGTTGATGGTCCGATCAGCCATGACGATGAGAAGAAAAATACGATAGAACTATGGAAGAGGAATGGGAAAAGGGTTTTTATATTTTTTTCACGACAAATTTTTATACATACAAGGAGAAGACCCAATTTGTGAGTCTAGACCTGGCAAATGGGCCCAAAGCCCGCGGGCCGGGCCCGCCCGCCCGCCCGCCAAAACCCGGGCTTTGGGCCGCTGTTTTTAAGCCTATGAAAACCTGAGCCTTTTTGGCCCGGCCCGTGGAGGCCCGGCCCGCCCGCCAGCAATTAATTTTTATTTTTTTTTAAAAAATAAAATGTTAGGTTGTGAGGTTTGAACACAAGACTTGTAAGTAAATAAATAAGAGTTCAAACCAACTGAGCTACAACAACTATTTGTTTTTAATGTAATCTTCAATATATTTTAACTATAATTGAAAATTAATTAATAATACTAATTTATAATACTATTACAATTTTAATTAATTGAGATATGTAGTTAATGTATGTAATTAATTAATCGTGTTTGTTTGTATTATTGTTTATTATTAATTATTTTATTATTTTTAATATTTATTATTATTATTTTTGGTGTAACAAAGAGTTTGTAAAAAAAAAAAAAATAATGGCCGAAGCCCGCGGGCCGGCCCGGCCCGGCCGCCACGTGCTGGCCATTTCCAGCCCACCAAAACCCGGGCCTTTTTGGCCCGGCCCGCCGTTGGCCCGGCCTCGGCCCGGCCCGGCCCGGCCGTTTGCCAGGTATATGTGAGTCCAAGAAGAAGAGAGAGAGAAGAGGAAGAACAGTAAGAAAGGGGGAAGAGAGAAAAAAAGAAATACTTTGGAGAAGAGAGAAAAAGTGGTTGTGTTTTTTTTTTCTCTTTTCCTGTCACGGAGGAAAATGTAAGACCAATTTAGACGGTTGTTAGATAAATTTGACGGAATGGGCTAATTGCATTTTTTTTAGTTTAATGGGGTAATTTCAATTTTAAAAGTTTAATGATGTAATTAGTAAAACGTGCCAACTATAGTGATATTTTCCTTAGTTTTGCCATTTATCGTACATAATTTTTGTTAAAAGAAGAGGAATATAGGTGAAAAATATATATGGCGTAGAAGTATATTTTTGATCTATACATGTAAATTATATAATTAATAGTTCTAATGGGGGTGGACTTTATCAATACAATCTTGAAGGCAAACTTATGTTATTCAATGGGTTATTATTTTTTTTTATGTAGTACTCCCTATGTCTGGAAAATAGAATCATACTCTTTAATTTTTTTTTTATTTTCTTCAAAATGTTTATTTTTTTCAATATGAAGTTTTAAAGACTACAATAATACAATTTGTGTCTGTATAGATCTTAATAGGTGGGTAGAAAGTTGCTGAAAGGTAACGTTTTGGGACACTGATACCCCCCCTTTCTTTTTTGAGTTTTTCTTTTCTTTTCCCCCTGACAAGTATAGTATCACTCATCGGTCTAACATTGTATTGCTTGCCACATTTAAAGTACAATTTTTATAAAACTTTTATGCAAAAATGCTTATTATGAAAAAAAACTATGCAAAAAAGCTTGAGAACATTAATCTGATCCATTACATAGTTGTTGTTACTTTTTTTTCCCTTTTTCCCCTGCATGTATTGGGAGTGGGAGGGGGAGGGGGGTTACTACGTAGTTATTTTCCTAACCCCAAGAATCTACACCCAGACATGAAATACATTATTTTACAGAAGATACTTCAACAACTGAATTCTTTTTCATTATGTAGGTTCTGTAACCCCCAGAAATCACTACACCCTAGACATGAAATGGCTTTAGATGCTAACGGGAGAAGACTTCTGATGACATCTGGTTCAGTGAGAGCACCCATTTATCAGGTAGATTCTCACTACTCTCTATCTATCATGCATGCTTATGTAGTCAAATATTGGTCACTGATTGGATTGTTGATCCCAACCATCCAATCTTGTCTGTTGTGAAACATTTAGTTGGCTCGTGGTGTAATAGTCCTCGAATGGATCCTGAACAGTATACTTCCCATATATTAATTATCCTGCTCTAATGAAAGATTTTATACTTTATGCTGATAGGTTCGAGCTTTTATGAATGGGATGAGAACTCTTCCTCACAGTGCTGCTATAACCACAGTAGATTGGCACCCAACCTTACCCATCTTCTTGACTGGATCCGCAGATAACTCCATCCGGGTCACATCTATATTATGATGGTTTCTATTCCCAATCTTTTTAGTTTATTTTGAAGTGGGAATTATCTCGATGTAATTTTCATTAACAAGTTGCTTTGTAATCCATTGGTCTTTTTTATTGACATGTTAAATATATAATCATATTTTTTTCCACTCCACAAGTAATTAATGTTGTGGAAAAGCATCCTCTTACTAAGATTAATTTTTGAAAGGAAGCAGGGAGTTTACCAAATACTAGTGCAGGGGTACCTTTATATATATATATGTGTGTGTGTGTGTGTGTGTGTGTGTGTGTTTGTTTTATGAGAGTAGCTAGATACTGAACTTCCAACAAAAAAACATAGGAACATCCAATATGTTGTTGAAAACGACTTTAAGGTTGTAACTCTCGACTTGCAAGGGACAAAGTAACATAAATAAAGCTAGAACTTGAAAGTTCGAAATATGTAGTCATAATTACGGATGTTCTCCACGTATATGATGTTGATACATAAATTGCGAGTCTAAATTACATGCCTATGAAATAATTTACTTGCTGGATAGACTAATGCATGGAATAAAAAAACCAGTATACGGAAAGTTTTGGCCTTGGAGTACATATATTTAACTTCGTAGCCGATGAGGATGGCTAAAGCCTGCTGGACCAATACAGGAGCTTTATGATCCTGCAAAGAACAATTTCATATGATTAACCTTGGAGTACATATATTTAATGATTATTTTCAGTTGGGAAAAAGTGTTGGCCTTCCTAGAAACTGTACAAAGGTGTGCAATGCAGTTGAACTGGTGCTTTATGTCCTAGAGGAATTTATAGACTCGTAATAATTATATAAAAAAAAAAAAGTTCGACGCCAGAGTTTTGGTTTTGACAGGAAAACTTAACATCTTGTGAACAAAAAACAAAAGAATCTAGGGAATGCATGAAACTACAAGATGGACTCCTTCTAATACATAATTAATTTTTGAGAAAATATAATACTTTTCGAAACATGCTTGTAGAACCTAACACAAGGATTTAAGAAAAAGCAAAAGATACTTACCAGTTAGAACCTAAACTAACTTTGCATTCTAACTTAATTTTCTGTTGTTGTCACATACATCCAACTTATCTTGCCCAGGAACTTGAAATTGGCGGATGGGCGTTTTAGCAGGAAAGTGCCAAAGACTGCTCAAAATCCAACGGCAAAACCAAGGCCAACACTTAGGTAAAACCCTGGTGTTATAAGCCTGTCTTCATCTTCTTGTAGATTGTTGTCTTCAATAGTGGGAGGAAGTGGAGCTGTTTCATCTCCTGGGCACTTATTTGTAAGGGGAAGCCCACAAAGTTCTAGATTCCCAGCAAAATTAGAGGCATTGAAGCTCTGCAGTTGAGTGCTTGATGGAATTTTACCCGACAAGTTGTTATTTGACAAGTCCAAAACACTAAGATAGTTTAATCGAACAAAGCCTAAAGGAATTGCACCAGAAAGTTGGTTTTGAGACAAGTCGAGAGATTCCAACATTCTCAGCTGGTCAATCTTTTGAATGATATTTCCTGTCAAACAATTTATTGACAGGTTCAGGGAAATCAGTTCTCTTAGACTTGCAAATTCTTGGGGAATGTTCCCAGCTAGTTTATTGCTCGAAAGATCAATGCTTTTCAGAAGCCCCAAAGTTTTTGTGTATTCCGACTCTCGTCTTTTCCATTGAACCAATGCATTGCCCACAAAGTCACCACCATCAAAATAGTAACCTTCATAAGCTGTAATGTTAAAAACAAGTGTTCCACTTGAACTATTCCTTTGAACCAAAGATGTGAAGTTGTTAAAGCAAAGTGGTATTTTTCCTGAAATATTGTTCCGAGAGAGGTCCAAGATTTGAATATAGTTGAGATGACATATTTGAGTAGGTATACTTCCATTGAACTCATTTAGTCGCAGACTAAGGACAATCAAACTTGCTAAGTTTGTACCTACCCATGCTGATACATTTCCTGATAATTTATTCTGACCCAGATCAACAATTCTCAATTTGCTGCAGTTTTTCAAGGTCAAAGGTAATCCCCCTATCAAATTATTGTTGCGCAAGTACAATGTTTGAAGCTGGTATAGGGAACCCATAGAGCTCGGAATTTTTCCAGAGAAATTATTGTTTGCCAAATTAAGAATAACTAATTCTTCCATTTTCATCCAACAGTCAGGAAGCTCTCCTTATAATTGGTTATCTGAGAGGTCAAGAGAAGTGAAGTACCCGTTAGCAATTGAACATAAGAAAGAAACTGACCCCGAAAATATATTTTTGGACAGGTGCAATGATGTCAAATCAAGTGGAAATGATGGCACTAGGCCCTCAAAATGATTAGAGTCTAAATCTATACTAGGATAAGCAACAAATTTGAATGATAAATAAGACACTACACCCCTCATCTGGTTGTAAGACAGATTTAGGTACTTTAAATTTTGGGAGAGCTCCCAAAACCAATTAGGTACCACCATCAAAATAGTAACCTTCATAAGCTGTAATGTTAAAAACAAGTGTTCCACTTGAACTATTCCTTTGAACCAAAGATGTGAAGTTAAAGCAAAGTGGTATTTTTCCTTAAATATTGTTCCGAGAGAGGTCCAAGATTTGAAATTAGTTGAGATGACATATTTGAGTAGGTATACTTCCATTGAACTCATTTAGTCGCAGACTAAGGACAATCAAACTTGCTAAGTGTGTACCTACCCATGCTGGTACATTTCCTGATAATTTATTCTAACCCAGATCAACAATTCTTAATTTGCTGCAGTTTTTCAAGGTCAAAGGTAATCCACCTATCAAATTATTGTTGCGCAAGTACAATGTTTGAAGCTGGTATAGGGAACCCATAGAGCTCGGAATTTTTCCAGAGAAATTATTGTTTGCCAAATTAAGAATAACTAATTCTTCCATTTTCATCCAACAGTCACGAAGCTCTCCTGATAATTGGTTATCTGAGAGGTCAAGAGAAGTGAAGTACCCGTTGGCAATTGAACATAAGAAAGAAATTGACCCCGAAAACATATTTTTGGACAGGTGCAATGATGTCAAATCAAGTGGAAATGATGGCACTAGGCCCTCAAAATGATTAGAGTCTAAATCTATACTAGGATAAGCAACAAATTTGGATGTTAAATCAGACACTACACCACTCATCTGGTTGTAAGACAGATTTAGGTACTTTAAATTTTGGGAGAGCTCCCAAAACCAATTAGGTACCACCATCAAAATAGTAACCTTCATAAGCTATAATGTTAAAAACAAGTGTTCCACTTGAACTATTCCTTTGAACCAAAGATGTGAAGTTGTTAAAGCAAAGTGGTATTTTTCCTGAAATATTGTTCCGAGAGAGGTCCAAGATTTGAATATAGTTGAGATGACATATTTGAGTAGGTATACTTCCATTGAACTCATTTAGTCGCAGACTAAGGACAATCAAACTTGCTAAGTGTGTACCTACCCATGCTGGTACATTTCCTGATAATTTATTCTGACTCAGATCAACAATTCTCAATTTGCTGCAGTTTTTCAAGGTCAAAGGTAATCCCCCTATCAAATTATTGTTGCGCAAGTACAATGTTTGAAGCTGGTATAGGGAACGCATAGAGCTCGGAATTTTTCCAGAGAAATTATTGTTTGCCAAATTAAGAATAACTAATTCTTCCATTTTCATCCAACAGTCAGGAAGCTCTCCTGATAATTGGTTATCTGAGAGGTCAAGAGAAGTGAAGTACCAGTTGGCAATTGAACATAAGAAAGAAATTGACCCCGAAAACATATTTTTGGACAGGTGCAATGATGTCAAATCAAGTGGAAATGATGGCACTAGGCCCTCAAAATGATTATTCTAAATATATACTAGGATAAGCAAAAAATTTGGATGATAAATCAGGCACTACACCACTCATCTGGTTGTAAGACAGATTTAGGTACTTTAAATTTTGGGAGAGCTCCCAAAACCAATTAGGTACCACCATCAAAATAGTAACCTTCATAAGCTGTAATGTTAAAAACAAGTGTTCCACTTGAACTATTCCTTTGAACCAAAGATGTGAAGTTGTTAAAGCAAAGTGATATTTTTCCTGAAATATTGTTCCGAGAGAGGTCCAAGATTTGAATATAGTTGAGATGACATATTTGAGTAGGTATACTTCCATTGAACTCATTTAGTCGCAGACTAAGGACAATCAAACTTGCTAAGTGTGTACCTACCCATGCTGGTACATTTCCTGATAATTTATTCTGACCCAGATCTACAATTCTCAATTTGCTGCAGTTTTTCAAGGTCAAAGGTAATCCCCCTATCAAATTATTGTTGCGCAAGTACAATGTTTGAAGCTGGTATAGGGAACCCATAGAGCTCGGAATTTTTCCAGAGAAATTATTGTTTGCCAAATTAAGAATAACTAATTCTTCCATTTTCATCCAACAGTCAGGAAGCTCTCCTGATAATTGGTTATTTGAGAGGTCAAGAGAAGTGAAGTACCCGTTGGCAATTGAACATAAGAAAGAAATTGACCCCGAAAACATATTTTTGGACAGGTGCAATGATGTCAAATCAAGTGGAAATGATGGCACTAGGCCCTCAAAATGATTATTCTAAATATATACTAGGATAAGCAAAAAATTTGGATGATAAATCAGGCATTACACCACTCATCTGGTTGTAAGACAGATTTAGGTACTTTAAATTTTGGGAGAGCTCCCAAAACCAATTAGGTACCACCATCAAAATAGTAACCTTCATAAGCTGTAATGTTAAAAACAAGTGTTCCACTTGAACTATTCCTTTGAACCAAAGATGTGAAGTTGTTAAAGCAAAGTGGTATTTTTCCTGAAATATTGTTCCGAGAGAGGTCCAAGATTTGAATATAGTTGAGATGACATATTTGAGTAGGTATACTTCCATTGAACTCATTTAGTCGCAGACTAAGGACAATCAAACTTGCTAAGTGTGTACCTACCCATGCTGGTACATTTCCTGATAATTTATTCTGACCCAGATCAACAATTCTCAATTTGCTGCAGTTTTTCAAGGTCAAAGGTAATCCCCCTATCAAATTATTGTTGCGCAAGTACAATGTTTGAAGCTGGTATAGGGAACGCATAGAGCTCGAAATTTTTCCAGAGAAATTATTGTTTGCCAAATTAAGAATAACTAATTCTTCCATTTTCATCCAACAGTCAGGAAGCTCTCCTGATAATTGGTTATCTGAGAGGTCAAGAGAAGTGAAGTACCCGTTGGCAATTGAACATAAGAAAGAAACTGACCCCGAAAACATATTTTTGGACAGGTGCAATGATGTCAAATCAAGTGGAAATGATGGCACTAGGCCCTCAAAATGATTATTCTAAATATATACTAGGATAAGCAAAAAATTTGGATGATAAATCAGGCATTACACCACTCATCTGGTTGTAAGACAGATTTAGGTACTTTAAATTTTGGGAGAGCTCCCAAAACCAATTAGGTACCACCATCAAAATAGTAACCTTCATAAGCTGTAATGTTAAAAACAAGTGTTCCACTTGAACTATTCCTTTGAACCAAAGATGTGAAGTTGTTAAAGCAAAGTTGTATTTTTCCTGAAATATTGTTCCGAGAGAGGTCCAAGATTTGAATATAGTTGAGATGACATATTTGAGTAGGTATACTTCCATTGAACTCATTTAGTCGCAGACTAAGGACAATCAAACTTGCTAAGTGTGTACCTACCCATGCTGGTACATTTCCTGATAATTTATTCTGACCCAGATCTACAATTTTCAATTTGCTGCAGTTTTTCAAGGTCAAAGGTAATCCCCCTATCAAATTATTGTTGCGCAAGTACAATGTTTGAAGCTGGTATAGGGAACCCATAGAGCTCGGAATTTTTCCAGAGAAATTATTGTTTGCCAAATTAAGAATAACTAATTCTTCCATTTTCATCCAACAGTCAGGAAGCTCTCCTGATAATTGGTTATCTGAGAGGTCAAGAGAAGTGAAGTACCCGTTGGCAATTGAACATAAGAAAGAAATTGACCCCGAAAACATATTTTTGGACAGGTGCAATGATGTCAAATCAAGTGGAAATGATGGCACTAGGCCCTCAAAATGATTAGAGTCTAAATCTATACTAGGATAAGCAACAAATTTGGATGATAAATCAGGCACTACACCACTCATCTGGTTGTAAGACAGATTTAGGTACTTTAAATTTTGGGAGAGCTCCCAACACCAATTAGGTACCACCATCAAAATAGTAACCTTCATAAGCTATAATGTTAAAAACAAGTGTTCCACTTGAACTATTCCTTTGAACCAAAGATGTGAAGTTGTTAAAGCAAAGTGGTATTTTTCCTGAAATATTGTTCCGAGAGAGGTCCAAGATTTGAATATAGTTGAGATGACATATTTGAGTAGGTATACTTCCATTGAACTCATTTAGTCGCAGACTAAGGACAATCAAACTTGCTAAGTGTGTACCTACCCATGCTGGTACATTTCCTGATAATTTATTCTGACCCAGATCAACAATTCTCAATTTGCTGCAGTTTTTCAAGGTCAAAGGTAATCCCCCTATCGAATTATTGTTGCGCAAGTACAATGTTTGAAGCTGGTATAGGGAACGCATAGAGCTCGGAATTTTTCCAGAGAAATTATTGTTTGCCAAATTAAGAATAACTAATTCTTCCATTTTCATCCAACAGTCAGGAAGCTCTCCTGATAATTGGTTATCTGAGAGGTCAAGAGAAGTGAAGTACCAGTTGGCAATTGAACATAAGAAAGAAATTGACCCCGAAAACATATTTTTGGACAGGTGCAATGATGTCAAATCAAGTGGAAATGATGGCACTAGGCCCTCAAAATGATTATTCTAAATATATACTAGGATAAGCAAAAAATTTGGATGATAAATCAGGCACTACACCACTCATCTGGTTGTAAGACAGATTTAGGTACTTTAAATTTTGGGAGAGCTCCCAAAACCAATTAGGTACCACCATCAAAATAGTAACCTTCATAAGCTGTAATGTTAAAAACAAGTGTTCCACTTGAACTATTCCTTTGAACCAAAGATGTGAAGTTGTTAAAGCAAAGTGGTATTTTTCCTGAAATATTGTTCCGAGAGAGGTCCAAGATTTGAATATAGTTGAGATGACATATTTGAGTAGGTATACTTCCATTGAACTCATTTAGTCGCAGACTAAGGACAATCAAACTTGCTAAGTGTGTACCTACCCATGCTGGTACATTTCCTGATAATTTATTCTGACCCAGATCTACAATTCTCAATTTGCTGCAGTTTTTCAAGGTCAAAGGTAATCCCCCTATCAAATTATTGTTGCGCAAGTACAATGTTTGAAGCTGGTATAGGGAACCCATAGAGCTCGGAATTTTTCCAGAGAAATTATTGTTTGCCAAATTAAGAATAACTAATTCTTCCATTTTCATCCAACAGTCAGGAAGCTCTCCTGATAATTGGTTATTTGAGAGGTCAAGAGAAGTGAAGTACCCGTTGGCAATTGAACATAAGAAAGAAATTGACCCCGAAAATATATTTTTGGACAGGTGCAATGATGTCAAATCAAGTGGAAATGATGGCACTAGGCCCTCAAAATGATTAGAGTCTAAATCTATACTAGGATAAGCAACAAATTTGGATGATAAATCAGGCACTACACCACTCATCTGGTTGTAAGACAGATTTAGGTACTTTAAATTTTGGGAGAGCTCCGAACACCAATTAGGTACCTTATCTGAAATTCCAGCATACGAGATATCAAGCTCCGAATAATTATTCTGAGTTTGAAGCCATCTCGGGAAGTGAGTCCCCAACCTACAGTATGCTAGTCGAATAACATCCAGTTGAAAAGGAGGAAGCCAGTCAGAGCTGAACTCCAAAGCCAACGAGTTAAAAGACAAGTGTAATATCTTTAAGTTGGAGAGACTGGAGAAGTAGGCTTCAGACAGTGTATCTTCTAATGAGTTATATGATGCATCCAAGATTTCAAGCTCAGAAAGTTGCCCAATGCTTTTTGGTAGTCTACCTTGTAGCTGATTGCTGCTAAGATCTAAATGTTTCAATGATTTGAAAAAGGTAAAATCAGGTAATGATCCTGTCATTTGGTTGCTGGACAAGTCTAGAAGCAGTAGACTGGAAACTTGTCCAAAACTTTCTGGGAAAGTGCCATTCAATTGATTTATGCGGAGTGACAATATTGTCAAGGCTGAAAAGTTTGTAATATCAGGCAATGAACCAGTAAGTTGGTTATCAGCTAATCTCAAACTCTCCAAGGAGCTTGCGGCACCCCCAGACAGCCCCCTTAGAAACTCATGAAGCTGCCCTCTAAAATTATTTCCAGATAGTCCTAGCAGTTGCAAATGACTCAAGTTACGCCCAAAAGACTCTGGAATCTCACCTTCAAGTAAATTATCAATAAGATAGAGACTTGTTAGGGATACCATCTTGCCAAAAGACTCTGGAATCTTTCCTTCAAGTGCATTTGAAGCAAGATTGAGACTAATAAGTGATACCATTTCCCCAAAAGCATTAGGAATAGGACCTCACAAACTATTAGAAGAGATGTCAATGTCCACAAGACTAGAGCTAAAATTGAACAACCAATGGAACTCAGAGGAAGAAACATAATCATTAACAGATAAATCTACAACGGCAAGATTCATTGAAGAAGAATTAGCTAAGGGAATCGATAGAGAAGTTACTCCAGAAAGCCCACACATTGACAAGCGTAATTCTGTTAAAAAAGAGAGCTTATTCACAGCCTGCAGCCAATTGACATTTGTAAGGTTCACACTACTCATGTCAAGGTAACTTAACATACGAAGGTTATGAAGCCAATCAAGATTTATCACATCTAAAACATTAGAGCCCAAATCAAGAAACCGCAATTTAGTTAGGTTGCCAAACTGATGAGGAATTTCACCAACAAAATTATTCTCAGCCAGATTCAGGTGTTGTAATTGTGTTAATGAGCCTATAAATTCCGGTATTTGGTTATCGCCAAAATAATTGGAACTGAGGTCCAAATAATTCAAATGCTGCAACTGAAGCAATGAAGGATTAACTAAACCTGTTAAAGGCTCAAAAGCATAATATTGATTGTGAAGATCAAGTGCAACTACATGACCTGTAATGTTGTTGCAATGGACTCCACTCCATGTACAGCAGTCTTTGCTCCCCCAAGAAACGAGGCGGCCATAGTCATCAAAAAGGCCTTATTGAAATTTGAGCAGAGCTCGTCTCTCTTTTTTTATACACTTTATTATCATTTTAGCACCTCCATTTTTTGCACATTCAACAAAAGGGTTCAAGAAGAAGAAGAAGAACAGTACATGTTGGATGAACCTTTTGGGATTAGTCATTTTTTGAGACAAATGGTATAGGGTCAGGACTCAGGATTAAGAGATAAATGGGTATTAATTGGAATTATTAGTAATTACTGTATTTGGGTGTTCATGGATTTAATGCAACTTCAGTAGCTTTTTCTGGAAATTTCCATCTGACAAGGTAAAGTTGACTTAGAAAGTACCATCTTTCTTTTAGTCTTCCACTTTTGTAGCAACTTTTTAAACTTTGTGGGACCAGTTGGATGACCAATTACAAAGGAAATAGAAAGAGTCTAAATTGGTAAATATATTGATTTCCTTCTTCAAATGGATTGAATTTAAGTAGTTGGCCATAAAAGAACCAGGATAGTCTGTACAGCAAAGTATGCTTTTCTTAATTCGGAAATCAATTCAATTTGTACATATAACTGAAGGTAACATCATGGCAAGTGAAGTTTTTAAAGCATTAATTGTTGTAATTCTTTGTAAACAAAATCTTTCACTTTCAGCTTCGAAGTTCCCAACTATGGCAAATGTGGTATTGTCTCATATGGAGGGCAGATAGATCTCACATCAATAGTGTGGGTCTTATAGGATAATAGCTTTCCATCATACAGAATCTTCCCAACCAACTGACGTTGGGCTATGCCATGCATCTCTCTTAGAAACACTCCACTAAATGATTCAACTGCCAAAAAAATTATGTACAAAAATCACATCTTAAGGTATCAGTCTTAAAGCTAATAACACTGAAAATGATCAGAACAGCAACAAGTAGAACTGATCCACCATAATCTTAGTCATCATCACCGTCTATTATCATCCTTAGCTTCCTTCTTGGCCCAACATCTTTTGTTGATGCAACAGGGGTCGCATCATCCCTAAAATCGGACAATTCATCAGCTAACTTATCATGCAGGTCCTGATATTGCAATTGATCAGCTCTGTCCCTAGTTGGAAAAGCTACGTGTTCCCCGCTAACTCCAATTGCTTCAGCTTCTGCATCGCCGTCTTGGTCCAAAGAAACATCATCATTTTCTGCATCTACTATCTCAGTGGGTTGTTTATGTTTATGCCTGAAACTGAAAGAAAGCATCCGAAAAAATACATATTATTAGTATCACTCATTCATGGTGGATCAATATATTTCTTGGACTGCAAAATTTTCAAGGAAATTTAAGTTTTCTATGAGATCCATGAAACCAGAAATCTAAATTATTTAACTCTGTAAGTTCTTTTTTTTCCTAAATATTAACTCTGTAAGTTCATGAGAACTATAACGCTGAATTTACAGCATCACGGGGGATACTCCATTCCATTGTGGCATTTTCCATTTCTGCATGCCTCAAAATGTTTGTCAAAAACACAAAAACAATGAACTACTAGTAGATAGACCATGCTAACCTTTCAGAAAATGGAGAACAAGGAATTTGTGGATCCAACAATTTCAAAACGTTTTCAAAATTTAATGGTATATATGCAAGAAATTGTGCAACATTATATTTCTTCGTGCCGAATAAAAATTGGAACAACATAATATATATTATAATGAGACAACATGCATTTGTTTACAAACTCCAATGTGCTTAGTAAATTGTACAGCTCCATGTATACAAACTGGAATGACACTAGAGAGCAACAACAGCACTTCAACTTATATAATCTATGCAATTGTGTGTAATTTAATTTGAACTTATTACCGGTGTGTGGATAATTAACTGAAGCTTACACCATCTCAGGTTGCAAGGCCCAATATTTTAGACTGAACTGATGAGTAAACAAACAAATTATTACATCTTGAAAAATTAAAGTTCGAGCAATCTTGGGCCATTATGTATATAGATGACATGTTTACAACGTAAGTTGGTAGCAAAGGTTGTATAAATATCTTTAATTTCACAAAGAGATGTCAACATTTGCAAAAGTATTTACAATGGGTAATTGATTCAATCATTTGGCTGAAGGTACAAGCTTTCAGGTAAAGGTATATGCATATGTACTCAAAGTCAACAGTGCTTCTTACACTTTTCCCCGACTTGTTAGGCTAGCACATTATTATTACATACAAGGCATTCATATTGTAATGAGATATTATTTAACCCATTAATCATAGTTTGAAAAGTGATAAAAGAAGACAGCTGTATGATAATGTTTCACCAATTTATTCTCTTCCTGGAACTGGTACCAATTTGTATTTATTAAAAAGCATAGATAAGAGAAAATGATAGGCAAACAGACCGATATAATCCATTATCATATAAAAGAGTTAAAAACAAACTTACCCCATACGAGAGCTTAGTAATTCATCATCAGAATCCTCTTGCAAGAACCTTATAGAAGTCTTCTCGTTTGGCCTTTTTGCCATATCACTTGTACTCTGCTTGGTTTTGCTCCTAAAATATCCACACAAACAAAACGTAAAATGATGACAAAGAAAACATCTCTATAATTGACTGAAATATAAAACATAGCTCTAACCAACGTAGACATGCCAAAAGTAGGATAGGTGAATAGGGATATAATTTGTTGCCCAAACTACTAAGATATGATGCATAATGACATTGCTTAATAAAGAAAGGATGTGTTACATGCTTGTTTAGTTTTTGTTTAAATAAATTTACTGTGCTGATTTTAATTAGTTTAGTAGATTAGTTAGGATAAGGGAGAACTAGTTTTATGTTATTTTGTTTGTAGTGGGTAGTGGGTACTGGGTAATTGTAGATTATGCTTATTCCCTATTTTTGTGGTATTAGTTGTGTATTGCAGGCTTATATAAGTCAGCAACAGTCATGAATAAAACCAACGAATCAATTATCTTTTCAACCTTGTGTTGTTTCTGGAGGCCAAGGTTCCTCAGTCAACCTAAATTACTTCTTGTTTTCCATTTTAAGTTTTACTCCACAATTGGTACCAGGAAGCAAAAGACGAATAATCCTCAGTACATACCATGATGCGTGTGTGCTGAGCAATCTTGGGCCATTAATGAATTAGATGTAATGTTTGCAATGTAAGCTGGTTGCAAAAGTTGTATACATTTCTTTAATTTCACAAAGAGATGCAACCTTTGCAAAGTTTATTTACAACGACTAATTGATTCAATTATTTGGCCGAAGTTACAAGCATGCAGGTAAATGTGTATGCATATGTACTCAAAGTCAACAGTGCTTCTTCCACTTCTCCCCGACTTGTTAGGTTAGCACATTATTATTGCATGCAAGGCATTCATATTGTAACAATGTATTATAACCCATTAATCATAGTTACAGAAGTGATAAAACAAGATGGCTCTATTTTAATGTTTCACCAATTTATTCTCTGCCTGGAACCTATATGATATTGTACGCACCAATTTATGTTTAGTCAAAAGCAGAGATAAGAGAAAATGATAGGCAAACAGACCACAACATTTTTCCATATCCAAAATCAAGCTATATCACCCATTATCATATGAAAGAGTTGAAACTTACCCCACAAGAGAGCTTAGTAATTCATCATCAGAATCCTCTTGCGAGAACTTTCCAGAAGTCTTCTGGTTTGGCCTTTCTGCCATATCACTTGTACTTTGCTTGGTTTTGCTCCTAAAATATCCACACAAACAAAAAGTAGAATGATGAGAAAGGAAACACCACTATTATTGACTGAAATCTAAAACAAAGCTCCAACCCACATAGACATGCCAAAATAGGATAGTGAAAGTGGATATAATTTGTTGCCCAAATTACTAAGATATGATGCATAATGACATTGCATACTAAATAAATGTATGTACAGTTTCTGCTTCTCTTTTAACTGAAATATAATCAACAGATTGTATCACTAGTTCCATGGGCCCCTTTTTTTAACTTTTTCCCTTTGAAGTATTGAGGTTTGCATTGGACACAAAGTGTGTCATATATTTTTTTTTAATATTAAACTTCAAAGAAAAAAAATTATTGTTATCAAAAAATTATTGAGAAATATTATGTCTAAGTTGTCAAATGCAAATCATCATATTCGAAAGAAAAAAAAGAAGAGGACACTCGTTTACAGAAGGAGGTCGTATTTCCTTAGAATGAACTTTTATCTCTTCTCAAATTTTGGGAGTGTATATTAGCAAAATTCTGACCAAGTAAAATTAAGTCTGGCAGTAATATTAAATAGTAATTGAAGAAAATGAGTAGAAAACAACACTGGCTGTATACTTGAATATTGAGCAGTTACGGGAAGACACCAAACAGTTGAGTACAGCAGAAAGTTGATGTTTAGATAAATAGCAAGAGAACAAATGGTCGTAACTGTCAAATATTCATGAATTCTATAGGCAGTGAGGATAAGCCTCGAGATGGTTTTTACAGGCAAGTTAGGTTCACAGTGATCAATGCTGATATCATGGGAACATCAGAAAAAAAATATAAGTCAAGGTAAGGACGAAACATAATAGAAAAAGGGGGTCAAATAAGTTAAGCAGAAATCAAGTGCCTGCTGCACCAAAAAAATATTATAGATCTGATATAGTACACTTGCCAATATATTTGTGGACTGCCCATCTATGGCTGCGTACTGAGGGTGGGAGTTAAATAGAGATAAAACAAAATAAAAGAATGTTGTCAGCTTGAGGAGTTTGTTACTGAACATCAGATTTGGCACTATAATTTCCCAATGTTGTAATGCTGCATCCCCACAGACTATTCAACCTCTTACACAAATCTAAGTAAAATCTACATAGACAATCACATTAATATTTAAAGATGGTTACCTTTTCCTCAGCGATAATAATGTTTCATGATCGGAACTATCAGCACCTTTAGCAGAGAAGTCATTAAGATCCTCATCCCTCAAATGCAAGTGGGCATCCTTCTTCTGTTGAGGAATACGCAAGCCAATTTGCTTTAGCTTACGTGAAACCTGGGCTGCTGTGAATGTGCCAGCAGCATTTAGTGTGCCATCAGCATTTAGTGCTTTTACAATCATGAAACTGCATCTCTTATGATCTTTAAACCTTTAACAAAGTAAATGAAGCTCATATTACATTTTCAAGTGTTAAATGCATAAATGTTTAATAATTCAGTGTCTTTTTAAAATTAAGTATACACGTATGAAATCAAATTTAAGACTAGGATACATCAATACGGGCACTCACTGCTCAAATAAACCTTTAATCATCAACTCCTGCTCTTCGCTGAAAGCACATACACTTTTTCTGCTGTGCCTGAGAAAGAATGGTACAAAAAAGTCGGTGTGAGCTAAAGAATATATCATTCCAAAATCAAAAAGATGAATTATGTTCTTTTGTTTTCTACAGGCCTCTGACATCTTGGGCTTCCAGCCATAAAACAAAGTTAACATGCATACTCACAACATTAAGAAACTGCAGCATTCAGAAAGCACGAATGCATAGTAAACTTACAGGGGTTGTCTCGTTGAAGAATTTTCTTGCAAATCATGCGAGTTAGAACGAGTGACTTCACTTCCCGATACCCGTACATCTTCCCCAGGTTGATTAGAGCCACCAGTTCCAACCAGTCTTCTCTTTCTTGGAAATTTATATCCCATCTGTTTAAGCTTCTTAGATACTTGACGAGATGAAATATTTACATCCAAATCAAGGCCTTCAGCAATAAGACGACTACAATTTTGCTCATCTTTATACCTAGAATTGTCATAATGAGAAACAGATGGAAAGGAAAACCCATACAGCTATAGAGAAAGCCAACACAAAACAGTCTAACCATTTCACTTTCATAAATCAAATATTGCCAATACGGTGACGTTATTTCACCTTAAAATGCAAATACTAGTATTGCATTGGTTCAAGTATCCAAGCACTTGAGTAAAATAAACTAAATTATGTAAAAGTCAGCTAAATTTTTTATAAGATTTCAACCTAAGAGCGGGATGTTTTGCAAATAAAAGCGATTTTCATAGGGGATACTCCCTCCTTCCCAGATTAAATGACCCTAATTATTTTGTTGTTTCTGGCACAGGTTAAGACATGCCGAAAACACAAACTATATTATTTTTTTCATAATGTTTTAGTATAGTTGAAAATATGATGTATAAATACATTGATAATTTAAAAAATATAATGCATATGTATTTTCATTGTCTTAAAATCCGTACCAATATATATCAAAAAAGAGAGATAATCAAAACACCTAAAGGAAAGAGTACTTCTGTCTATGAACAACTAAATCAGAAGTGACTTACTTTTTATAAAGGTCCTTTATTTTTTTCTCCAGTTCATCATTAAAACCTAGTGGCTTAATTCTTTTATGTACCCTTCCAGGCTCATGCTCAACAGAATGCTCCTTACTGAAACAAAGAAGCAAGAAAAATGAAACGTAGTGAAAGATAAAATTTAAAGGTAAAAATTAGAAAGAGCTTTTCACAAGAGTGGCAAATTTGGAGGCCATACTCGTCTGAATTTTCCATCCTATTGATCCCTTCATTTGAAGTTGATGTGATGCTTTCCTTTGCTTCTACAAAATGTCCATTGCTCCTTTTTAACACTTTCTTAACCTTTGGTTCACAAGGGTCCTCCTCACTGTGCATCAATATGTTACAAAAACCATCTCAAAAAATTTATTCCGATAAATTTCTTAGACTAACTATTACTTATCAAAAACAAAATCTTAGACTAACTAAGAAATCACAAAGAATTTATGTCTCATGGCTATTCGATTTCATTCAATCAATGAAAGTGTATGAGAATTCAAAAATGAAACCTCTAAACGACCGAACACCACTATTAGAGGTCAAAGATGTCAAAATGAGTCGCCAAATATTTTTGCAAAAGTTATATACATATTCTTTTCTTATTCAGGGACAAGGCAGTAAGGCATGTAAACAAATTAAGAAATACAAGCAATCAGAGATACATGCATGAATCTTACTTCTGGTCATCTATCACTTGTGATAGCATGAAATCAGCTTCATCGTCCCCGAGTGCATCAGCTATGCTTCTGCGACTCCATCCATTCCCTCCAGATGAACCAACTTCTCCATTCATGGGAATACTACCACATTTGTCTTTCTTCCAATTGGCAAGGTCGTCCAACATATGTTCACAATTAATATAATGGCATTCTTTGCGTGTTTTCCAGAATAGAACTTCCACAAAAAGAAGGGGGTGAGTCTTCATTTTCCTCAGCATTCTCCTCACCAAACTTGTCAGAAAAACAACAATATTTTCGTATTCTTTGCATGGACTTGATTTCTGCTCCCCCAGGATATCATGGAATGTAGTGAGGAGAGACAACTGCAAAGTTTGTGCTCAAGAACATAAACAAGAGTTATATTTCCAAATTTTACTCCTTATTCTTATTACTCTTTAAAAAAAATGAGTCAGCATTATTACTTAAACCTTTTACCTGGTACAGCATTGGAGAAAGTTCCAAATCTTCACAGATCCTCCGCAGCATGCATATAATGTAGTGATTTGTACTGGTGGTATTGCTTTTGTAAAACTTCAGCAACCAACAAACATTTTGGATGATGGTGGTGTTCGCAAGGGCAGAGACCAAAGTAGATACCTTAAAATCAACTTCGTCCATCAGTGGTACCTGTTCACCATCAGAGGAATCATCCGTTACATAATCTTCAATACCATTATCAGTTTTTTTACTTTCCATCTCTGGCATATTGCTTCCAGGATTTTCTGCCTCCAACTCCGGTGCATCTTTCTCATCAACCTGAAGCGGAATTCGGATGTCGTCTTCTTTACCATCAGAACTTGGAATTGTTGACACCTCCCTTTCTGAATTGCCTAAATGCGTAGTCTGTTCACAACCCGAGGTACCAAACTCATTTTGAGCAGAAACATGATCTCCAATTGTTTCATTAGCATTATCCTTCTCATCATTCAATTTTTTCTTCCTTCTTTTCTTCCTTGACTTTTTAGAGACCTTAATCAAAAGAAATTTTAGATTTTTCAGCAAAGGAATTTTAATCCAGATATGGCAAGCTGATGCTTACTAATTTCTATTTCAAAAAGCGTTGCATCATCAAACTTTAGACTGTTGTAATTTCTTTAAAAGAATTAAATTTAACGTTGTGAGACTTACAATCAATCATGGGTTCTAAGAGAATACAAGATTGAGAAACAATTTTAACAAATATAAGGGGTGGCATTTAGAAAATATTTATTGTATTGTCAAAATCAACCCTGATAAATCAATTAATCAAGTAAGACAGCTTCAAAAATATTTATACAAATGGCACGCATATCATTAACTCCATAACAGCATCCTTAATGAACTATAAGTTTCTATTAGCAACTCAGAGTTTTTCTTTAGTAAAAGTACAGTTCCCAACAGGATCAGCACTATGGTTCATATTCGTTAAGAAATCAAAAGTTTGTATTCCAAGGTTCACTATTGATTATATTGTTGGAAAGGTTTATATAAGTTTATTCAAGTTTAATAGACTAATACAGTTTATTCAAAGTTCACTATTGATTATATTGAGGATTTACAAAAACTAAAGAAACTATTACAGTTTATTACACTTGTTCACACACATAATATTACAGGATGTACCCTTAATGTGCCACGTGCTTGAAGATTTTCCATGAGCCGCACAACCACATGTATTGTTTCTACCAAATCTGCAAGATCACTGACAAATATAATAACCTAGCATCAGTAGGAAGATAATGAAGCAGAAAAACTAACAGATTATTTAATTGAATGGGAATACAAATACTTAGTCAAGTAAAATTCCAAATACACATAAAAAGCAGTAAAATTCCAAGTTAACTTTCTTCATGTTGCACTATGTATACTGTTCATGTTGAATTTTTGCATGGAAATTATGAGTGAAAATACCTCCTCATCATTAGATAAATTTAATTTATAAGTAAATAAGATAAAATCTCAAATAAAAAGGAGTTTAGCTTCTATTGAATATATTAGCTAATAATTAATCCCATACAAACAATTAATCCCATACAAAGGCCCTATAATTTAACTTCACTGAAGCAATGTGAAGATACCAGTACTAATAAAATGATATAGATACGCTATATCAAGACGGCAACCTCACAACTTGCTGTTTGATGTGGGAACTGGAGAGGAAAGAGCACTTGATTGGCAGTATGTATATGAAACTGTAAAGCAGCAAGTTTGCAGAAATTGTGCATGTACACGATTAGCATCCCAAAATAAAACTTCCAAAGAACTTAAAACTCAGGAATCTAATCTATTGACATTACTGCAGAAAGCCACCACCCTTCTAGATTATGGTTGGACACAAGCAACCAGGCAGATGAAAAGCAGCATGAATTGAGGACTACATCCAAGGAAATTCTGAATCTTTGTTTTCTTTCTGATCAGGACTTCTATTCTAATAATATGACTAGAAAAAGAAACTATAACCTACTGTGTGTACAGGAAATGGAATTTGGTTGGAGGAGTGAGAGGGTAATCTCCACCCTCGCATCCACAGAGTGGCTGCCAGTAGAGTCAATAAGCAATGGCAACTAAAAGAAGTCTTTATCCTCTGATTCAACCAATACAAGATGCACGGATGGTGGCCAGTGGATTCTTCAAACAGACTTAACCTTTGTCAATACTTGCACAAAGTGACTACCATCAGACTCAAACCAATCTTTGAAACGGTGAAACTGTTAAGGCCATAATTGTGGTGACATGCATGTAAATTTTTAGAAGGCAAAAGTAATATAAACTTTCAAACTTTGAAGTTTTAAAAGAAACCTTCTGGCTTGTTTATGTGTATCAAATGATTTGATCAAGTTCAAGATGAACTGAGTAATCCCTTGATCAGTTTGATCATAAAATAACTTGTAAAGAAGAATTCGAGCTGTTTGAGGCTCCACTGAGTCTTCTGGTGACCGCTTAAGCACCAAATCTAACATACGAATCTACAAAAAACAAAAAACAGTCACCTCAGAAAGATTATACAAACATATGGTGCCAGCTACAAGACCATTAACATAGTTTTCCAAATGTTTGTGAAACAGATTACAAAATTCACTTCTAAATATCACGTCCAGAGTTTAAAATCTTAATAACTTTTAGCTTGTGAAGAATATAGTAGAACCATTGACAGAAAAGTACCCAGCACATGCCAGAATTGTGTAATTAATAAAACAAATCCAGTAGGACCAGATGTCTGTGTTACACATCCAAGCAAACAAACCATACTACAAGAAGAGTTAGCACACAAAATACTAATAAAACAAAGGTAAACATGATAAATGCTCTGGACTTGGTGTCTGTAGATGTATGATATGCATTCAGCAGTTACTGAAGATAGATCCAGAAGATGGTAAAGTAAAGATTACTTATGCCAAGAGCATCCCATAAATGAGGAGAAACTGCAAATTTCATGTACAAAAGGCAAACTCTCTCCAAATAGATACAACTTTTATAGTTAAACAAGACCAAAGACACTCACCAGGGAGAGGAAATGGAAACAGAGACGATGACAGAAAGAAGTGTTGGAGAGTAGGAATTATTTTGGATGAAAGATGTGTGGGGTGGGGGGGGGGAGAACAAATCAATAAGAGTGCATGTTAATTTTAATGTTAGGGTGTATTTTTCCTCTGATGTATCTTGACTCTTGTATCATTGAGGTGATGAAGCTGGTATGCATATACTGTAAACTAGCAAAATAATTAGTGTTATCTGAAAGCACAAAGTTTTTCATACATTATAAAAACCAGTAACTGAACGTTCAAACAACTCAGCACCATACACAAAGTGCAATTAGGTGCCTTATTTTTTTATACAAGTTAAACATATAACTGCATAGGTAATAAGTGGGCATGAAAGAGATCTTGTTCTGCATCCTTCCCTTGAAATGATTTCAATAGCTTGCTCAAATATATGGTAATATATGGGACTTCAGCGCAAATGATGTAACTATGTAAAGACTGCAACAGGTATATGTTGTAAACATGGCGAACATAATACAATTTAACTTGTGCAAATCAACCTAGTATTTATCAACAGTATGCTATTTTATGCATACACAGTAAAGAATCAGACTACATGCATCATATAATTTTCTCCAAAAGATGATAAATTAACTCATGCAGATCAAAGAATTGAGGTATGATGGATCACCATAATTCTCATAAGAGATCCTGCTGCAGACAAAAATTTGTGGTCATTTGTCTCCTTCATGCCATCAAATGCGTTACGCCACTTTAAACTGACCAGAAGGAACATTGACTCATTCATTGTTTCTGCAATTGGCCCACAAATACTGCCTTTGAACAAAGTGCTATCACCATGATGATTTGTAGAAGCTTCAGATGTGTTGCCTTCAATATCAGGCTGTTAAAACATTATGGTTTACCATTGCGTAATTAGTCAACGAGAAATGAATTTAAACTGAAGCCATGTAATTAATATATATTTGATGAATAGACACCAATATTTTCCACATATAGATAACAATAAATGGGTGTGCCAAAAGTTTTTTAGATCATTATGACCTACAAGCTTGCAACACGTGTGAGGCACGGGCTAGCTTTCTTTCTTCCATCACACGTGGTGTGAGATGTTTTCCCCTTTTTTTCTTTTCTTGGCAATTGGGATTCATTTCAATTTAGGTTCGATGTTTTTTGTAGTTATCTACAAATTTTATGATCAATCAAATTAATTCAATTATAGGATCCTCTTTTAGATTTTATATATGTATACCGGAAAATGTTATCTAAGACAATGCCTTAGCCAAGCTTGGCTAAAGCTACTTAACAACAAAACGATGTAGTTTTATTAAAATTTCTTTAGATATATGGATAATTTCTTGCAATATTCATTCCATGATCCAAGATCATAGCCCTTTGATATGTTTGAGTGGTATTACTTATAAGTAATATAATATATATAATCCATCGATGGGATAGGTCCCATTTGGTTCTCTTTGTGATGATAAATATAAATCACTTACTTGACTCATTGGTTAGAGTATTACTTTCATACGGCGGGAATCATTGGTTCAAATACAATAGTAGGTAGAACTTATTAGATACTATTGACCCTTTTGTATTTGCCTAGGATCTTTGAAATTCATTTATTTCTTGCAAGGGTGGCTTGTTTTGGTGAATTTCATGCAACAAGCTTGTATGGTACTAATATTATCAACTAATAAAAATGCTTTATTATTGGATCATGGTATTTGATTCGCCCAATACATCATTATTGTATACTCTTTCATATATATGGCGCAACCCAATTCTCAAAAATAGAAAACTTAATCATAAGGGTAAAATTATATTGTTTTATTAAATAGCCTTAGCTAGGCTTAGGTAAGTCTGGCTTATATTACATTTACCATATATATATATATATATATATATATATATAGGTTTTAATCCGTGGCAAACGGTTGCTATGAGCACTGTTCAGTAACCAAATTTACATCCGTTGATCCATACATTTAATGACTGAGATTGGTCAAATTTTCTCCCAGTCGCTACAACTTGTAGCGGCAGTCCACATCCCCCAATCCGTGCTAGTAATTTACGTTACTGCCCCTAACAATTTAATACATACCTGCCGCTACAGGCTGTGGCGGCAGTGTGGCTCCCACTCATATTGATGTAAAAATAAAAGATGATGTAAAGATGAATTTACATAATGTAAAAATAAAATATAATGTAAAAATAAGTCTGAATAAAAGATAAATTTATTTTTATGTATATATAATGTAAAAATAAGATAAATTTGAATAAAAGATAAATTTATTTTATAATAAAATATAAACAAATTTATCTTTTATTCAGACTTATCATTACATTATGTATCTTTACATTATCTTTTATTTTACATTATGTATACATAAAAATAAACTCATCTTTACATCATCTTTTATTTTTACATCAATATGGGTGAGAGCCACACTGCCGCCACAGCCTGTAGCGGCAGCATGTATTAAATTGTTAGGGACAGTAACGTAAATTGTTAGCACGGATTGGGGGATGTGAACTGCCGCTACAAGCTGTAGCGGCAGGGAGAAAATTTGACCAATCTCAATCATTAAGTGTATGGATCAACGGATGTAAACTTGGTTGCTGAACAGTGCCTATGGCAACCGTTTGCCACGGATTAAAACCCATATATATATATATATATAAGTTTGATAAATATAGTAGTAGTATATACGAATAAGTAATAGAATAGATTTTGGGCTAGTCTAACCTGGTGCATATTTTGGCTAATCCAACCTTGATGTAGAAAATTTAAGCCCACAAAATAGATATTGATCACCAAACAAATTAATTCAATTTAGGATCCTCTTTTGGATTGTTATATATGGTTATTGATTGGAACTTACAAGATCAATTATATTGTGTTTGTAAGTTTTTATTTGAAGGGAAGCGAAAGAAAAGGAAGGAAAAATAATTAAAATTCCTCCAAATCCCATGTTTGTGAGTTTTTTTATAGAGGAAGGAAAGGGATTTGAAAGTAAAATTGATTTAATTTTTGACTTAAAATTTCCCTCTCAAAAGTGGAAGGATTTGGAGGGATGAGAAAATGAAATATTTTATATTACCAAAAATAACCTTGTAAAATAAATAATATGATAATCTTGTTCCTAATTAAATCGATAATAAGGATGGGAATACTATATTACCCCACCCACCCACCCACCCTCACCCACCCACCCACCCACCCTCACTCACCTCACCTCACCTATATATATATATATATATAATTACCTATACATATATACTATAAGACATAAATACTTTGTAATATATAAACTGTAAGACATAAGTATATACAATATAATACCTACTAGCTGTGTCACGTGCCTCCGGTACTGTATGGACTGTGAGATTTATCCCAAACTTTGGACGGCCTAGATGATTTATTGAGTGAGCGAAAAATTCAAAATCATTTGTATTTTATTAGATAGATATGTATATACTGTAAGACATATAAATACTTTGTAACAAATAATATATATGTTTCAGGTTACTTTGTTAAATAATAAATACTTTATTTATTACTTCATTGTTAAATAATAAATAATAAATACTTTATTTATGCTTCATTGAACCTATACTTTGTAACAATAAATAATTTTTATTTATTTAAATATAATTAGAGTTAATATATACATATATATATATGAACATAAAAAAAGAATGAACAAAATAATTCAATAGCTAGACATTGTTAAATCATACATTTATTATATTTATATGCAAGGTTAATAGAGTAATAGAGTAGTTTAAAAGTAAAATTATTTTCCCTTCCCTTCCCTTCCCTTCTTCTAAACTCATAAACAAGGAAAATATAATAAAAACATTATCCCTTTCTAAAACTCACAAACATGACAAGGGAAAACTATAATCCTTTCCCATCCCTTCCCCTGTTATACTTTTCCATCCCATCCCTCCGAACTCACAAACGCATCATTAGTTTCAACTACTTCCTACATAAACTATGTAAAAAAAAGTAAGGTATGATAGAATCCAAAAAATTAGATCAACAAATATAATTTAACAATTTTAAAAATTAACCAACTAATATCTTATATACTATTTAGGCCATCATGTCTTCTCCCACCAACTTAATTCATGTCCAATTGGCCTTCCCCTAATAAACAGGCCCTTTAACATGAACTGATGAATGGTACTTCCATTCTTTTCATAAGACGAAATTATCTAGTCCACTAAACTTTCTTAGTTCTTTACCCCAATTTATTCTAGCTTTTTCATTTTCCACAAGACACATCACATTTTCTCAATTCAAGTACATTTACTTTTAAAAATGTCTAATACAACAACTTATATGATAAGCACAAGTTGACAACTTTTATTAGTGTTCAAGTACATTACACTAAGTTACAATTACCTAAAGTTCAAGTACAAATTACAATTAATGCATACGATAAGCACAACTGAAAGTGTTCAAGTACATTACCTAATGTTTGTAGACCCCACAAAAAGTTCCCTGGTTTGTAAAGAGTACTACTCCATGTGGATTGTTGGGCCCCATGTTAACAAAGAGTAATATAGGGTAATGATGGAATTTGCTTTTCAAAGCACTCCTTGGTTTTTACTTCTTCAATTTGCGTGAAAATAAATAAATAAATTGGTACATCTATTGCACGATAGTTAGACCAAGTTGTTTTCCTCCTTTTAGTGACCAGATATGGCGATTAGTACCTTGTCAGTCAAGATATTTAACCGGTAACACCATCATCAAATATACCCTTTGATTGATATTTATCCCGCTACACCATCCCAAAACATACCCTTTGATTGATATTTATCCAGCTACACCATCATCAAATATACCCTTTCAACCGCTAATGAAAACACCAACTAATTGTAGACTTCCCACAAGGTACTTGAACTTTATATACCCTACTTTTCCCAAGCATGTATACCTTCTAATTTGATAAATGAACACATGCAACATTAAGTTTCACAAAACTAATAGAGTTATCTAGATTAAGAAAGCTGAGGATACATTATATAAGCCAAAATTAGTGCAATGAAGCAGTAAATAGTAGTATTCGAAAGAGAGGGGATATTGAACAAAATAAAAAGTTTAATGGTTATATTGATCAATTTGTTTATGAGCTTAATTAATCTATGAAAACAAATAGACGTTGTCTGCCAATCCATCATGACCATTAGTGCCTAATACTAACCTTTACAGAAAAGTTCCTTCGTCTGAAAGCACTATGAGGGAATTAATAACTCTAATAAGTTATATCTGATTTACCCAGTAAAAGTAAATTGCTTAACTCAACACTTATGAGAGGTAAGAATGGAGATATGAGTTCCTCCAATATAAATTCCTCACCTTTAAAACTGAGAACTTGTGGAACTGAAATGATGTGACAAACTGAGCAACCTGAAAGAACATAACAACATCGCTTTTCTGAATTGCATGGTGTTCTTTTTCAATATCCTCACGTACAGACTGCACTAAAACTGGAAGGAAATTAAATTCACAGTGAGAATAAGCACTAGTAAAGTTCTTAAAATGAAAGGAGGGTATGTGGACCAACCACTAATATTCATTGCAACCATAGAATACATACCATTGTAACCCCCTGACAAAAACTGGTTAACAAAATCATGGAGCAATTCTAGTATATTATCTTTGGTTGATGGTAGCCTTCCATGGTCCCACGCCATTCTTTTTACTGGACCCCTGTGGTTTTTGTGGGCTTTGAGTAAGGTGTCACGGGAAGCAGAACAAGGGTTCCCTTTGAATAATGTTTTAGAACCATCCTGTTGAGAAGAATTACTTTAGTTACCAAAAGGTATTAGATAAACCCTTCAGGATCAACAATAGAGCCAACTTCGTACCATAGTAAGGCGGGTAAATGTTCCACTGAACTGTGAAAAATTACCCAGATTCCGCAGTCTGGTAAACCTTCTTTTTTCTTCTTCCTCTTCCATAATAGACCTGAGACTGCTTAGAGTAGCTTCGGCACCTCCATCCACCTAACGAACAAAACCTGATAATAAGTAAGCTACCACAAGTACTTATCATTATGAGAGGGAAAAAGAGCGACACACTTGAGCCATTTTATTATAACTAATGTGCACTAGCATGGGAGACGATGGAAATGAATGACAAAAATTTACAATAAATAAAAAGCAGCAAACCACAAAGAATTCCATCCTTTATATTTAAAAAGCTCATCACTTTTAGCTGTTTAAGTGAAAAACAACATATGAAACTCTGTTCAAGGTTAGTTCCTAAATTATTCTCTAGCGACCATGCTAAGATATTGTCAATGAAACTTTAAATCTTCCTACAAACAAGATGGTCTATTATTCTTCGATGTTTAAAACTAATAGTTAAACAGAAGATTTTTAAACAACGAAAAAGAAACCAACCTGAGAGTTCTTCACATTTTGAGTTGCAATCAACTCTGGTTCCTGACCCATAAATAAGTAATGGAAAGTTTCCAGCAAAAGCAAGTTATCTTGACGAAAATATCCACAAGGACCACCAACATGCTGTGTTAGAACTAAAATCAAGTCCATCACATTCTCTTGGAACAACAGTTCTAGAAACCTATCTCTCACAGACAAGAATTGTGAGGCTGATCCCACAGATTTCTGCTGCATTGAGATGCCTTGAACAGCAAGAATGTTGCGAAATAAAGTAAGCACCAGCTGAACCAATTTCCAGTCATCCTCTGTAAATGCTTCACTGCTTAAGAAAAAATGACAGTGATGAGGTCACGTAATGTACTCTAAAGAACAGTAATTGAGCAAGTGAAAAGCAAAAAGGGATAGCAACAGACTGTTCCAGAAGTAAGAAGCATCTGTGATGTGAATAATACACACTTGAAAGGGGATTTCTTGGATCAACATTGACTAGCTTGCCACTACTGTTAACTAAAGTGTTATTTCATCTCAAATGTGATCGTAACGAACAATGTTGTTCTAACAACCAATAAAATTTGTCCTAAACAACAGTGATATTTAATCAGCCAATAATTTTACAAAATGCTATTTTATTAGTTGGGCCACACATACATGTGCATGTGTTACAGTGAGGATTGAATGAATGGGGTGCTGATTAGGAATTATTCAAAATTACCAGTCTACCACTTTTGGCCACCATAGTTACAATACATTTGCTCAACCATGGCTATATGGCCACAGAACCTAAGATATTTAATAGCAAGAGAAAGTAACCTGCTTTCATAGTGGATGACTTTCTAAATAAATAAACAATAGGAAAGGAGTCATTCACAAATGCCAATCGATATCTTTTCTATTATCTTTGTGAAATTCAGAATGAAAGGATAAAATGCAATAGAAACTCTAAGATATTTAATATAAAATTAGGGATTCTTCTTATTTTCCCTGTCTGTGTAATAACAGAATTTGTAAAAGGAAACACCTTTGTGCCACAGTCGGTTTCTATTAATGTGTGCCCTAAATTGCTTTCTGGAATAACACAATGTTGACCTAATAAAGACCGAGTCATTTTGTCACGTATTAAAGAAAAGAGAGAGATATTAGGCCCCAAGCTTTATAAATTGCACAGAAGTAAGAGCTCACTGATAAACTAGAAAACAAAATAATAATACCTATTGAAATTTAAAACCCAGTTATGGTGACTATAAGGGCTACCCCATATTCTAGATTATGACATAACCAACGACAATTAATACCTTTTCCCACAAGTTTACCTCAGTTAAGAAAGGTATCAGCAAGAATGGGACAGAAAAGAAGTGTGAACATATAGGAGGTAAAAGAAACAGATAAAAGTAAAAGACTATTTATGTATCTTAACACCGTTATGAGTTGTTATAACCAATTAATCATATAACAATCAGCCCCTTAAATTAACATATGGTAAGAAAGAAACTATGGACTCTTTGAAAATATAACACATATATAATCACTAACCTCTCTAAATTCTCGAGGGGGGTCTCCAAAAGTGAGACGATAACTGCAACAGTATCACTACAAGTAATTGATGATTTCAACCCCCAAAGATACTCTAGCTGTTGTGGTATATCATTTGATGTGGGCTCGACAGGCATAGTAAGAAACACCAAGACCTTCACTGCAAAATTTAAGGCCAGCAGATATTAAAATGAACTAACAAACTCATCTTTCATCACTTCTATTATCAGTGGGGATCAAATAGCAATGAAGCAGCAGGATGAGAGTAATTGCCTGAATTTAGGACCAGATTACGATCATCTTGGCAGTGCTCAATAATTGGTATCAAATCTTTGCCCACAATATTCCATTTACAAACTTGCTTGAACACTTCTCGCGTTTGTGGATCATCACGCCTCAGAAACCTCAGTAAATCCTTCAAATTATCTACAATAAATTGGATAAACAAAAAAGTTACAATAAATCTAATGAATTAATCAAACCACCTTTATACCTATATACCAAAAAGGATTGTGGAAAATTCAGTAGTACCTAAGCAATATTCGCCTGGAGAGTATCCAATCCTATTACCATCGTCATTCTCGTCAATGATCCCAAGACCAGCGCATGTGGTAGATAAACCTTCCATGTCCTTCTAAATCAGATATTCAGAAACTAAAACTAGGTTCCAATATGGTTTGGGGTACAGCCTTGGTAAAAATGATAAAGGAGCAGATTAGAGATTAGAGATGATAAATGAGAAATGAGAAATGAGAAATGAGAAATGAGAAACGAGAAACGAGAAACGAGAAATGGATATCGAAGATCAGAAGTAAGAGGAAGAATTAGAACGGAATTCAGATCTGACGACGAATTTTGAGTACTGTAAAATCTAGGGCTTTTATGGCGCCAAAGGATATGGAGGATTTTCCCGCGCTTCAGAAACTTACTGGTTTTGTTAGTCCTGACTCCTGAGTGGCTAGTATTCACACGCTTGCGATGTTGCATAACATTATTAAAAATGCATTACAATAAAATTATAATAATAAAAAATTAAAAATCTCATTTTGAAAATTTTAAATTAATCCGCCAAAATCCTTAGAACTTGAAGTTAATAAAAACAAATTTAATATTTAGTTAACACGATCGCAAATAATATCAATTATTTTCAAAATACAATAATGTTTAGATAATATATTTAGGTCTAAGCCAAAAAGGTCGACTAATTATTATGGGTATTAATCAATAAAATTAAGTTTAGCTCAAAAACTAGCAAAATAGCAAGATTTTGTTTTAATTCAAACTAATAGGTCTGCTATGATCCGAGGTTTTCGAACTTGATAATTCACCAGTTCAAATCAAGTCAAGTTTTAATATTAAAAATGGTGTGTATTTCAGCGTGGCAATCAAATCAGCCTAGATAGGTTGTGTCTCTACTTATATTTTATCTATTTTTTATATTTATTAATTTTAAAATAGTTAGTAACAAAAATATTAAATTATAAAAGTTATAAATAGTAAATGTGAAAATTTTAAACTTCATTTTAAAAATATTAGATTATAAAAGTTATAAAAAGAGCATTATGTTGCCATCTTTATAATAAAAATCAATATTAATGTATTGAATGAATAATATATAACTTAAATTTTATACATAATGATCTAAATTGTTCCATCTTTTTTTTAAGTTTTGTGTTGGGCTGCTGCTTGCCACAGTTTATTTTTTCTTTTAAATTTCCCCTATGGGCTGCTAGCTGTTGACTGGGTTTTGTTTAATATTTAGCATGTTAATCACAAATTTACCCCCTGTTGTACATTAGTGGGCTGACATAAGCCCATATGAGTCGGTTTGAGCTAAAATTAATCCGCCTAGGCCCAACCCATTTACAACCTCGTCATTTCATTATCATATTTTAAAAGTTGTTGAAAGTTTTTAAACAAGAAACCGTTTTGAATAAAGGTTTAGCGGAAGAACACGTAAACCTTTCGATACAACCAAAGCCTCCGTCTTCTACATTTCACTTCCGCCAAATATCACGGGCGATTTCTTCAAGAATCTATACTTTCTTCTTCCAGATAACAAGTACTTATAAAACTCCAATTTTAGTATTCTCATAAGCCCTCATTTCAATTCCTCCTTTCTCTCTCTTATAATCTCTGAATCTCTCTCCAACAATGGCTCAAGTAGTAGCCATTAGGTTAATTAACAGTTCGCTCTCAAGCCCTAGTTCTGGATCTATTCAAAACCAAGTCGAAAAGCTCACACCTTCTGGTTTTGCTTCAAAAGTACTTCCAGCTCGCAATGCGCGAAAGAGCCAACGCAGAGCTGTTCGCATTAGCACTCCGATCACCGCCAGGAGATCTGCACGTGCCGAGCCTGAAGTCATTCCAGTCTCTCCTGAAGACGTTCCTAAGGTCGTATCACTTCAGTAATTGTTCTATTTGTTTTCAAAACTAAAATTTTAATTTAGTACTGTTGTTTTTATCGTCGTGATTGAGATTTGTGTAGATGTTGTTCAAGTTTAATATCCACCTGCTTTTGATAAAAAAAAATTGTGCTTCTAAAAGTTAATTTTAAATTTCAATTTTGTACTTGCTAGTTGTTGGAACTGATGAGAAAGTTTGAATTTTGATCAAGGAATTTGATGCAAATTGCGTTTTTGAGTGGCTCTCTCTTATAGTAAATATGCTTTCAAATTAAGTTGGTGAATTATTGCTAATTCCCTTTTTGTACTATCCTCCCCTGTTATATATAATTCAAATTGGTGTTGAAGGCTCATAGTGTTTGGCGTTATAAGAATGGAGGCTGAACTTTCTTTTAGATTTCCTTTGGAAGAAAATCACACACAAAATAGTTATTTAAGTGTATTACGATTTGTTTTTGACTTTTTGTCCTACATGTGTTTATTATTAAGTATATATGTAACTTCATTTAAATTTAAGTTTGAGCTTCGTAGTTTCTAGCATGTATCCTTGTTATAGAGATTTTTTATTCCTATTATTTGTTTTTTTGGTGTTTATTTAATTGATCTGGGGAATTATGTAGACCTATATATATATAATGATATATAAATAACCTAAATAAATAAATGAAAATTTTAAAATCCTTATAAAACAGCATAAAAAGAGTAATATCCTTAACGCCACCTCCACCACCCCCTAGAAGACAAAAGGAGATACAATAAAAAAAACTAAATATCTAGTTATCCTTTGATGGGAAGTTATTTTTTTTCATTGAAAGTGTTTTTTTTTCGGGGCTGATGATGTATTAGTTCCATTACCATACTTAGAGAATTTCAATACTGTGTGATGTTAAATATGAATTTGTACAGGCAGGTATAGCTCTTACTCAACTCAGAGTGAAATCTCAATATTAGAGTAACTTTCACACTTACACTAATTCTTTCTGAATTTCACTCCCAGTGTTGGTTATGGTCTTGAGGAGGCTGCTGTTTCTATTACGTAGTTTTTGAATTCACATGATGTATTTAACTTTTAAACTGTACACTTTTTGTTAGAAACACTATATACATAATGCAGAAAAGTGAAAAGATCACTTCATTCTACTGCTAATATATTTTTATCTTTTTGGGATGAATGTTTAATTTGATCAGGCAGATGAGCAAATTCATCAGTTCCAGGAACTTCAACAGCTTGGTGATACATCAGTGAGTATGTGGTCTAAGCCTACAGTAAAACGAAAGACAAAGATTGTGTGCACAATTGGTCCTTCGACCAACACTCGTGAAATGATCTGGAAGCTGGCCGAGGCAGGAATGAATGTTGCTAGAATGAACATGTCTCATGGAGACCATGCATCTCATCAGAAAGTTATCGATTTGGTCAAAGAATATAATGCTCAATCCAAAGACAATGTCATTGCAATCATGCTCGACACCAAGGCAAGTTTTATACTCATACTTGCTTCTTTTTCTTCTATATCAAGTTTAGCATGAGAAACTTGGAGATCGTAATATGGTTTTCCATGTAGTATATGCCCTTTAATGAGTAGGCAATTCTGTAGTAAAACACAGTCAAGCAAATACCTGGACGGGGATGAATTTGCCATGCACTCAAAATACTTAACTTCAGGGATTTGGAGCTCTCCCATTTATTACCCTAGGCGGGATTCCATGGTCTTTATTAAGTTGGCGATGGTTACAACCATAATAGGATAATAACCTGAAGATCTTAAATGTATGTATGTGCATGGCTGCATGCACGTGAGGTATATTTTCCAATCTAAATGGAGTCCCTAGTTTGTTGCCCAGTAACAGGGATGATGGGTTGAGTGGACTGGTATAGACTAAAATTTAGCATTAGAATGACCGTCCTTATTCCTTAGCGAATTAGTGTCAACTAAATATGTTTTCTACTTGTAAAGTTGTGTTTCATATAGTTTTTACTGGTAACAGGGTCCAGAGGTTAGGAGCGGTGACTTGCCTCAACCAGTCATGTTATCAAGTGGCCAAGAATTCACTTTCACGATTAAAAGAGGGGTTGGCACTGCTGACAGTGTCAGTGTTAACTATGATGATTTTGTGAATGATGTAGATGTGGGCGACATGCTTCTCGTTGATGGTATGTGACTATGCATTTTCTCCTCTTCTCTTTTCCCCCATAGTCCATACTTGTATGTTCTACATTGCTATAGGAGAGCAGTCTGTCCTACATGCGTCATATTACCTAATATTGTCAACTATCTGTATGCTAGTTACCTTATTAGGAAGGTGTCAATTGAGTTGACTTGACCCTAGTATTTGCAGTAGGAACCATGTGTCTTTTTCCAGGGTTTTTGGATTACTGCAATGCCCAGCCCATTCCTAAGATTTTCTAATGGGATTTTTCTGGTGCTGATTTTTAAGTCAAATAAATTTCTGGAGGCAGAGTATTTTGAGATTTCAAGTTTATTTTCAATTCAATTTATCCTCCACAATATTTATTAAGGCTTATCCTGATTCCTGACCAGCATTTGGGGAGGACTGGAGGTTACTCGCCTATATTATTATGAAACCTGTTACTTACAAAGAAAAAGAAGAACAGTTTTTTGATGTTGAATTTGCTCCTGCACTTGCTTTATGTTGTAGGTGGTATGATGTCGTTAGTGGTTAAGTCCAAAACCGAAGATTCAGTAAAATGTGAAGTTGTTGACGGAGGAGAGCTCAAGTCGAGGCGACATCTAAATGTTCGAGGAAAAAGTGCTACACTGCCATCCATCACTGGTTATCTCCAAGCACTGACCATCTAATGACTTCGGTTTTTTAAATGTTTTTGTCTTCCTACAACAGAGTGCTAACTGTTTGTTTTGCAAATGAACATAACTGCGTCAAATGATGTGCAACAGAAAAGGACTGGGATGACATCAAGTTTGGAGTGGACAATAAAGTAGACTTCTATGCTGTTTCCTTTGTTAAAGATGCAGCAGTGGTGCATGAATTGAAGAATTATTTGAAAAGTAAGCTTACATGGATATTCTTAGAAATAATGGAATAAGGTTAATATCATGTTACATATAGATTATATACTACTGCAGTTCTAATTTTATTGTCACTCTCTTATTGCCTTTGTAGGCTGTGGCGTGGATATACATGTTATTCCAAAAATCGAGAGTGCAGACTCTATACCTAATTTGCACTCAATTATTGCGGCATCTGATGGGGTAATTGTTTTTTTCTACATCTTTTTTCCTTCAAAACAATTTCAATGCTTTTAAGCTAAACTAGTCTTAGGTTAGGTTCTTTACTGGTAAGCAGTTAAATTACTTTGTTATCGAGTTGCTAAAACAGCCTGCTTTCAGGTAAAGTGACACCCTGCCACTTTACCTGAAATTTTTGAACCACAATTATAAATGCTATACTGTTTGCGTTGAGCAATGAGCAGCTTACTGGATCTTTTTGGATTCTTTTAACCTTACTCTACATGCCTTGCTATTTCATGCTAAAAGTTATATTGTATTTCCTTTCTCATCTCAGGCAATGGTAGCTAGAGGAGATCTTGGCGCTGAGCTTCCAGTTGAGGAGGTTCCCTTATTGCAGGTATTATCATAGTTAATTATGGCAAAAAGTGATAATAGGGTGACTAGTGTTGCTAAATGCATTTTGTACACTTGTAAAACTCGTCACACTCACTCAATTACTAACTTTCCAACCAAAAAATTTATACATATGTAAGAGAGATCGACTTGAAATATTTGCTAGCATTCTGACAGCAATGTTATTTTATAACACAGGAAGAGATTATCAGGTTGTGTCGTAGCATGGGGAAAGCTGTTATAGTGGCAACAAATATGCTGGAAAGCATGATTATTCATCCGACACCAACCCGGGCAGAGGTATCAGACATTGCGATTGCTGTTAGAGAGGGTGCTGATGCAGTTATGCTTTCTGGAGAAACTGCTCATGGAAAGTAAGTTACTATTTTTTTTGGATTTTCTTAGTTATTTGTGACACTGTTACACTTCATGCAAATTGATAGAGTTATTTCCAGTAGGGGACACAAGTATGCCCCACGCTGTCATATTAATGTTCAGTGCTAAATAATCTCATGTGGTTCTGATCAATTCAGAAAAGGTTTGGTTGCTAAGAAGAAATTTTATGTTCTGGAAAACAATCTACAGACTTTGGAAGGCTTTTTGTTTAAATCTTTTTCAGGCCTTTAGTCTTTGATGACGAGAGTCTTTTTATGTTACATTTCGTCTTTATCACTATTTTCTACTTTTGCAGTTGCATACTTGCATCTAAATTATGTGAGGATTCACTCTGAGATTTTAAGCTTGTAGATGGTTAGAGACTTAGAGTTTCAAGAGATCATCCTTACGTATTTAATTGATTTGATTTTAACCCAATGCAGGTTTCCTTTGAAAGCTGTCAAAGTCATGCACACAGTTTCGTTGCGGACTGAAGCAACCATTGTTGGTGGGGAGACACCACTTAGTCTTGGTCCAGTATTTAAGGTATATCTATAGTCCTATGCTTCTTGATAGTAATTCTTGATAGCAGGAAGGGCGAAGGGGTAGGTGGAGGTATCACTGATGCTTACTATGACCTTTGTTTTGTGCAGAACCATATGAGTGAAATGTTTGCATTTCACGCTACGATGATGTCTAACACTCTTGGAACCTCAATTGTTGTCTTCACCAGAACTGGTTTCATGGCTATTCTCCTGAGTCATTATCGACCTTCTGGCACTATATTTGCCTTTACAAATGAGTAAGTCTAAAAATTATCTAATAAACTCAAATTGTTAGTATTTAAAGAAAAATTCAAGATGTAGGAACACGAGTTTGTTCTATTTCTCCTTTCTGGTGGCTAGAATTCATTGATTTGGATTTTCTTGAGATTCCAAAATTCTGAAATTTTGCATCTGTTAAAAGATATATTGTGTTTCCCTTCAAGCATTCTAACAGTTTTTAAACTGCATAAATATAATTAATGCCACTTTGGTGAAGATTTCAGCTCCTGGTTATGGAACTCATGGTTTAACTAATATCAATCCCTCGTGAATGATTCATGATGTTTCTTGATTTTCTGAACAATTATTTCAGATCCCAACCAAGTGTAATTTTCTTCACTTATGTTACAATTTTTTTTCTTTAACTTGGAATTCATTATTGTGTATTGATTTCCAAATTTTGTTAATTATCCTAGTTAATTGAGCAAATTTTGAACTATTCCACGAGTTGGATGACCAAACCTGGATTTATCTCCCTTTATTGCCACCGTTACATCTTGTTTGAGTAGGCCAGTAAATGACAATTTTGAAGAAAGGATTGATTTGTTGATAATTCCATGAATTTCCTAGCTGTTAATTTGTGATGATAAATTGCAAATTACAATTCTATAATCAAGCAAATTGTAATCAAAAGGTAAATTAGCAACAGTGAGAGTACTGGTTTTCTACCATTCTTAGATTTGTTTGCAAAAGCTGCATATGGAACTAATCTCCTAATATTTGTATCTACAGTAGTATTTTCTTTGATTAGGATAAGAATTTCATATCTACCCTGCTTACATTGACTTTTCTAATATGCAGGAAAACAGTACAACAGAGATTGGCTTTATATCAAGGAGTTTCCCCCATATACATGCAGTTCTCAGATGATGCTGAAGAGACCTTTGCAGATGCATTGACTTTGTTGCAGGTGAGTTTTAATTGTACTATTACATTTCTATTCACAATTCAATTATCTAAATAATCGTGGAATTCTGCCCAAGGGTTTGTGGATGTGCAATTAGAAGAAGAAAATAATAGGCTGAGTAGGTTGATGAATCAATGAGACTTGCATTTGTTATTGAAAGTCACACGAAAAAAGATTGTTTCTAATCAAATATTCTAGTGAACTATTTAGAAAAAAATAAAAATAAAAAATATTATAGTGAACAAGATTTGCATGTTTATGTTTCCAAGTCTATGCTGCGCCTGTAGCAGTCAACATTCATGACTATTCTGACATTGACGTGGTTACTGATGTACAGAAGCAGGGAATGGTGAAGGAGGGAGAACAAGTAGCTCTTGTTCAGAGTGGCAGACAACCCATCTGGCGATTCCAATCCACTCACAATATCCAGGTCAGGAAGGTTTAGATTGGGAAAAAGATTGGAGCACTCATAACAGAGAGCTCTGCTCGCGCACATGGTTGATTCTTAATTGGTAGATTCTTCAACCGTCAAACTGAATTTTTGCTTGTAGCAGACAAACTTGAGTCTTGTTATCCGTTTGCAGTTTCCGATCCCTGTCAATCATCGTCCATTTCCGGTTCAGTTTGTATCCCTTCTTTTTTGTTGGTCAACTTTAGTTACAATTCTGGAGTAATGAAGAACTTGTCAATTAAGTGGGAGAATATTTAAAAAGATCAGTTACTTTTGATAATAATAATATTTTTATTTTTTCACTTCGATTTTCTGGGTGCACTCAGGCAGGTAACTATATTGAATGAGGTGTTATGTGCAAGTCTACAAGCTTTTGTGGAAAATTATGCTTGGATCCCACTTCACTTTATGCCTAAGCTGTGTGTTTATTCTGATTTGGTGAAGCACAATTGATCACCATAGCTGGGGGTAGCTTTCCTGGATCTCCTAATAGTCAGCTCAGTTTTAGGCCTTCTCTCTATGGATTTGCTGGTTCACCTCTAGCAACTATCCATAAAAAGCCTGATTTTCATGTGTTATTTTTCAATAATCATTTATTTATTACATGAATAGGAAGATGAAATACAAACCGAAGTGGGTCGAATGACCTTATCCCCATCTTATTGAATAAAAATGGTTAGCGTACCCGTGACCGTGGTGCAGTGAGAGGTGTCTCATCAACTGCCAAAATGCAGCAAACCTAAAACCTCCTCACCCAGATCATCCTTGGTGGCAGGACTTCATAACGAAGGTGGGACATGATTATCCAACAGAGTTAGAAGGACCTGAGTTTGGTTATTAATTAACTATATATTTCCGGCAAGGCCTATGTTTGAGTTGCTGTGATTTTTATAACCATTAAGATTTTTAAAGACTTTTAAAGATTTTAAAAGTTTGGTTGTATTCAATCAAGACATTTAAAGAGTCTATAAAAGTTTACTAGTATTCAATTATAATTTTTTTAATGTCTTAAAATGTAAGGTGGTATTGAATTAAGATTTTTACAAAATCTATAAAAGTATTTTAGTATTCAAAAAGTCAAAGATTTTTTAGATTTCTTTCAAATGGTAGAGTTTGACAGACTTTAAAAGAAGAATTATAACTATCAACTCATATCCAAAGTCTGATCTCATCTCTAAAGACTTCTAAATATTAAACACAAAAGTGGAAATTTGGATAGCCAGTAAAAAGGGAACCTAGAAATTCGCGGTGTAATACCCAGGAAAAAATAATAATAAATAAATAAAATAAAATAAATAAATAATATTTAAATTTATATTTTAAATAATTTAATTGGACTTTGTCTTTTATTGGGCCAAACTAGTTATTTATTTTATATGGGCTAATAAGTATTAATATGTGAAGGATAAATTAATTTGGTAAAATTTGAGCCTTAAAATTAATTAAATTTAATTTATTTGTGGATAAAATTAAATCATATTATAATTACGAGAATTAATAAGATATATTAATAAGTAAACAAATAACTAAAGACCTAATTTGTCTCGCGATACGTGCAATGAAAATATACAGTAAATTGGTAAGGAATAAAGCAGCAGTTCGAAATCTTCCAATACAAAGACGAAAGAAATTTGTTTAATAAAAGTGAAATAAAATCATGAAACACTCAAATCAATTGTGAAGATTATGTATGGCATCACACGCTCACATAAGAGTGCATATTTTGTTTTCTGCAAAGGAAAATAAAATAAAATCATGGAGCTAATAATTGAATGATCAGAAGCTATATAATAAATATATTATAATATATATGTATTCTAATGCTTAGATAAAATAATATTGTCAGAACTTAAAATTTTTGTATAATATATTTTCTGAAAGTTGTTATCATAAGCAGTGGATTATTATTTATAATATATGCACTAAAAAATATAATAAATAATTTAATTGTGTAGCAAAATTTTAATCTTAAATTTAATAATCTTTCAATTTTATGTATTAGAAGTATACAAAAGTCTATCACATTCTTGATAAAAAGTTTATAAAAATCTGTTATTTATTTTATGGAGTCTATAAAAGTCATTTTTAAAAAGTCTTTAAAGTCTTTAAAAATCATTAAAATCCACAAATTATACAAAAATTTATCACTTAAAAAAAATCTTTAAAAATCTTAATTGAATACACCCTGAGTTGACATATACCCTGAGTTGACATATAATTTCTACTAAAGCTTGTATATATGGTTAAAAGGGGGCTTTAGACTTCAGTCATACACTCGGTAAATTTCGATACAAGCATAGATTCTTGGTGAAATTCTTGATTTCTCCCACCTTTCAAAATACAATACTTTTTAAATTAAATTTCAGATAATTTCAATTTTAAAATTAATGTGATTCATTTAAAATTTGAACACCGTATATCTTGTTATTAGTAATAATTTTCAGGTAGTTTATAATAGTGAACACATATTTCTACATGAAAAAATTGATATTTTTAACATGATGAATAGCATTTTTTTAAAAATATTAAAATATCGGTTTCCTTTATAATATTTATTACTGAAGTAACTAAAATCAAACTAATTCCTAATAATTTTAAAATTTAAAAAGTCAGACAGTTGTAGCACTTAAAATTTTCAAGGAAGGGGGTTGTTTACATTTATTATTGGTTCCGGGAGGGTAAATGTTATTTTATTTTTTTTAATTCAGTTATAATTACAATGAAAATCTTATTTTTAGTACCTCTCAACACTGCTGAAATAAGTGCTTATTACTGAAGCAGAAAGGTAAAGACAATTATTTCCATTAGTATATTATTATGCCGCTAGACAGAAATTTCATATATATTGTTCCAGAAATAGATTCCAATGCAGACGTGTACGCTGTTGCTGACACAAGAAGATTTGGGACTCCTTAAACTTAACAAAAACAAGATCTTGTCAACATGAATCCAATTTATAACAAAAAAGGGATATAAATCAGCACTAAATAGACGAGGTTAATCATAAACACTAACAGTGCATTCCAAATTTTAAAAAGAAAAACCATCTTACAATATCTTTCTTTCTAACATATGATTTACATAAGACACAACCTAAACAAAAACTGGATCAGTACAAGCGCCGTCTTTTTTTTTTGTTTACTTCCGAGCAAATCATTTTGATTATGCAAAAAATATAGGTCAGAGTAACGCCAGTGTGTTGCTTTTTCTTTCCTTCACCGAGTTCATTCATAACTAATTAACTCCTAGACTAGTTAACTATAAGGGGCATGATTCGGTTTAAACTTCATACACACATAATATCTACAAAGTTGAGTAAAGAAAATGGACGAGGAGAAGTTTGCTCAGACCCAGTTATGAGGCGTAGAATGAGATGTCCCTGGCTCCAATGAGCTACCAACCTTTTGATCATTATTACTTTCTCCAGTGCTTGTATTGCTGCCTCTAAGCATTGCCATTAGGCTTCCTCCATGCACCCTACCTTCCGGAAGTGAAAATTGAGGTAAACTAGCATTTTCTACTAAACAAATATCTGATAGTGATATCTGCATAGGAATGCATTTCTGCCCGTAACTCATTGATGTTCCCACAGTTCCTGTACTTGTAATGGAATCCGCCTGCTTGTTTCCAGAAACGTAAATGCCTTTCATATTCTCATATGTGCAAGCTTGTAGGTCTTTTAGTGCAGGATACAATGTGCCGCCAACATGCATCTGTATAGCATCTACCTGGGAACTGTGTGAAGCACATAGGCCTGACTTCCCCCTAGCAAACTTATCGCAAGGAGAAGGAGAAACAGCCTGACCACCAAGCCCTGACTGACCCCAAGAGCACCGTTTTCCTCCTCCATGCCCCTTGCAAAAGTCAGTTCTGCCTTGTGCACTTTTATCACATCCTTCATATTTGCACCTTTTCCCCCCGCCATGGCGTACGCAGAAGTTTGTCCGACCCCTAGCACTCTTAGTGCATTCAGCCATAGCACATCTCTTCCCACCACCGTGATTAACACAATATAAAGTACCCCCATGCACACTCTTTGTGCATCCGTCTTCAAAAGTACATCTTTTCCCGCCGCCATGACCTTTACAAAATGCTGTGCTCCCTTCTGCTCCTTTAGTACACCCTAAGAATGTACACCTTTTACCCCCACCATGTGCCTTACAAAACATTGTCCTCCCTTGAGCACCTTTAGTACAATCAATATACTGACAACGTCGGCCACCGCCACGGGAGATGCACAGGCCAGAGATGCCCTCTGCACTCTTAGTGCAATTTTCTATCTTACACCTCTTGCCGCCACCATGCCTGATGCACAAGCCAGACTTACCCCTAGCAGCACGAGGGCAACCATTGTGACTGCATCGTCGACCACCACCATGACCAATGCAGTACTCTGTACGACCTTCAGCACTCTTTGTGCAACCAAGATATTGGCACCGGCGACCACCTCCATGGGCCTTGCAGAATACCGTCTTGCCTTCGGCTCCCTTATGACACCCAGCTTTCTGACATCTCCTTCCACCGCCATGGCCAATACAAAATCCAGAAGCACCTCTTGCTCCCTTTGTGCATCCGCTGAACTGACATGGTTTCAGTCTGGAGTTTCGCTGTTGCTGGGGAGTTGCACCAGATGCACAAGCAAATGAGCTTTTTTCTGTGGCTGTTGCAGTTGATGAGAAGCCTGGGATAACAGGACTTGGATAATTATGGCTAGAATCAAGGCTGAGAATTGTGAGAGTCTCTGTACTTTGCAATGGAGGCACAAGAGGCCCTAGTTTCCATCGAGATGATATTGATCCCTCATCCATGAGTTGAACTGTAGCAGCTGTAACTGGTGCTGGCCCACTGTCCTGAAATTGAATGGAACCTTGAGTGACAGTAGTTATAGCTGATTCTGAAACACCAGTTGACAGACTTAATCCAAGGTCTAGCTTGGGTTTTTCTGATATAAGAGCCTTGGGAGTGCCGCAAAAAATATTCATCTTCCCAGGTCTCTTATCAATACTCAAATTAGGGTTGATACTCAGACCAAGATTAGTTGAGGAATCCTCCTCTTTCCCAGAGGATATGGTAATGCAAGAATTTGACGAGCAACCAAACCCAGGAACCAAAGAATAAACTTCCTGTAGGTCAGCAGATCCATCAGTGACTTTCCATTTCCTCTTGCTTCCTTTTGAGTTCGAAAAGTGAGATCTTGATACACCACGGGCATCAAATTCAAAAGGGGCAACTGCAGGATAGTGACCTCCATCATGAACAACTTTGCTCAGATGTTTGCACACTTTCGTGGTAAAGTTAGCTGTAACATGTCCAGAAGTTTTGTCCATATACCCTCAAGAAGAACACAGCTTGTTATCCAAATCAACTAAACAATAGTGAGAAAGCACAGTTTGATAGCTTTATGGGGTTGGAAAGAGTACAAGCCAGAAGGGGCAGACAAAACAAAAATTAGCTTGAAAGCTCCCCAAAAGAGCACATGCCACCCCCACTAACAAAACCTGATGTGTCACACCGATCCATTTTACAAGTTTATAAATGAATTTACCGGGGCAATAGTTGCAAGGAGATATCAAGTCCAAAAACCTCACGCTTAGTAGAAAAAATCTTGCTATCAATCATCCTGTTCCAAAGCAAAAGTATACATTAGAAAGGGTTAGTATCCTGGGTGGGTAGGAAACATGATGTGAGTTTTGGCTGTTTCAACACAAGTAAATGATTAGAATATTGCTATGATGTTCCTCAAGTCCAGTTAAAGATTAAACCAAAAAAAGGGTTATCATAAGATTACATGGTTTTTAACAAGCAGTTAAATTTATAACATCAATTCGCAAGAAGAAACTTTCCCATAAAACTTTCCTATACACAAAAACTGCCACAATATGTGTTTGAAATATGGTTGTTATTATCCATGATATGATCTGTCCTTGTCTCCTTGACCAACACGCAATGCAATTATTCAAGGTCGTCGATGTATAAGGCAGTACTACTGTTGGCTAGTTTAATTCAGAAAAAAATTCACATACTAAAAGAATATCTAAACTCTAAACTACATCGATAAAAATCTTTAACCCAAAGAAAGGACAGAAGAAACAAAAAAGTGAAGACCTAAATTTTGAGAATCTCAATCATATCCCAGCTTCCATACTACACACACACACACACACACATATACATACATATATATATATATATATGAGAATAGTGTATATGTATGTAGTAGTAGAAGTTGACACTTTAAGAGTCAGAAGCATATATAATTATAACTGAAATATTTTAATTCAAAAGTAATTAAAGACCAATCATTTTCTGTTTGCTTAAATATAAATCATGATGAAGTCCTAAATAGATGTGTGAAGGATATTTACAAATGAGAAATATCACATTAAATTATACTCTCTTTCTCCATTCCAAATTAAATGTTATGCTTTCATCTTTGGGATGCCCAAAATATATTCACTTTTATTATTTAAATTTTTTTTTAAAAAAAAAAAACAGTCTCAATCTGATTATTTAGTTATGAATTCAATGGGTTTTTTTATTGAATTTGCTCAAGGGTTTTCTCATAAGCTCAAAATTCATTAATGATTGCACAATCTATAGTTGGAGAGCAACTTGCAGGTTGCACCTTTTTTAAGCAATAATTTGGCTTTTATACATAAGGTGCAACAAACACTACAGTACCAACCAACATATTTGAAAATATCTCTATAAGCTGCAACAAACAGGGACAACACTTCATAATACATAATGAATTTCTGAACCTAAACTTCAATTCCTCAATTCAGATAGTGAGCAAATTAATATTCAGCTACATAAAAAATTTCATAACACCTGCTCCATTGAAAAGTCAAAGCAAAAATACTTCTAACTAACTATAACTAACTAAGCAAACACGAAAATATAAAGAACATATTCCAATTCAAACTAGAATAACTCAATTACAAGCGAAGTGAGCAAACCATATAGTCAGAAACAATAAACCATCTTTAATCTATCATGAATTAAGTACAAAAGATTTTATTTTTTTTAAAAATACTAAACATCAATAGTTATGTTTAGCTGCTGAAAACACCAAAGAAATAGGAGACTGGGTATCTTATATCAACACTCCTGAGAGTAAGATGTGCTTATTTTCCACAGTTCCTCACAATCAAACTAGAAATTAAAAGGAAAAAATAATAATCGTGCCAAATTTCATATGAAAACAGAGCAACTAAACAAGTGAAATTAAAGCAAAAAAACAAATACCTTGCCTAAACAATTTGGTCGACGGCAACATAGGATGGATTTATAAACGAAACTTGGGTTTCTTGTGCCGACAAATCCTAAGAAGAGAAAGCGAAAGAGAAAAAAGGGAGGAGAAAATGAGAGACAATAGAACAGGGATTAATATAGTAAGAAGAACGGCGCAATTTTAGAAATGAGGCGCAAATTATAGTTTTTATCCTCTCCATGCTAGACTATACTTCTTCCTGTGCGTCTACATATCAAAGTAGGTGGAGGTCTAAATCAGGGTCCAAAATCCAAATAGAGCACCAGACTAGAAATTGCTAGCTTGGCGTGAGAAATATAGAAAAAACTTTACTCCCTCCGTTGCATAATACACAACCTTTTAGATGATTTTATTTTATTTTTATTATTTATAGTTTTATATAATTTAAGATTATATTTATTTGTAAATATTATAATTCCGTAATTATAATTCACCCAAGACAATTAATTCTAGGATTAAATAGTTTTAGTCATAGGTTTATTTTTTATGGGATTATTGATGATATAACTTAAAATAATCTCATTTTATGTTTGTTTTTTTTAAAGTTAATTAAAAGATTGGATTAAAAAAACTCGTTTAAACTATTATACTCCCACTAATATTAACATAATTTAAACTTGTTTATACATTAAAAATAATAAACAATGATTACATTCATATATAGCCATACCATGTAGTTGGATGGGTCAGGTCATGTTATTCAAGTATTCAACATATGATCCGGTTTCAATTGCGATAAATTTTTATTTTTATTTTTTAAAAAAAAGACTGTATTTGGATTACTGTGGCAGTAAATACTTATTAATCACATGGCCACTGTTCTATTGGATTTATTAATTCGTGATTAGGTATTTTAATTACTTATTTTAGTTTGTAACCCTTTTCTATACCCATTCATTGGTAAATGCTGATTCCAGTCAAATTTTTTCAAACATAACCAACCAGTTTCCCAGAAAATATATAAATTGACTACGGTATTATGAACAGTCATAACAATTGTAGTGAACATTCCAAAATATGATGAATGTTAAGGATACGCTAGTCATATTAAAAAAAATATTGGTTAATTTTGTCTATAAATTTTTAATCTTCCATGATGAGATTATACTAATACTTAACTAGACATGGTATTAAATAGTTTCTCATATTAAGTCATTTTATAATCTTTGAACTAATACTCTCAAATCCAAACTTGAAAATAAACAAGACAATTGAGATTAATAGTCACATCCCAAGTGTAATCCTTATAAACAAACATAACCTAACAGAATTAACTACAAACTTTACAAAATTACCACTCATGAGAAAATGTTACAGATGAGATAGAGTATGAGATAAATATGTTAATTATGAGAATTTAAGGATATTATAGATAATTAATATTATATTTAATGTTATACAATCATTTTTTTAATTTTTATTTATTTTTCCTCCAAAAGTTTGTTATACATATTTTTTTTCATGGATTGAAGGTAGCTTTCGTTCTCCTCAGTTCGATTCTTCCCAAGGATTCTTTTAAAATTCTTAGAATGAATTGTATCTTAAAATTAAATTGTAATCGTATAAATTCTTAAAAATTTTAAAAATTGATTTGAGATGCACACTTGCATACACAAAAAACAAAAAATGTGAAACCTTGAGGGGTGTTATTGTCAATTTCCAAGTAGTCAATGTCAAAAATTTTCTAACTAAACCCATAAAGTTAATATATTAAATTTGTTAAATAAATGGGAACTCACTGTCAACATTTGTTAATGACATAGTAATTATTTTCTTGGAAAGGTACAAACTTTGGACAAAAATGAAAAAACAAATTATGGGAGGTAAAAAATAGATTCCAACACATCAACGGAATTTCGAGGAACTTGACAAATATAATTAAATTTTAGAACCCATATAAATAATATATTACATACTTTTTCCATTTGGCCATATATACAAATCTTATCCAAAAATAAAAAATCGTATATTCGACCCTCATCTCTCTTGGACATCATATTTATTTCCTTAAGAATATTTTTTTGTTGGAGTTGAGCAATAGCTTCGGCAAGTTATGATACATGCACAATTTATAAAATATTAATGTTGCCAACGTTCCAAATTATAAAATTCATTCATTTTCAAACTTAAAATCAACATGATTCATTTAGTTTATGTTAATACAATTATGAATATCGATCATAAACTGACTAACGTTATTAGTTAATACAAGATTTAATTTATTTTAAAATATTATAAACTCATGCCAAAGTACTACTCCTTCCATCCTTTTTTAGTTGTCTTTTGTAAATTTTAAGGAAGTATTAAATATCTAATTTTTTATATTATCCTTTATGATTAAAGGGTAAAATATTGTATATTTTTTATTTTATAATTGTCCTCGCATAATTTTTGAAATTAAAAATAAAGAAAAGAAATCCATACATTTAACAATTTTGTTCTTATTTCATTCTCTTAAGAGTTTAAAAGATTGGATTTGGGACTACTTCTTCATCTTCCTGCTCATCTTCTTCGGCTTCTTTGCCAGTTATTTGTCCCAACGGCCTGTCATTCACCGAAGCGGCATCAATCAGCTATTTTGCAAGGCAAAATCGGCATCAGCTTCCCCCAATCAATTCCTCTATGATCAGCACATTCCTCAAATTCAAGTTGCTGGCCATGGTATCCAAGTTTGATGCTTAATTCTCTTTTCTGGATATACAAATTCAAACCTCTGAGAATTTAATCGATCATAGCATATGAAAATTTATTGTATCATTAGAAAATATACTGAAGCGTAAACATGATCAGCCAGACCAGATGTGAAGTCCACAAAATTAATTATCACGATGGCCAGTCCCAAACTAGTAGAATTTTAGTACTTCTTGTCAATTTAATTTGTCAAGAATCTTACACTACCTGCCCAACAGAGTCTTGTTGTACTTATTGACACGAACAGCTAGCTTTAATCATATCTGCTAGCTCTCCAGTTTGCTATCACACATGCATGCATGTTTAGTACTAGAAATTCACCACGTAGATCGTGCATGTCAGGGGATAAATTAGCAAAATCGTATCCTTGTACAAAGATACAGACATGCCAACACTCATTTCTAAAGGGTTGCTCAGAGTTTGTTGAGCTTACCGAGGACATCTCCTAATGCTTAATTTTTCTACTCTTCTCAAAAATCTCTTAAATATAGATTTATTATACTCTCAACTTTTATATTTTTTCAATTGTCTTTTCAATTTTTTCAATTACATGATTAAATTTTAATTTTTTCTGATTACGTCTAATTAATAGTATTACATCAGAAATTGATGACACGATAGCGATATATGGCTAAAAATTCTTATGTGTAATATTGAATCTCATTTTAACATTTATTTCATTAATTTTTTATACAAAAAAGGGTAAATATAAGACCATTATTAATTTTTAAAGTAAATTTAATACATTACAAACTCAACATAAATATCATCAATAATCAATATAATGATAAATATTTTAAAATACACTACTAATTAAAATCTTGTTATTTCATAATAAAATCAATAATATATATAATGACAATTTTACCCTTTTGGTATATAAAATTAAGGCCTAAATATAGATTAAAACCCTGAACTTTAAGTTTATTTTATAATCATCAATAATTAATATATATAATTAATTTTTTATACCAAAAGGAGTTAAATTATCATTAAATTTACTTTAAAAAATTAATAATATGGTCTTATATTTATTCTTTTTGGTACAAAAAAATTAATTGAATAAATATTAAAATGACACATACGTATTTTTTAGTCACGTATCGTTGTCATGTCATCATTTTTCTGATGTGACACTATCAAATAGACGTAATCAAAAAAAAATTTAAAAATTTAATCTCCTAATTGAAAAAATTAAGAAGACAATTCCCAAAGTAGAAATTTTTTTAAAAAAAGTTCAGGGTATTAATCTATATTTAGGCCTAAATTTTATAATATGTAAAAAAAATTAAATGGTATACAATATTTAAGACTAAAATTAATTAAATTCATGCCAATTAATTTTGAATTTAAAAAATAATTAAATTATTTTAAAAAAATCAATAATAATTTTATATTTTGGTACTATTTATCAAGTGATCAGTAGAGACGTACATTTATTTTTTCTTCTTTTCAACAGTAACTATCACTAAAGAAGAATCAATAGCATCTTTATAGAATCATTCCATCCCAACTAACTATCCTAACCACATTTGCACCCCCATGAATTAACTTCCACATTCATATACTCCTAAATCCTAATTCTAGCTCCATCCCCCATGAATCAACTTCCATATGAATATTCACTAGACCTGGCAAACGGGCGGGCCGAGCCGGGCCGGATTAAAAAGGCCCGAGTTTTGGTGGGCTTGAAATATGGGGTCCGTGGTCCGTGACGGCCCGGCCCGGCACGGCCCGCGGGCTTCTACATTTAATTTTTTTTTTTTTTTACAAACTCTTTGGTACATTAAAAATATTTATAATAATAAATATTAAAAATAATAAAGTGTTGGAAGCATTTTGAGTTGAAAGCTAGACATTAAAAGCCTGGGGCGATGTTAGTCATCTTAACCAAACAGGATTTCTGGAGTTTGGCTTAGGTGGGGACAGAACTTGTGGCTAATTCATCCTCCCAGCACTCAACATTGGTTTTACTAGAACAGTAGAACCTTTATTTGATGAAGAAAAAAGTGCAGGGGACATACATTAATACATATATCATTTATAACTATAAGTGTTTGTTGTATAGTTTATTTGTAAATTACTCTTTTCTCCCGAGTCTGGACATTAGTTTTATTAGAAACCTATATTTGTGAATTGTGGGCATTTGTTGCATATTAAATTTTCAATTACTACTGCAGCTTTAGCTTTTAGAAATTAGAATGCAGCGAACATACTCTTTGGTTAATGATTCTCCTTTCAAATCAGTGTAATTGTTAAAGTAGCATGCGCAACAGCAGAGGGTTCCTAATATAGGTTCCATCAGTTGTTACTTGTTAGCAAAATGGATTTATTGTTAGCAAAATATATTTATTATACATTAACTCTTAATTATAGTTTTTAATTATTATTAAAATATATAGAAGATTGCATTAAAAATAAATAGTTGGTGTAGTCCAGTTGGTTTGAACTCTTATTTATTTATTTATAAGTCTTGTGTTCAAGCCTCACAATCCACAAGTAGTAATATTTTATTTATAAAAAAAAAATTATGGGCCACAGGCTGGGCCGGGCCTTCACGGGCCGGGCCAAAATGACCCATATTTTCGTGGGCTTAAAAAATACGATCCAAAACCCGAATTTTGACGGACAAGCCGAGCCGGCTCGCGGGCTTTAGGCCGGTTTGCCAAGTCTAATATTCACATACTCCTAATCCTAGACCAGACTTATGGATCTTAATTTATAGCATCCGCCAAAAATAGAGAAGATAAAGATAGCCTATCCTAAATTAAACTCTTTAATTCTGTAATTTATTTATTTTTAGGTTGACTACCTTTTACTTTTACTTTTTTTTTTATAACTTGTAGGTACTGGTGCAAAGTATTTTATCTCTGTTTAAGGACAAAAAGTAATTACTATATTTTCTTTATAAAATAAAATAAAATAAAGTTGAGCACCTTTACTTTTATAACTTTACTTTATTAATTTGTTTACAATAGGACAAAAGAAAAATCGTTTAACTAAATATTTCCTCATTTCTTTAATATAGGTCGTTTTAGAGCTGTGCACAAGTATTAAATAAATAATTATATAACATTAACTATAATATCAATTATCTATATTGCTCTTGTATTGGAAGAAAGATTATTATTTATTGGACAGAAAATAGTGAAAGAACCAAAATTATATTTAATATTTGAGGTAATATTGAAAACTAGACAAGTTGAAATTGTCAAACGACTTATATTAAGGAACAAAAATATTATATTAAAGAATCGAGGGAGTAAAAATTATAAAGTCAAACTCTGCTTTGAATTGAAGAACTATATCCACTCTGATCATCCCAATATTTTGACCATAGCATCACGCCACCATACTTAGGCGATCCCTTTATCACCTGCAAAATCTGAGAAGTCAACACATCCGCCGGAATAAACCCACTTCCGGCCGCTTGAGTCGATGCCGGTAACCCCAAAAATATCTTTCCAGCATTTATCGATGTAGTCCACCGATTCCACGAATTGATAATATTATCAATATTCCCAGAAGTGTACTGACAAGGAGGATTGTTATAAAATTGAATCCAAACATAATCGAAAATGCCCGTATTAAGGGCATTTCCTAGGAACTTATCGGGAAATGGACATTGTGGTGCCCCTCCTAGGTACACTTTTTTGCCAAGCTTACTATAATCCTTTAAATACCGTGCAAGATCATCCCAATATTCGGTGGAGCCTAGCTCTATATCGAAATCAATACCATCTAAAATAGCATTGCCTAGCGGGCGCGAATTTGATGTTCCGCCCAAAAAATTATTCCATAAATAAGTTGCTACATTTTTAGCGTCGGCTTCGGAAGCTAGAGAGTAACTTCCAATGCCGCCGCCAATGGATAACAACACTTTAATGCCTTGTTTTTGGCAATAATCAATGGATTGGCTTATAATAGTGCAACCATCGTTGGCGGGGTTGCAATGGCCAGCAAGATTGATTTCAGGGGTTTGACCGTTACCAAATTTGTTAAGGAACGCTATGTTGACATAGGAAAATTTTCCGGTGGCACATGTTTCGGTTAAGGTGCCCTCGTTGCCGTTTTGGCCCCAATAAACGGCGATGCCGCCACCGGCGAGAGAGGTTTGGAGCAGGGCAAGGATGGAGAGGGAGAGAAGTAAAGGTAGTGTTGACATTTTTTGGTAGTACAATTACGAATGGGTAGGGGTGTGGGTTTTATAGAATTGGAAGGAAGTTTGGTTTTAATAAAGTGATGTTGACTTGGTCAAAGGGCAATGTGTGTATGGGACTGCCGCCTTCATATACTAAAGTTGACAAAACCCCCCCCCAATTTAGTGGTTTTACTTATTTTTTTCTTTGTATGGAAGTGGATTTCAGCTGAATAAAAAACTTGCGACTTTATCAAATACTAACTTGCTTTTTTCAAATGCTAAAGTCAATTTTGTGAAACCAGTACATGACAAATTCAACTATGGTATCCGTTTGGCAATCATTTATGAGAGTGAAACCAAGACTTTATTATTTATATCTAGAAACTAGTACTATTATATAATCTTTTAGACGTTTTAAAAGAAATACAAAATTAATAAATATAATTAATATTTTGTTTGATTGATTAAAATTAGACATGACAATATAATTAAATTAATTCATATTAATTGGAATCAATTGAATTTGTTAATTGTTTTTATTTATTTAAATCGGATAAAATTTAGACTCGAATTTCTAAAAAAAATATAGACGCAAACCCAGATTGTTTATTCCAAATCCAAATCTCTTCAACTGCTCCCCAGACTCGCGTGTTCTTCTTTCCCCCTGCCTCTTCGTTTCATCTTGGTCTCTCTCCCTCTCGTAACAAGTTTTGTTTCGATAATAGAAATTTATTTTTCTCTTTCTCCGTTAGAAGATTCTTACATGGTATCAGAGCTTCTGGTGATCTTCGATCTTCCTTCGTAACTCTTCAATGGAGTTTGTTCCTTTCTGATCTCAGGTATTTGGTTACTATCTACCATCTGTTTGCTACAATGCTTCAATTATACAAATTTTCCATTGTTTGGTTGTTTCTCAATTGAGTTGAACTGCAAAAACCCTATATCTTCATTTCCTACTTGTGCATCAGTTCTTCAAAAGTAAGATGCCTAATATTAGATCTTTTGTTGTTGCTGTTACTCAAAATCAACAAAATAATTATAACAATAATCAACTACCCGATGTGGTTCAAATTGATGCTTTACATTCATACTTTATGTATCCATCTGATCATCCTCGTTTGTTACTTATTAATGAAACTCTGATTGAGAATAACTATAATTAATGGTGTAGAGCTATGATAATTGCTCTTACTGCTAAGTTCAAAATTGGGATAATTGATGGAATTTATACAAAACCAGATGTGACTTCTCCTCTGTTACAATATTGGGAATACGGTAATAGCATGGTTATTTTCTTACTATTAAACGTGTCACCTAAGTAGTAGTGTAGTGTTTCTTTCTATTGCTAAAGGGAAAGTTCTGCACTCCGTTGAAACCAATGCACAAAAAGTATAAGATTTTATAAAATCTTTTTGAGGTCCTGTTTGACAGGTTCTTTTGTCACCCCATTTGTAATTTTTCTTATTAGGCTTTTCTTTTTCTCCCAGAACCTTGCTTAAGTTGTAAGTTATAGGTAATACTTATTTATATAAATGTTGAAAGCATGTTACTTTGGTTCCTATGTTGACTAAGCATGTGCATAAGTATAATTACTTGTTGGTAGTTTGTATTGAGTTTGGATCTTATTTGTGTGTGAAAACAGGTTGTGACTTTGGTTTTTGATATAATATTCTCTCATGGAAGAACAAAACAAAGTGTATTTAAGGTGCCAAACGTAACACTGAACAAAGTATTTCTACAAGTATAGGTACAAACGTTCTAAGAAATGCACCACTTTAGTTTGGGACCAATTTGAAAAAGTTATTGATGAAAAATTAGAAGACAAGTGTAAAGATTGTGGTCAAATTTATGCATGTGAACACGGTATTAGTAAAATTCTTCGATATGTTAGCTTAAAACATGGAAAAAAATTATTTGAGACAATGAGTTAGAAAGGGTGCTTTAAGATCAAAATCACTATCGCGAGTTAATGACAAAAGTCATAATCAAACACAATTATTCCTTCTCTTTTGTGAAACATGAAGGAATTCGTGAGTTGCATCGTTACTTGAATCCAGAGGTACAATTTATCACAAGGAATACCACAAAAGCTGATGTTTAACATCTGACTTATGGTCTTCTATTACTTTGTTGAAGGAATATAAAATTAAATATTATAAATAGTTTATTTAATTGGACCATAATAATGGTAAGTTTGAAATTTAAAATATGGGTTGACTTATATTTTACTCATTACTATATGGTTCTAACACATACGACTCATTTAAAATAGGTAATGTGGTTTTAGTTCTTAAACGAAACCATAATAAAATTTTGTAAATCAAAATTAATCCATAATCATATTTTGTTAGACCTGAATAATATCATTATACATAATGTCAAAATCAAGGAATATATTCAAATAGATAGCAAAATGCTAACTATTTCTTCATATATACTCCCTCCTCTCTAAAAGGATGATTAAAAGTGCAATTTTTTTGTCCTTTAAAAAATTAAATAAAATACATAAAGTGAAGGGTAAATAAGTTATTTGGTGATGTCTATTAGTATATAAAAATAAAAATACTCATCACTTTATATATTCTTGTGGAGCTATTAGGGATAAATTTGAAATTTTTTAATTTTATTTTTCTTAATATTTATATAAATTGTACTTTATTCATTCTTTTATGATGAAAAGAATATATGAGAGAGTATATGACAAGGTTAGCAACATAATCACATAATCATATAAAAACTTCAATTATGGAGAGAAATACTTTTGTCTTTATGTTCTTTTCAAGCATCTGTTTAGAGCTAGAGTATCTTCATAGAATCATTCCATCCAAAAAATCCAACCCACTTCTTCTGTTCCACCATGAAGTTCTCACATTCATACCACCATTGCTTTTTTCCTATGCTAAAGTCAATTTTATGATAAATGTAATCAAAAGGGAGAAGACAAATTCAACTTTTATGACCAGTAGGTAGTCATTTATGTGAGAGGGTTAACATGGTGATTAAGTTGGTTTTGTTTAAGTTCGAAATGAGACCATGAATGTACCAGACTAATATGAGGGGGCGTCGGGTGAACCCTTAAGATTTGAAACATGAATACTTTTATCGTTGTTTAAAAAAAAATAGAAAATAAAATTGAAACTTTAATATAAATCTTGTTATGTCAATCAACGCAGATCCAGTAGGCGAGTCCCACAAGTACGCGGCAGGTCAACGACACTTCTATAATGGTTGGATTGATTTAATAAGTACTGAATGAATGATGATCCTCCTTATAGTAGAGGTGCATAACATGCCGGCAAGGTCTGGTCCGGCCTGCCATGCCTTTACCGTTGATCAGACTATGCTAGACCTTGACTTTGGGTTTGCCAGACCAAGCCAGGCTTCTTCCACAAAATTATGACAAGTTGAGGCCTATAGGCCAGACTAAGTTGAGGCCTATACTCTCTGTGACAATTGTGTTTCCATAGATGGTTGCCATGGTCATGGACCACCGTGTCAAATGAGACATTAACATTAGGTAACATTTCGACTTCTAAGGTCGGGACGAAACAGAGGGAAATGCTAGTCATAGATGATATATGGACCTTACGATCGTTAAAATCGTAGAGTCATGACTTAGATCGTAGAGTAATGATTTAACAATCGTAGAGTCATTACTTAAATTATAGAGTTTAGAGTGACTTCAGTTTTTACTGTAGCAGAGTTACTCTACTATCTTAGAGCTACTCAACTACTCTCCCTTGTCTTTCTTTCTAGGGTCCCCCACCTCCGGATCCCAAATACACATACAAGAACAAAGAAATCAAAGAATGAAAGCTTATCCGTTGACAGGACATCTCACAACAGGTAGCAACTAATAATCTAACAAATCAGGTCAGCCCTGTTACGCCGAACCAGACTGGACTCAGGCCACAGGCCAGTCTAGGTTGGGCTTTTTGCCAGGCCAGTCCATGCCTTATTTCTATACTAAAAGGGAAGCCTTTTCAAGCTTTCTAAGTTGGGCCTGACTGGTTCAAGCCTTGACTAGATCGGACCAAGTCCAGACTGCAGGCCACAAGCCTTTTGTACATTCCTGCCTTACAACATACATTTAGTTTTTTAAATAGTAATTTTTTTCGATTTGTTAGTTCTTTCTAATCATATTATTTCCACTAGTATTTGTGGCATACACTTTGTGTGTGCGATTAAAATAAATAAATAAATTTTAAATAGAAATTATAAAATATGAGTTAGAAAATATCAGAGAGATTATATAAGGATACAAGAGGAGAAAAAGACAGGAAGTTAGAATTTAGATGTGACACAGCTTCAAGAGATACCGTTATTTTCACTACTCTCCCTTTATAAAATAAATAGATATTTAATACTCTCTCCATTCCAAATTAAATTAAAATCTAACCCACTTCTGTACCACTTTCTCACATTTATATATTCCTAATTGTTGGTCTATTATTGCTTAGACATATGGATCTTTCTAGCCCTGAATGGAACATGTGAATATATTAAATAACTTGCTTTTTTCCTATGCTAAAGTCAATTCTTTGATAAATGTAATAAAAAGTCAGAAGACAAATTCAATTTATGTGGGAGGGTTGACCTGATGATTAAGGAGTTTTTTTTGAAGTTCGAATTTTGGGGCCAACACTAGGGAGAAATTTTCTGAATGTACCAAGTTGATGTGAGGGAGTGTCGGGTGCGTCCTTAAGATCTGAGTCGGAGGATATCTTTACTTTTTTAAAATTAAAATAAAAAAAAAACTGAGACTTTACTATGAATCATGTTATGTCAGTCAACACAGATCTATTAAACGAGTCCCACAAGTATGCGACAAGTCGATAGCAATTTGATAATGGTTGGCGGCAAGCCGATAGCACTTGATAATGATTGAATTGATTTAACAAGTACCGAATGAATGATGATCCTCCAAACAACATACATCTGGTTTTAATGTGAGTGAATGTAGTAAAATTTAAGAATATATATTCTTACCATGTGTTATCTTTAAATTTATTGAATATTTAATTTACAAGTTGCTGAAATTGTAATGTAAACTTGAAAATGTGGTGTTATTTTTGTTATTATTAAAGAAATAAATGATTTTGTTTTGAAGAAACGAATTCTCAAATATATATTGTCGAGTGGAGTGAGTATTTTATTTTATTTTTTATTTTTTATTTTTGGCGAAGAGAGTTTAGGCTTAAAAAATATTACATAAATCATTAGAGTCATTCATTATACATAAAAGCTTGGAGATCTATTTGGGGTTCCTACAAAATATTAACGTTAACATCTTTGTCATGACCTAATTTTGTTATATAATCAACGTTATCATTTTGCTTGCTCCCGAATTAACTTTATGATTGTTCATCTTCCATATCAATACAATCCATTTGCAGATGAAATTGGATAAAAGAAAACCCTAACTTGTTTTTCATCTGTACTTTTAGTCGTCGGTTAGGGATTTTTCTTCTTTTTCGTCGTCGATTAGGCCTTTGTCCGTCGTCGATTTGGCCTTCGTCAACTAGGACTTTGCACTTTGAGAATTTTGGGGCCTAGGGTTTTATCAATCGAAATTTTGGGGATTTTTGCAGAGTGGGGGAATTTTGACTATCGATGGATTGGAGGAGATTTGGTCGGAGAATTATTTTGTTTTGCTTTAATGTAGAATAAAAGACGGTTTACCAAATTTGCCCTTGATTAAACAATCTAAATTAATAAAATGCTGGAAGTATTATTTTTTAAATTCACATCAGCTGGATATGGCTCTACTCAAGGGGGCACATCATCAAGGGGGCACATCATCAATTTCTGACGTGTTAAGTGAATTTGGACAAAAGTGAAAAAATTAATAATTTAATCATCTAATTGACAAAATTAAAAGGTGAATCATCAAAGTAAAAAAGATAATAATTTAGGGTTGCAAAATATATTTAAGCTTAATTTTTTCTATTTGTCAGTTATTTCTCATATTATTTCTACTAGTATCACTTTGTGTGTAATTTAAATAAATAAATAAATCTTAAATAGAAATTATAAAATATGAGTTAGAAATATAGGAGAGATTATAAGGATATATAGGAGGAGAAAAAGAAAGGAAGTTAGAATTTAGATGTGACAGAGCTTCAAGCGAGACAATTATTTTCACTGCTCTCCCATTATAAAATAGATATATATTTAATACTCTCTTCATTTCAAATTAAATACTTAATGAGACATTTTCAAAATTAAAATTGAGATGACTTGTTAAAAATTATAAAACAATAAATTTACAACGAATAATACTTGTTTGTTAGATAATTTACAATATTTATCACTATATTGATTAAAATTAAAAGAATCTATATCAATAATGTGAAACTGACGGAGTACTATTTTATTTATCTTTATAATAAATTATAATAGGACAACATGAAGATTTTACATATAATAGGATCAGTCAAATAAATTATAATACTATAATTTTTTTAATTTTTTTGTTTTATTTTAAAACACCAACTAAGAAGTAACGGATCAAAGTATTTTTTGACCAAGTATTTAATAGTAACTTGTAATTACAGCTTAATGACATAAATCCAACATGGCCAATATTGATCGCATTTAATAATTTTCTTATGAGTTTCCAACGAGTTATTTTGATACAAACAATCAACAAGCCATGTCTTTTCTGAATTATGATCAATGTGCTGAAACAGAACTATTGCTTATTTCTTAAGATAATATTGCTTATTTCTTAAGATGATGATTATTTCAAAGTACCCTATTAAAATCAAAGGATTACATTGGCTAAGAGATAGGAATTAATTTAAAAATGAGATTATATTACCCAAAAAAATAAAAAGAAAGAAGTATTGAAATTGTTTATGAAATAACATGACATCAAAATCAACCAGTACATTGGAATAGATAGAAATATGCTATCAATTTATTAATCAAATATATGATAAGATTAGCAACATATATAATCACACAAAAGCTTCAATTATGGAGAGGAGCCTGCCTTATTTTTATTAATCAAATACTGTGAGTAATCACGTCACGTGTATAAAAGGATAAGCTAATAGAGATGGGTGTTTATATATATATATATATATATATATATATATATATATATATATATATATATATATATATATATATATATATATATAGATAGATAGATAGATAGATAGATAATATTGGTAAGAAAGCAATTCAGATACTACCCTTTATAGCAGAACTATAATCTGTGTCAAAAAATCTGTTCCAGAGCATAACCCCTCCATACTTGGGAGAATTCTTGATAATAGGAAGAACCTGAGATACAAGCACATCAGCCGGCATATATCCTCCACTATTAGCAGCTTCAGGAGCAGCAGGTAATCCGAGGAAAATCTGGTTGGCTGGAACCGAAGTCCACTCATTCCACCTGGCTAAAAGATTGTCAACACTGTTCGTATACTGACACTGCTCATTGTTGTAAAACTGTATCCAAACGTAGTCGAATAATCCAGTTTTTATTGCAGTGTCAAGATAATTATCAGGAATTGGGCACTGTGGTGCTGCAGATAAATATACTTTCCTTCGGGAACTGTAATCCGAGAGAGCCCGAGCAAGATCATCCCAGTACTGTACAGAACCCGACTCGATATCAAAGTCGATACCATCTAATATGGCGTTCCCCAGAGGGCGAGAACTAGACTGACCGCCTAAAAAGTTGTTCCATAAGTAATCAGCGACTTCTTTTGCATTGTCAGGTGAGGCGAGAGAGTAGGTTCCATCTGCACCTCCGAGGGATAGAAGCACTTTGATGCCTCGGTTTTGGCAAGCAGTAATATCAGAGCTTAATCTGGTGCAAGTGTTGAACTCCGGTCTGGTATCACAATGCCCTGCTAAGTTTAGTGCCGGGGTTTGACCATTGCCAAAGATGTTTAGGAAAGCTATGTTCACGAATTGGTAGTTCCCGGTGGCACAAGTGTCAGCCAAGCCAGTTTCATCAGTGCGTTGGCCCCAGTAGGTGGCGATTCCAGCGGATAGCGAGTACTGGAAATAGGAAACAAGCAAGAGGAAGAGTACCAGATGTGAATGGGTTGCCATGTTTGGAGATTTAAGTAATTTACGGTTTGAAGATTATTTGCAGAGAAATTAAATGAACATTTTATAGGGTGCGGTGCCAGGATCTGAGTTCATATCTCTGTAAAGAACCGTGCCTTGCGGGCAAGGAATTCTAGCTGTTCCTGTGTGGAAAAGTTCATACTAAACATCAAATCAGTCTATTGAAATGTCCAACTTGTTCATTGCTTAGAAAGTTCAAGCCCAAAACAAATATTTTGTTGCCGTGTCCTGGTAATAAATTTGAATTTTCTCCACAAATCGACCCTTCTAAGTCAAATTTTACCCAAATTATTTACTTACGACTGGGTCATGTGCGTAGACTCACTCGGACGTCTTGGGGACTTCCACAGGTTTGGTCTATGATCTAGACAGCTTGCTAACCAGGTGGAAAATTCAGTTTCGGATTGAACACTTTATAAACAAACAAAGCTAATCAGAAGCATCACAATCAAATCAGTAAGGAACCTAAAAACACGTCCATGTATCATTAGAAACAAGAAGATAATTTAAAAAAAATCAAAAGAAGTGTCCAATTTGCTTACCGCCAGCGTAATCTCTAGTTTGAAAATGCTTCTTTTGTTAGCTATTGTTTTTCTATCAACTAAAAAAACAATCAAGAATGTAAAGATGGAGTTTTACTGTCATTTGCTACTTTGCTGATAAATTGTGACAGATTTTTCTTTTCTTCTAAAAAGTGCATTTAACAACCATGACCAAATGGTGCATGGACATCCATGACTCTTGCAAAGAAGAGATACTAGCAAAATGCAAGAACTTTAAGGAAGTTTAAAATAATATGCAGCCACATCCAATAGAGACAAACTGGCACATCATTTCTTTGTGGTAAGACTATGATAGATCTGTTAAATCTGCTCCCAAAGAAAAGATAATTGGTATACAATCGGAAAATTTGAACACATTGTAAAAAATAGATATTAATACACACACCATATAACTAAGGGACCTTGTTGACCACATCTACAACTACTGCTTGATTAATGACAAAGATATAAAAGGTTCAAACACCCTTCCTGAGAATATGTTGGTAGCTATAGTAGTGCGGTTGAACTTGAACTATACCCGCAAAGGGGGAGATCTCTGTTAGTCTTCTTTAGTTCTGTTTCAATCCTATGTTATCTAGATTTGTTTCAATCCTATGGTATTAGTCTTCAATGGTTTCTTGTGTGTAGGCCTTTCTTTCCAGATCTAGGTGTCCGAAGCTAAGTGCTTTCTTACAAGTCTCCCTGCGCATCTCCATCCCTAAGTTGGTTCAACTACACTTGATCATCCGTAAGGGTAAGAAAGAACGGGAAGAGATGCAATGACTCCCTCGCAAGCTAGCTACTTTATATATCGAAACCGAAGACTTGGTGTAGTTCTCAATTCTCATTAGGAGATTCATCGATCAATGCAGTTCTGCTTGCAATGATTAAATAAACAAATAAATTAAGTAATATCGACTAAGATATAACTTGACAGTGCAAGTGATACCCTCTTTTCACTTTTTCCCTTTTAAGGATTCAAGTTCCTTTTTGGTAGCCGAGAACAAATTATTTTGTCAAAATTATGTAGTCTATACACCAGAACAGTACCTCATGACATAACAACAAGATAATATTTGAATGATCATGAGACATATTTTACGAGTTCTCTACCACGTCCTTTACTCTCATACTTAAGCAGATCAGTTGGATAGGCTGCACAAATCAAAAACGTTCTTGGTAATTGTGACATGGTCTAGTGCACCCTTAAGTGTAGTGCAATTTAATGATTTCACTATGCCTTTGTTGTATCTTCTGATCATCAGTGCTTGAATCTGTACTTCTGAATAAATAAATATTAGAAGCTTTTGGGGTATTTGGTTGCACTTAGCCTGGGCTAGAAAGCAAAAACTCCTTCAGTTCCAAAATATTAGATAATTATTGACTTTTAAAGTCAACTACATATTTTCAATCTCAAAATTGACGTGGATTCCTTTAATTTCAGTCAATACAGTGATGAATATTGTAAACTATCTCAAAATTACTACTCGTTGTAAGATTTACTTTTTCATAATCTTTAATGAATCATCTCAATTTTGAGTTTAAAAATGTATCAAATTAACTTTCAAAAGTCAATAATAATCTTATAATTTTGAACGAGGGAGAGTACAAAGGATGGATGGAAAATAAACATGATGATAAACAGCGGATAGTGCAAATATACAGCAATATATATCTTTAACTTTATATGATTAATAAATTGATGAACTGAATGAAGCTTATCCGTTGATCGAACAACAATGGTAGTAAAGTTGTTGAAACAGTTCTGTAGGAAGTCACCACAAATAAATGGCAAGGCACTACCCCACAAAAATTAAAGAGAATGACATCCAATTTTAGAGTACATACCATTTAAAAATATATGGCATCTTCATAAAGCCAGTAAGCAAGGCCTGAGTTTCAGGAAAGCAGAAAGTAAACCCTTGTGAAAGTGGTTTTCTGGGTCAAGATTCAAGAATGGATATATAGCTTAGGTGTCGAACAAGAGACGTGGAGCCACAAACCCATCCTCTCTAACAGCTTTCCTTGAATAACTCTCCTGCAAAATTTGAAGTATGTATTGATCAATGTGATGCATGCATGAACCAAGAATACTCTGTAAAAATTTCTGATTGAACCAGTTAACTGAAGGAAATAGTGCATATACACATTATATTATCATAAAAAGCACCGGTATTTTACAAAAGATGAAACTTCACCTGTACGAATCAAGAGAGAGAATGCACTTAGATAAAACCCTTGTGCTGGAGATATTTTCAATTAAATTTAACAATTTAAAAGTTTAATTAAATATGTAACTCATGAAAAGGTAAAGCACAAGCTACTACCATGCATGATGTAACCAGTTTTGACATTGCTCATAAGAGTTGGTAAAAAGATCCTTTTGCTGAACTGATGTCGTAACGTTGCTCATAAGTTCGAAAATGCAGCTTTAGCTTACAGGCCAAAACACTTGATTATTTACCCCATTTTTTGCACTCAGAGGATTCTCATTGGAAATGTCTCAGAGATTGCTTTCTAAATACCCAAGACCAATTGAATGGACCATCATATTGTGACCAAAACAATCATGTTATCAAAAAGATTCAGCTTGGAATATATAAATACTTTTCAAACCGGTGGATTCAGGGTCCGGTAGTAAGTTGTAAGGATGTTTTCACCAGACACTTGGAAGATTGTTGATTTTGAACCGAAGGAGCAGGACTATCACTAGAGATAAGGTCTCACAATCACTTAACAAATACAGTGATTCCAGTGATAATATATTAATATCAAAAAGAATTAAACTGCGATCATGTGACAGAATTGCCAGGAAATTTAACAGATCTATCAATGGTTTAGAATTGCAAGTGAAAGTATTTCTCCACGTACTAACTTCTCTCCCTTCATATGTTCACCAATAATCCCCACAGGAGCAAACTCCATTCTGAAAATGATGAAATCGATTTGTATCCCTTACTATGATTTCACGTTTGGTAATTCTGGAGATAAGCTTGGCAGCAATATGGCAGTCCCCACAAACACGTAGGTTCTTGGTAATCCTGATTGGTGTCCCAGGTTTCGTGTTTATCATTAGGAAGGCAATCGCTAACTTTTCACTGTGAACAGCTAGATGATTTTCTTTATCTTCCTCTTCCACATCATGAAGCGCGGACTCTGTCTCAGGGACATAACCTGCCTCTTTCATCTTAGATACTAGTAAGTCTAACTCTGCATAAATCTCCTTGGATTGTGAATTGGACTGATCACCAGCGAGAAAGGAGTGGACCTGATTATTTAGCTCAACGTTGCTGACACCAGGTAATTTCTTGATTCCTTTGTCCTTCATGATTAACCGAATGATTGTTACGTCTTTCCATCTACCAGCCTTTGCATAAATATTTGATAACAAGACATAGTAAGCAGCTTGCTCTGGAGCCAGCTGGAAAAGATTATCTGCAGCTACAAGCCCGATATCCATGTTAGAGTAAACCCGACAAGCACTCAACAGAGCACCCCAAATTCTTTCATTAGGTTCCATTGGCATTTCTTTGATGAAGCTATATGCCTCATTTACTCGCCCTGCACGCCCTAATAGATCAACCATACACGAAAAGTGCTCTAATCTTGGAAGTATTCTGAACTCTTCAGTCATTAATTTGAAATAATATCGTCCTTTTTCTAATAATCCTGCATGGCTGCAAGCTGAAAGAACTGACACAAAAGCAATTGAATCAGGGGTGAGACCCGAGTCCCGCATTTTGTCAAATACCGCTACAGCCTCACAACCTTGTCCACTGATGCCATAAGCAGAGATCATTGAAGTCCATGAGACAACATCCCTACACTGCATCCCATCAAACACTTTCCTGGCAGCCGCTATAGTTCCACACTTGGCATACATAACAACCAAGGCATTTTCTAACAACAAATTTGGTTGGAGCCCCTTCCTTTCAACATATTCATGAATTCGTCTTCCGATCGATAGAGCTGCAAGATCCCCACAAGCAGGAAGAACACTAGAAAAAGTGATCGCATCTGGTTCCATTCTGCAAGTTTCCATCCTTAAAAAAAGATCAATTGCCTCAGAAGGCATAGAATTATTCACATACACTGCAATCATAACATTCCATGAAACCAAACTCTCATTAGCATGGTTTATGAACATATCATTCACAGCCATGACATTGTTACGTGATGTATTAGTTACAGCAGGCAAGAGGCTAGCCATTGTACCAGAATCGGGTTCGACACCAAATGTTTGCATATCCCTGCAAACCTCCAATGCATCATCAAATCGTCCATTTTGGGCATACCCAGCAACCAATGAGTTCCAAGAAACCACATCTCTATTAGGCATTTCATCAAGCACCCTGCAGGCTTCCACCAAATAACCACATTTGCCATACATGGAGATCAATCCATTCCCTATAAAGAGATTCAAATCAAGGCCCACTTTAACAACTGAAGCATGAATCTGCAAACCGACACATAAACTAGCAGAGCCAGAGCAGGCTTTTAAAACACAAGGGTACGTATAATGGTCAGGAAAAATGCTATGGGTGGCCATGTTTTTATATACAACAAGAGCATCTTGGTAAAAGTGGTTGTTCACGTAGCTTCTGATCATGACATTGAAAAAGACAACATTTTTATCCAGCATTTCATCAAATATGTGGCGGGTGATTCCTGGCTGGCCGAAAGCAGAATAAGCTCTCATCAATTTGATCCCAATGGATGAGTTTGAGGTGAGACTTTGCTGTAAGATGATCTTAGAATGGATTTTCTTTAAGGCTGTAATATTTGTGCATTCGTCTAAGATATGGCAACACAATTCTTCAGTGAGGACTGTATTTTGTCGGGGAAGGTTAGGATTCTGAATGGTGGAAACTAGGGTTTGTAGTTGATGAGCAGTAGAGAAATGGCGGGAAATACGAATAGGATTTGTAACGGCAGACATTAAAATGTCTCGCGTCTTTCTTTGAAATGTGATTTCGCAAATAAGAATATAGTTATATAAGAAAGATTATTTTACCCAATCCGTTTTCATGTCAATGAAAATATTATCATTATTTTTTTGGGTTCTTTACACTAAGTGTACAATAATTAAAAAATAATTACAAAATTAGTGCATTCACAAAATAATTATAAAAAGAGTGCAACACAATAAACGGATAGAAATTAGTGCATCCACAAAATGTAAAGGATCCAAATAAACATATAGAAATTAATGACCTGCGAAAAGAGAAAAATATACTCTATATTTTACTCGTGTATGTAGAAGATAGCAGAAGAAAGCAGATACTCATTATCGAGGAGAGAGAAAGTGAAGCAGAAAACCAAATCCAAATAAATGGATGCTTAGGGTTGAAGCAGAAATTATGGAGCTACTATGACGCAACGACAAAGTTGTTATGCATATCCAAAAACAAAAATCTTTAAAAAAATCTAATCTCGACGTCGATAGAGCCTCTACCAAGCAAAGAAAGCTTCGATCGGAGGAAGAAACGACGGCAAACCATCAATTGTTTGTGTAGGAAGACGAGATAGCCTCATGGCTTCAGTATCTTCTTGACGACTTCTCGTTCGATCGAGACTGGAACTTTTTTTATGAATATTTTGTAGGTGAACATAACAAAATATAGAACTCAACTATCAAATAAAAGAAGGGCATAAATTGAACTTATCGATTTAGAGCAAATTATGTTGAGCAGAGGCGTGCAGTGCACTGTGCTTAAGTAGAAATTTCACCCCTCGGAGAACTTTTCTCGGTGCTAAGGTCACTGACGAAATCTTACTCCAGGATTCAACGACTCTTCACCCAACTAACCAGCACTTAAAATAATTAAATGACCCAGGAACAACTTCTAATATTCCTTACTCAAACTAATTTTTTTTTACCACACACACACACACACACACACACACACACACACACACACACACACATATATATATATATATATATATATATATATATATATATATTCTAAAGATCAATCTTTCCCTTTTATATAACAAAAGAAGGCAACGACAACGGTAACATATAGAAGACAACGATAATATCCCAAGCAACGGTAATAATATAATTAGCAGTTATAAATCTCCATATTAGCATATACAAATCTCCATAAATAATATGTATATTTTATTTAACTTTGTAATATTTTATTTAACATAAAATACAACATATTTGGTGTAAGACCCCAACTTTTATAAATAAAGATGAATTTTCTATAAATATCATTTTTGAATATCATTGAGTGAAATTGATATAATGTTATAGTTGTGGGTAATATTTATAAATTTTGCAAAGTACGCAAGTTTTTATATAATATTCGATTGGTCAGGGAATATTCGTACGACGACACAATCATTGATGAACCCCACAAAGAAATTATTGTCGGATTGAGAAAACGACAAAAATACTTTATAAAAATAACGGCGGAAGTTTTACCATTAATACTGTTGAACTACTCGGTAACAAGAATACGCGTGGTTGAATAGTAGCACACGGTATTGATTATTGATGCTTACGTGATAAGTCACTCAGTTTTATTTTATTGGTATTATTAATGTAATAAAACAGAAAAGCTTTTTATATAAAACAGAATACTTTTATAAAGTTATTCGTTTTATTAGGCTAATAGTAAAATCTTTTTATATAAAACACAATACTTTTATAAAGTTATCTGTTTTATTAAACAATAATTAGAATATATTATATTTTATTATGCATAGTGTTTGTATAGTGTCTGCATAGTGTTTGCATAGTAAAATATTTTATAAAGTTATTCATTTTATTAGATTATAAATAGAATATATTATATTTTATTTAAAAGATTTTGCTTTAAATATGGACCGTCAGATTAAAGTAAATCAATCTAGACCGTTCATGAGTTAGTTACTATGCAGTCCATTTTTTCTATAAATAGAAGCTCATTCCTTCATTATTTTCTTACGAATTCACTGAAACTCTAGAGAGAGAAACTATAGAGATAAAGAAGAAAAGTATTCTGCTACTTCACTACTCCGATATCAAGTTTCTTTTACGGTAAGGGATATTATTTGTTGTACTCGTAAAGGGTATTCTTTCTTTTTTATTCATGAAGAGAACTTCTGTTATTCCATTCTTTATTATTTTGTTGGAATAACCTGTATACGCGGGCTACCCTATACTTGGTGACATTCTTCTATTATTCCGTCTTTATTATTATTCTGTTGGAATATCCTGTCTGTGCGTTTACGCCGGACCTGGTTCCATTATTTATTATTCTGTCGGAATATCCTGTCGGCTGTCTGTGCGTTTTACGCCGGACCTGGTTCCATTATTCATTATTCTGTCGGAATATCCTGTCTGTGTATTTACGTCGGACCTGGTTTTATTATTTATTATTCTGTCGGAATATCCTGTCTGTACGTTTACGCCGGACCTGGTTCCATTATTTATTATTTTATCAGAATATCCTGTCGGTGCGTTTACGCATAACCTGGTTCCATTATTTATTTTCCTGTTGGAATAACCTGTATGTGCGGTCTATCGCATGCATGATGATTTCTTTTGTTATTTCATTCTTTATTATATTCAGTTGATTAAAATTTTGACTTTTATACTCCATGAAATTAGTGAAATATCCTTGATATTTGCGCTTCGTCCAGTATATTTTCATGAAAATATTCTTCTGAGCATTCTTGAATTTTACTCCACAAAGCAGTATCATGTTGATAATTTAGACGTTATTGGTTCCTGGATAAATTAATTCTTGAACTTGTTTTATTGAATTCTTATATCATTGTCATCATCCTCATGTTTATATTCTGTTGAAAGTCATATGTGGCCTGTAGTGCATAGATGAACTTGGTATGATTATGACCAGGGATTATTCGGTATAATCATGACCGTAATGTTATAAATGATGTGGTAAAAGTCCTCATTGGCCCGTAGTGCATTGATGGACAGTGGTTGGCATAATCATGACCATTAATGAATACACAAATATTCTTGGCCTGTAGTGCATGGATAATTGTGGTCGTGATACTAAAGAATATCCTTGGTCGTAGTGCAGGGGTGATTCGATGATGTGGATTATTTATTAAGCTGAGTTCCAGCGATAAAAGTGATGAAAAACTTTTCAAATCATAAAAGATAGTAGTTTTATTCTCTACTTGACTCTTTTAATGGATTGTTTGTTCCGCTGGAGTTAAACTTGATGTTTGTTATATTTTATCAGTTTAACACTGTTGAAGGCTAACGATAATTTATTCTGCATTATCTTAGTCATAATATTTCTTACTGGGCTAGTTGAGCTCACCCTTTTGCTTTCATTGTTCTCTTCAGAAAATGAGAACGTAGCGGGGACTAGTCGGGGAACGGAGTGACGATTCAGAGGATAGCATTAGTAGTTCTCACTATTCTATGAAATAGTGTGAAAATAAATGTATTGAGAACTTATTTTGAGTTTGAATCCTGTTTAGAAGAAAGTGTTGTATTTAAACTCACATCTTATGTTTTGTCGTATTTTACACGACAGTTGTATAATTAAGTTTTATTTGAATTTTGTACCATGTATTTGGCGACTCAGAATAGGTGATGTATACCTATTTTAGAGGCGTCACATTTGGTTACCCACAAAAACTAAAATAGTTACCTTTGTATGAAGGTTTGGCTTGGCATTTCGGATACCATCTGCACATGTTGAAGTAAACAAATCCAGGTAACACTTGAAAACTGTTCTTAATTTTTTATAATTAATTAGTAACCCAATAAAACTGAATTGGTTACCTTTTTATGAAGGTTTGGCTACCAACTTATAAATAATATTTTAAAAATAAAATTATTTTGAATATGGTGCAGTTAGTAGCCAAACTTTCGTACAAAAGTAACAATTTTAATTTTTGTGGGTAACTAAATATTCATAAAAAGTAAACCTTCATACATTACAACTCACATAGTTTGTGAGCGCATACTACAGTGTATCAGCGATCTTGAACTCGGATAAATGGATGTATCGGCGATCTTGAACTCGAATAAATGGATGTATCAGCGATCTTGAACTCGGTAACCAAATATATGTAGATCCGTTATATATACGTGTATAAATGGATGTTCATCTCTGTTGGTCGACGATCTTGAACTCAGATCCGTTATGCATCAATGGTGTGGCACGTGATGTGATGATGAATGACGGTGACATTCACAGGCCCACTATCCTAATGTCCAAGTTTCGGGACCTTAAATTATGATCTTGAACTAGGATCTGTTATGCATAATAATTATATATTAGGTGTATAAATGGATCTTGAACTCACATATGAGATCTCCAAAAAATGTTATCGGCAAAAATTTGGCAACGGCAGTGGCAGAGATAGATGGAAGGGCTTGGAGTCGACAGCGCCACTAAGGGAGGAAGAGTTTAAAAAAAAAATTCTGAAGTTTATTGATTTGAAGATACTTCGAAATGGGATGGGCAGTGGAGGTTTGAAAAAGCCATTTAGTCAAAGAAAGAAGACCGCGCGAAATAACGGATACCAAATACACTAATTTTATAAATAAAATATTAAAAATATATTAATTTTGTAAATATTTTTTGGATGTACATTTGTTGTAATTTCTTTTAAAAATATACTAGAAAATGTAGATCTTCCAACTTTATAAGCAAATTAAGGGGGGTGTATTCAATTAAGATTTTTAAAGACTTTTAAAGATTTTAAAAGTTTGGTTGTATTTAATCAATACATTTAAAAAGTTTATAAAAATTTGCTGGTATTCAATTACAACTTTTTTAATGTCTTTAAAAGTTAGGTGTATTGAATTAAGATTTTTATAAAGTCTATAAAAGTATTTTGGTATTCAACAAGTCATAGATTTTTTAGATTTTTATCAAATAGTAGAGTTTGACAGACTTTAGAAGAAGAATTATAACTATCAACCCATATCTAAAAGTCTGATCTCATCTCTAAAGACTTTCAAATATTAAACACAAAGGTGGAAATTCGGATGCCAATAAAGAGGGAACCCAAAAATTCGCTGTGTAAAAACAAATTTGCAGTGTAATACCCTGAAAAAAATAATAATAAAGAAATAAAATAAAATAAATAAATAACATTTAAATTTAAACTTTAAATAATTTAATTTGACTTTTATTGGGTCAAACTAGTTATTTATTTTATATGGGCTAATAAGTATTAATATGTGAATAATAAATTAATTTGGTAAAATTGAGCCTTAAAACTAATTGGATTTAATTTATATGTGGATAAAATTAAATCATACTATAATTAAGAGAATTAACCAGATATATTAATAAGTAAACAAATAACTAAAGATCCGATTTGTCTTGCGGTACGTGTAATCGAAGAAAGAGGAAAAAGACACAGTAAATTTGTAAGGGAGAAAGCGGCAGTTCGAAAGCTTCCAATACAAAGACTAGAGAAATTTGTTTAATAAAGGTGAGATAAAATCATGAAACTCTCAGATCAATTGTGAAGATTGTGTATGTATATATATTTAAAGTTTTTGTCTTATTATTAATTATACTGCTGGATTTGGTAAAAAGAGGGATTATATATGTAAAATCCCAAATTTTACGAATAAGATTTAATTTTCTCGAAATAAATTTTTTTTAATATTATGCTGTGGATTTGATATAATATTATAGTTGTGGGAAGTTTATATAATTTTTGCAAAGTATGTAAGTGGTTATATTATATTCGATTGGTCAGGGAATATTCGTACAACAGTATAATCATTGGTGGACCCCACAACGAAATTATTGTCGGATTGAGAAAACGACAAAAATATTTTTATGAAAATAACGGCGGAAGTTTTACCGTTAACTGTTAAAACACCCGGTGTTAAAAGTACAATAATACGCGTGGTTGTATAGTAGCACACGGTATTGGTTATTAATACTTACGTGATAAGTCACTCAGTTTTGTTTTATTAGTATTATTAATGTAATAAAACAGAAAAGCTTTTTATATAAAACAGAATACTTTTATAAAGTTATTCGTTTTATTAGGCTAGTAGTAAAATCTTTTTATATAAAACAGATTACTTTTATAAAGTTATCTGTTTTATTAGACAATAATTAAAATATATTATATTTTTATTTAAAAGATTTTGCTTTAAATATGGACCGTCAGATTAAAGTAAATCAATCTGGACCGTTCATGAGTTAGTTACTATGCAGTCCATTTTTCTATAAATAGAACCTCATTCCTTCATTATTTTTTACGAATTCACTGAAACTCTAGAGAGAAAAACTATAGAGAGAAAGAAGAAAAGTGTTCTGCTACTTCACTACTTCTATATCCAGCACTCTTCTTTCTATGGTAAGGGATATTATTTGTTGTACCTGTAAGGGGTATTATTTCTTTTGTATTCATGAAGAGAACTTCTGTTATTCCATTATTTATTATTCTGTCGGAATATCTTGTCTGTGCGTTTTACGCCGGACCTGGTTCCGTTATTTTGTATTCTATTGGAATAACCTGTTTATGCGAAGTATCGCATGCATGGTGATTTCTGTTGTTATTCTATTCTTTATTATTCTGTTAGAACATCCTGTCGGTGCGAATTTCGCCTGGCCTGGTTCCGTTACTTATTATTCTGTTGGAATAACCTGTCTGTGCAAAGTACCGCATGCATGGTGATTTATGTTGTTATTCCATTCTTTATTATTCTGTTGGAACATCCTGTCGGTGCGAGTTTCGCCTGACCTGGTTCCGTTACTTATTATTCTGTTGGAATAACCTGTCTGTGCGAAGTACCGCATGCATGGTGATTTCTTTTGTTATTCCATTCTTTATTATACTCAGTTGGTTAAAGTTTTGACTTCTATACTCCATGAAATTAGTGGAATATCCTTGATATTTGCGCTTCATCCAGTATCTTTTTCATAGAAATATTCTTCTGAGCATTCTTGAATTTTACTCTACAAAGAAGTATCATGTTGACCATTTGGACGTTATTAGTTTCTGGATAAATTAATTCTTGAACTTGTTTTATTGAATTCTTATATCATTGTCATTATCCTCATGTTAATATTTTGTTGAAAGTCATCTGTGGCCTGTAGTGCATAGATGGACTTGGTATGATTATGACCAAGAATTATTCGGTATAATCATAACTGTAATGTTACAAATGATGTGGAAAGAGTCATCATTGGCCCGTAGTGCATTGATGGACCGTTTTGGTATGATTATGGCTATAGATTCTCTTTGGCCGTAGTGCAAAGATGAATTGTTTTATGGCATGATCAGGACCGTTGATGAAAACATGATTATCTTAAGCCGTAGTGCATGGATAATTCGTGGTCGTGATACTAAAGAATATCCTTGGCCGTAGTGCAGGGGTGATTCGATGATGTGGATTATTTATTAAGCTGAGTCCCAACGATAAAAGTGATGAAAAACCTTTTAAATCATAGAAGATAGTAGATTTTATTCCCTACTTGGCTCTTCTAATTGATTACTTGTTCCGCTGTAGTTAAACTTGATGTTTGTTATATTGTATCAGTTTAACACTGTTTAAGGCTAATGATAATTTATTCTGCATTATCATAGTCAAAATATTTCTTACTGGGCTAGTTGAGCTCACCCTTTCTTTCACTGTTCTCTTCAGGAAATGAGAATATAGCTGGGACGAGTCGGGGAACAGAGTGATGGTCCTATATGGTGCATTAGTAGTCCTCACTATTATGTAAAATAGTGTGATAATAATTGTAATGAGGACTCCTTTTGAGTTTTTATACTCTCTAGTAGACAATAATTGTATTCAAACTCACAGTTTATGTTGTCGTATTGTACACGACAATTGTATTATTAAGTTATATTTGAATTCTATACCATGTATCTGGCGACTCAGAATAGGTGATGTATACCTATTTTGGGGGTTTACAGTTGGTATCAGAGCTTAGGGATATAATCCCTGGCTAAGATGTGAGACTAGAACTAGGAGGGGAGAGACGGAGAATTTCTTCGCCAGTATGACCTACCTAAGTTTATTTGGTATTTAATTGGTCAGTCAGAGTATAGAGATAATATGTGATATGTTATTTAACCCTTATTTTGTGGCTGTATTTGAAAATGACATCCGAGAATGTTGAAAATAACAAAAGAGCACAGGCGACCGTTGATTCACCATATATCAATAATCAGGATAATGCACATCAGGAAGGCGATAATCTTCATGCAAACAATAACACTGACCAAATAATGAATGATGGAATGTTCAGAGGCTTTATGCAATTCATGCAACAGCAGGCGAGAGCAGCTCCTGTCCAAAATATAGGTGGAAACACTGAAAACTCTCGGACGGTCACCGCTAAATAGTTCAAGGAGCTGGGACCACCGGAGTTTATTGGAGAACCAAAACCACTTAAAGCGGAGACGTGGATTAAACAGATCAACAAGATATTTGATGTCTTGGGATGCTCCGAGAAGCAAAAGGTTCCCTTTGCCACCTTCGTGTTGCGGGCAGAGTCAGATTACTGGTGGGAATCTGTAAAGCGTACTCAACCTGCCGCACTGAAGATGTCTTGGGAGAAGTTCCAGGAACTATTCAATGACAAGTACTTTTTCGGAAGTATTCGTCACATGAAGGAGGTAGAATTCATCAAGTTGGAGCAGAATAATATGACCGTGTCGCAGTACGAAGCTAAATTTGCCGAGCTGTCCCGGTTTGCGTCCCACTTGGTGGATAATGAAGAGAGAATGACGCGGATGTTTTTAAGAGGTTTGAAGCCAAAGATACGTCAACATTTTAATTCACACAAACTGTGTTTGTATTCAGATGTTGTAAATAGGGCTCAGTTAGTGGAGCGCGATAACGAGTCAACACAACCAAAAGAGAGCAACAGGCAAAATGATAATACCAGTAAAAGCAGTCATCGAAGTGGTGACAACAAGCGTGAAGGGAATCAGCAGACCAGAAATGGTAACCATTTCGGTGGTAATCATGGCCAAAACAATAAAAATGGACATTTCAAGAAGAGGAGATTCAACAATGATGGAAAGACGTCACCACCAGCACCCGTGGTTAAGGAAGGAGAACGACCACCGATCATATGCTTCAAATGCGGAGGGGAGGGACACATCAGTCCAAACTGCACGATGCCGTCCAAAGCATGTTATAATTGTGGAAGAGAAGGTCACCTAGCCCGATTTTGTCGTTCATCGAAGATAAGTTCAGCTAGGATGGAGGCACCAAAGGACGTCTCAGAAAAGTCAAAACTGGTAGTGCAAGGGAGAGCGTTTGTTGTGACCTCCCAGAAAGCAAGGAACCCGAACGAGGTCTGTAAGACCCCGAATTTTACGAAATAAAAGTATTCAATTTTTCTTATAATTACTATTCAGTAAATGGTTAAATTGATAAAAGGTTAAAGTTAAGGGTGATATATGAATTTTTTTTTCAAAATACACAAGTGGTTATAAAATATTCATTTTTGTCGGGGAATATTCGTTTGGTCGTGGAATATTCTTTCTGTCGGGAAATATTCGTACGACGGCGCAACCATTTGTGGGCCCCATAACGAATAACTGTCGGATGAAAAAAATGAAAAAAATTGAGTTTTTATAAATAACGGCGTAGTTGTTACCGTTAACACTGTTGGAATATCCGGCGGGTAAAGTAAAGTAATACGCATTGTTGCACAGTAGCACACGATTTTGCACAGTATTTTTGAATTATTGATTCTTACGTAAGAAGACACTACTCAATAATTGTTACAGTAATTACTGTTTAATATTTTATTTTATTGATTCAATAATTGATGCGTTGATATTTTATATTATTGTTATTTCAATAATTGTCACTGCACATTATTTTCTATTATCAGATCAATAATTCATATTATTTGAATAATATTATTAGATAGCATTATTGACAATGTCTAGAAAGTTCTATCAATGAGAGGTTTGGTCACCTAATTGCACGCTAGTAAGAAAAAATTCTTATTGAAAAGTCACCTCTTTCTTGGGAACTGCCTGGTTGTCATTATTGTGATTTTGTAATATTATTTGTGAATAATTAATTATTGATTTATATGATAAGGAAATATTTATTTTATGTGAATATAAATAATGGATATATTTATTTTTATATGGATAAAAATGAAGAAATTAATGCTGAGGTGTTTTATCAGTATTTTGTCGGACTGAAAGTATTAAAAATCATCCGTTTGTGGATTTTGGATATTTTTGGTTTAGAATTTAGAAAAACTCAAAGCTACAAAGTTGTAGAGAATTCGATTTCAGTCAGAATTGAAATAAAATTTGTATTTTTTTGAAAATCGGTCTATTTTCTATGAATTATTGAAGTTTCAGAAAATAAAATAATTTTTATTAAATTATTGGGTGGGACCCACTTTTATCAATTGTTGAAACCATGTGCTGAATTCTTGTTCAAACATGAGGGCTGGTTAGTGGCTGGTTTCTAGTCAAGGGAATGTACGGGAGAAAAATAAAAAGAATATGTTATTTTATTAAATTAGTCTCCTTTGGCGTTCTAGCATTTTCCTATAAATAGGTGCTTATGTTAGAATTGAAAAACACACCAGAAATAAGTTTTCTTTCTCTCTATATTATCAAGCATATTTTTGTGAGTATTTAGATATCTTGAATGTTGCTCAGCGTTATATCCGATATTCAAGTCAGAAGTACTGCTCTTTTGAGGTAAGGGATTTTAATGGGTTATTATATTTTTCAGTTCATACTTCTTCCGACCTTCAAAAAATTCTGGAAAAATTTGAAATGATATTTTGATGAGTTTTATTGATTGTGTCGAAAAATGGATATTTTTGGATGTATAGATTAAGAGTTATGAATTTTATGAGAAAAAACTATTTTAAAAGTAACCGCTTATAACTCCTTGTGGTTAACTCCAAAATCGGTAAAAATTTTATTGAGAATACATGTATATGATAGAAGTATACTCTGTAAATTTTGGAATTTTTGGATAAAAGTATAATTTTTGATAAATATCTAAATATTCGGCTGTTTTGACCATATGAAAAATAGTAAATGATTTTTAAAAATTCTGAGAAAAATATATGTTCAATATGGGACTATATTCTACTAAATCTCATAAACGAAAATTTATTTGTACTGATTTGGTATTTTTCATGAAAACGGACTAGTTATGAGTAAATGAATTAAATATGTTATGTGAAGTAAGAAAATTGGAAAATAGAATTTTATGGCTTAAGAATCCTATATGAGGTATATGCAGATTTTTGATGAGGATTTTGGTTATTGGTGATGAATTTTTATGAGTTTAGAATTTTAGGATGATTAAATACATTATTTAGTAAAGTGTAAACAATTAAAATAAATTGTTTATAAGTTTAAGAAATGTTATTTCAATATCATTATACCGAAATATTGGTATAAATTTTATTGTGGAATTTCTACCTTTTTGTGTTGGGTTTATTATTCATGAGTTACTATTTACGAGTTACTATTCACGAAGTTACTATTCATGAGTTACTATTTATGAGTTACTATTCATGACAAAAATGGTTTCTTTTTCTAACCAAATTATAGCTGATTTATGAATATTACTCTTGAGATTAAATCTATATGTTTTGATTACATTGATTTTACTATTATATATAACATTTTTATAACCCTAATGATGATATTTCTAATTGACTTGAGTGTAAAGATGGGTAGATTTTTGGTATGATCATGACTATGGGTTCCCTTTGGCCAGTAGTGCAAAGTTGAATTGTTGACTGGTATGATCATGACCATTGAATTTATAATTGAATATCTTTAGCTTAAGTGCAAAGGTGAAATGATCAACATGGTTATAATCATTGTTTATATAAATTCTGAAATGATTATATATTTATAATTGAAATGGTTAAAATATGAACTGTTGATGAATATATTTGACCTGTAGTGCAAATATGAACTGTTGAGGAATATCTTTGGCCTGTAGTGCAAAGATGAATTGTTGATGAATATCTTTGGCCCGTAATGCAAAGATGACCTATTGTTGAATATATTTGGCCAGTAGTGCAAAGATAAACTGTTGATGAATATCTTTGGTCCGTAGTGCAAAGATGAATTTATTAGTATGATTATGAACAGGAACTGTGATTTGGTATAATCATGATCTTTGATGTTTTAGGTAAAGACATGTGATAAAAATTATCTTCGTTTTGGATGCGAAGAGAAGTTTAGAATCACAATTATGATTATGAGTTATTCATATGATTGTGGACCAGAACTGTTGATTGATGTTACAGGGATAAAACATTGTTGGTGGATTTTTAACATAGAGAAGATAATAGACTTTATGGTCTATTTGACTCTTCTAATGGATTGCTCGTTCCGCTGCAACAATGGTTAAATTTTTTTATCATCTACCATATGTTATAAATCTCTGATTTATTATTGATGAAGGCTATTGATAATTTAATTATCTTTAGTCATGATATTCTTTACTTAGCTAGTTGTGCTCACCCTTTTGCTTCACAATTCCTTTCAGGTAATAAGAGTGTAGCTGGGTCGAGCGGGGGTAACAGGGAAATAGAACGGTGGTCATCATTTAGTAGTTATATTTGGTGAATCAACTAGGGTGAGGCGAACCCAATGTTGGAAGGGTGTTTTGCCACTATCATACAAAATGTCTAATGACATACAATCTCGTGTCATCATAAGACAGGGTTGTGCTCATCCACTTGCTGAGTATATTTACGGGCAATACCTATATAATCTTGGTGTTTGTTTGAAGTATAATTCTCAATTAGAGACAATGGAGATAATGATATGTCAAGAGAAGACTCACCATTGGGAAGAATATGATAGTAATCTTCTCGTTTTTTTGGGGTCTATTGGGTCAACCAAGGATAATTATGTGGCCATATGATATCTATTATAACCTAGAAGCATGGCCTCCCATGTACAAAGGTTTCTTTGAGCACTTCCCAAAGATTCTAATTTCTAAAACAGTTTTTGACTATACCTTTATGTAAAGTGTCATTGTGACGTACTATCCAAGGTTGGGATAAGAGTCACAGTTGGTATATATTTGTATCCAAACTCACAGCTTATGTGTTGTTGTATTTTGTAGGACAATTGTTGTAATAAAGTTGTAGTTGTTTTTTGTACCATGTATTTGGCGACTCAGAATAGGTTGGAAGTAATAGACCTATTTTGGGGTTGTCACAAGGTCATCACGGGTAAGCTTATCATAAACTCTAGCGAAGTCTATACCTTATTTGATACCGATTCTACCCATTCTTTTATTTCTCCTATTTGCGCTCAACGATTAAATTTGACTTCGGAGAAATTAGACTTTGACTTATCTGTGAAAACTCCATTGGGAGAAACCTCCATTACATCCACTATTTATAAGTCTTGTTTGGTTCAAATCGGTACCCTAACATTACCTGTCAATCTTATTTCATTGAAAATACTTGCATTTGATGTAATTCTAGGGATTGATTGGTTAACTACTCATCATGCAAAAATTGATTGTTTTCGTAAGGTTGTTAGCTTTCATATTCCTAATCAACCTATTATGCGAATTCAAACAACCAAACCATTAAAATTAATCACTGTCATCTCAAGCCATAAAGCTATTCGTTTATTGAAAAATGGATGTCAAGCTTTCTTAGCTCATGTCACGGATCTAAACAAAAATACTTCAGTTTTGAATGATATTTCTATTGTTAATGAATTTCCTGACGTATTCCCTGAAGAACTTCCTGGCCTACCCCCAGAGCGTGAAATTGAATTTTGTATCGACCTTGAGCCCGGTACAAAACCCATTTCTAAAGCCCCATATCGAATGGCTCCTATTGAACTTCAGGAGTTAAAGACCCAACTGCAAGAATTGTTAGACATTGGCTTTATTCGTCCTAGTACTTCTTCTTGGGGTACTCTTGTTCTATTCGTGAAGAAGAAAGATGGGAGTATGCGACTTTGTATTGATTATCGGGAGTTAAATCATGTCACCATCAAAAATAGGTACTCATTGCCACGTATTGATGACCTGTTTGACCAGTTGCAAGGAGCACAATTCTTTTCAAAAATCGATCTTTGTTCTGGATATCATCAGCTGAAGGATAGAACTAAGGATATTCCAAAGACTGCCTTCAGAACTCGGTACGGGCATTATGAATTCTTAGTCATGTCTTTTGGATTGACTAATGCTCCTGCTGCCTTCATGGATATGATGAACCAAGTATTCAAGGAATATTTGGATCACTTTATGGTCGTCTTTATTGATGACATCCTTATTTATTCCAAAAGCCGTGAAGATCATGAGCAACACTTGAGGCTGATACTCAAAAAACTTCGTGAATACATGCTTTATGCCAAGTTGAAGAAATGTGAGTTCTGGCTTGAGGAAGTAACATTCCTTGGGCACGTAGTATCAAGTCATGGAATATCTGTTGACCCGGCAAAGATTGAAGCAATTCAAGGTTGGGAGCAACCTAAATCAGTGACCGAAGTACGCAGCTTTCTCGGTTTAGCTGGTTATTATCGGAGATTCGTGGAAGGATTTTCTCGAATCGCTACTCCATTAACTCAGCTGACTCAAAAAGATACAAAGTTCGGTTGGAGCGAAGAATGTGAGAAGAGTTTTCAAGAACTCAAGAGGAGACTCATTTCAGCACCTGTTCTGACAATACAATCTGGGCCGGAGGAATTTGTCATCTACAGTGATGCTTCGGGCAAAGGGTTGGAATGTGTTCTCATGCAACATGGGAAAGTCATAGCCTATGCCTTAAGACAACTAAAAGAATTTGTGAGGAATTATCTTACTCATGATCTAGAGTTGGCAGCTGTTGTCTTCGCACTTAAAATTTGGAGGCATTACTTGTATGGGGAGAAAGTGGAGATCTTTACGGATCATAAAAGCCTCAAATATTTCTTCACTCAAAAGGAACTTAACATGCGACAACGACGTTGACTGGAACTGTTGAAAGATTATGATCATACCATCCAATACCATCCTGGAAAAGCAAACGTGGTAGCTGATGTATTGAGTAGAAGATCATATGCAAGTACGAGTGCAATATTGTCAACGCAAAGGCCTATTTTGTGTGACTTGCAAAGGATGGAGATAGAGTTAAAGACTCCAGTGACCCATGTGATGATGACGAATATACGAGTAGAACCGACTTTAATTGATAAAGTTAAGGCTGCTCAAGCTACAGACCTGGAGCTGATGCGTATGAGGAAGAAAATGCAAGAAGGTGCTATGCCGGAAGCAAGAATTGATGAAGAAGGAATACTTCGAGTCAACTCCAGACTTTGTGTTCCTAACGACCCTGATTTAAAGTATAAAATCATGATGGAGGCGCACAACACACCTTTTACAATCCATCCTGGGAGTACCAAAATGTATCGTGATCTTTGTCATACATTTTGGTGGAGCAATATGAAGAGAGAGATAGCGTTGTTTATCTCAAGGTGTCTAACTTGTCAACGAGTCAAAGCGGAGCATCAAGTACCAAAAGGTCCATTGTAACCACTTGAAATTCCAGAATGGAAGTGAGAGCACATTACCATGAATTTTGTTACTGGTCTTCCCAAGGTTTCTCAAGGCATTGATGCAATTTGGGTCATTGTTGATAGATTGACCAAGTTTGCTCATTTCTTACCAATACGAGAAACTTATACACTTGAACGTCTTGCTCGTATGTACATAAATGAGATTGTGAGACTGCATGGTATGCCAGTATCCATAGTTTCTGATCGAGACACAAGATTCACTTCACGATTTTGGGTTAGTTTGCAAAAAGCTATGGGCACGGATTTACGATTTAGTTCGGCATATCATCCCCAGACGGACGGACAATCAGAGAGAACTATTCAAACTCTTAAAGATTTATTAAGACTCTGTGTCCTTGACTTCAAGGAAAGTTGGGATAAGTTCTTACCATTGGTGGAGTTTTCCTATAACAACAGTTATCAAGCATGTATTGGCATGGCTCCATTCAAGACGTTGTATGGAAGAAAGTGTTGTTCTCCAATATGTTGGGATGAGGTGGGTGAAGCAACGTTGTTGGGACCAGAGTTGGTACGTATGACTACGGAAAAGATTCAAACGATCCGGCAACGTATAAAAACCTCACAAGATCGACAAAAGAGTTATGCTGATATTCATCGAAAGGACGTGGAATTTGATATAGGAGATCATGTGTTGTTACGAGTTGCTTCGTGGAAAGGAGTTACGAGATTTGGAAAGAGAGGAAAGCTCAATCCTCGATTCATTGGCCCATTTTTAATCCTCAATCGAGTAAGAACTGTGGCCTATAGACTCGCTTTACCGTCAAGTATGTCTCGTGTTCATAATGTTTTTCACATATCCATGTTATGTAAATATGTGGAAGACCCGAATCACATTATTGAGTTAGAACCGAACGAAATAGCGGAAGATTTAACATATGAGGAGATACGTGTTAAAATCTTGGATACAAAGGATTATATTCGACACTCAAAGGTTATACCTCAAGAGTTAAAATCTGAAATGAAGTCAAGGTATCCTCACCTATTCGGCATACTAGGTACGTACGTAAATTTCGAGGGCGAAATTTCATAAGGCGGGGAGATTGTAAAATCCTAAATTTTACGAATAAGATTTAATTTTCTCGAAATAATTTTTTTTATATTATGGTGTGGATTTGATATAATGTTATAGTTGTGGGTAGTATTTATAATTTTTACAAAGTATGCAAGTGGTCATATTATATTCGATTGGTCGGAGAATATTATTTTTGTCAGGAAATATTCGTACGACAGTACAATCATTGGTGGACCCCACAACGGAATTATTGTCGGATTGAGAAAACTACAAAAAAAAATTTATGAAAATAACGGCGGAAGTTTTACCGTTAACTGTTAAAACACCCGGTGTTAAAAGTACAGTAATACGCGTGGTTGCATAGTAGCACACGATATTGATTATTAATGCTTACGTGATAAGTCACTCAGTTTTGTTTTATTAGTATTATTAATGTAATAAAACAGAAAAGCTTTTTATATAAAACAGAATACTTTTATAAAGTTATTCGTTTTATTAGGCTAGTAGTAAAATCTTTTTTATATAAAACAGATTACTTTTATAAAGTTATCTGTTTTATTAGACAATAATTAGAATATATTATATTTTTATTTAAAAGATTTTACTTTAAATATGGACCGTCAGATTAAAATAAATCAATCTGAATCGTTCATGAGTTAGTTACTATGCAGTCCATTTTTCTATAAATAGAAGCTCATTCCTTCATTATTTCTTACGAATTCACTGAAACTCTAGAGAGAGAAACTATAGAGAGAAAGAAGAAAAGTGTTCTGCTACTTCACTACTTCTATATCCAGTACTCTTCTTTCTAAGGTAAGAGATATTATTTGTTGTACCTGTAAGGGGTATTATTTCTTTTGTATTCATGAAGAAAACTTCTGTTATTCCATTATTTATTATTCTATCGGAATATCTTGTCTGTGCGTTTTACGCCGGATCTGGTTCCGTTATTTAGTATTCTGTTGGAATAACCTGTTTATGCGAAGTACCGCATGCATGGTGATTTCTGTTGTTATTCTATTCTTTATTATTCTGTTGGAACATCCTGTCGGTGCGAATTTCACCTGACCTGGTTCCGTTACTTATTATTCTGTTAGAATAACCTGTCTATGCGAAGTACCGCATGCATGGTGATTTCTGTTGTTATTCCATTCTTTATTATTCTGTTGGAACATCCTGTCTGTGCGAGTTTCACCTGACCTGGTTCCGTTACTTATTATTCTGTTGGAATAACATGTCTGTGCGAAGTACCGCATGCATGGTGATTTCTTTTGTTATTTCATTCTTTATTATACTCAGTTGGTTAAAGTTTTGACTTCTATACTACATAAAATTAGTGGAATATCTTTGATATTTGCGCTTCATCCAGTATCTTTTTCATAGAAATATTCTTCTGAGCATTCTTGAATTTTACTCTACAAAGAAGTATCATGTTGACCATTTGGACGTTATTAGTTCCTGGATAAATTAATTCTTGAACTTGTTTTATTGAATTCTTATATCATTGTCATCATCCTCATGTTTATATTTTGTTGAAAGTCATCTGTGGCCTGTAGTGCATAGATTGACTTGGTATAATTATGACCAAGGATTATTCGGTATAATCATAACCGTAATGTTACAAATGATGTGGAAAAAGTCCTCATTGGCCCGTAGTGCATTGATGGACCGTTTTGGTATGATTATGGCTATGGATTCTCTTTGGTCGTAGTGTAAAGATGAATTGTTTTATGGCATAATCAGGACCGTTGATGAAAACATGATTATCTTAAGCCGTAGTGCATGGATAATTTGGGGTCGTGATACTAAAGAATATCCTTGGCCGTAGTGCAGGGGTGATTCGATGATGTGGATTATTTATTAAGCTGAGTCCCAACGATAAAAGTGATGAAAAACCTTTTAAATCATAGAAGATAGTAGATTTTATTCCCTACTTGACTCTTCTAATTGATTGCTTGTTCCGCTGCAGTTAAACTTGATGTTTGTTATATTATATCAGTTTAACACTTTTTAAGGCTAATGATAATTTATTCTGCATTATCTTAGTCATAATATTTCTTACTGGGCTAGTTGAGCTCACCCTTTCTTTCACTGTTCTCTTCAGGAAATGAGAATATATATTTGTGACGAGTCGGGGAACAGAGTGATGGTCCTAGATGGTGCATTAGTAGTCCTCACTATTCTGTGAAATAGTGTGATAATAATTGTAATGAGGACTCCTTTTGAGTTTTTATACTCTCTAGTAGACAATAATTGTATTCAAACTCACATTTTATGTTGTCGTATTGTACACGACAGTTGTATTATTAAGTTATATTTGAATTCTGTACCATGTATCTGGCGACTCAAGATGGGTGATGTATACCTAATTTTGGGGGCGTCACAATATATATATATATATATATATATATATATATATATATATATATATAGTAAAACAATCAATATGGTATTGAATAACACACTCACACAAGAGTGTGGATTCGTTTTCTGCGAAGGGAAAAAAATAAAATCATAGAGCCAATAATTGAATGATCATAAGCCATGTAATAAATATATTATAATATATATGTATTCTAATGCTTAGATAAAATAATATTGTCAGAACTTGAAATTTTTGTATAATATATTTTCTGAAAGTTGTTATCATAAGCAATGAATTATTATTTATAATATATGCACTAAAAAATATAATAAATAATTTATCTGTGTAGCAAAATTTAATCTTTTAATTTTATATTAGAAGTATACAAAAATTTATCACAGTCTTGATAAAAAGTTTATAAAAGTTTGTTGATTATTTTATGGAGTCTATAAAAGTCATTTAAAAAAAATCTTTAAAGTATTTAAAAATCATTAAAATCCACAAGTTCTACAAAAGCTTGTTACTAAAAAAAAGTGTTTAAAAATTTAAGGGTCCTTTATAATAATATACAATATTTAGTAAGTAATTACACTATTAGTACATAACAAAATAATTACAAAAATAATATACTTTCCATATTTATTTACAAATATTAGTGCAATTAGGAATCTTATCCACTTTTCTTTTCTTTCTCTCTTACTTTCCTCTTTCATCTCTGAAAACTCTATTACCATTAATGGTTTCATCTCTCTTACTTTCCACTTTCATCTATTTTTTTCCCGTTTATGATTTATAGAGCATATAAATCTTCAATTTTTCACTGAAGTCAATATAAGATACATGCACAAGGGGCTCTGTAAACAGAGTAGGAAGGCAAAACAAGAGGTGGATAAGTATCATTCAACATCATCCCCTATCTCGGGATTTCTATACAAAGTATACATGTTCCATCGCTTCCAAATCATGATCCTGGATAATTGGATCGCTACATAATTAGTATTTAGACTGATAATGTTTACTTTCGCAACCACTTTTTAAAGGTAAGGATTGATAGGTTCATCACGCACTATTTATACTACGGTGGAACGAGACCACCATGGGTGAGTCTTGGAGCTGCAATTTCGGTCCAAATAGCATCTGGAAATGCTTACAATTCAATGTTATTAGGTTACCAATTTATTTTAAATGTGAAGTAGTTGGTAGCCAAAACCCTTATGCAGTGAGTAGACAAACCTTTATACCAATGTAACCAATTCAGTTTTATTAAGTTACCAATTAATTTTGAATGTGATGCAGTTGGTAACCAAACCGTCAAGTAATTAGTTGCCAAACTTTCAGACCAAGGTAACCAATTCATACTGCAAGTGTGGAGATAGATTGGTTACCTTAGTATAAAGGGTTAGTTACCTTGGTATAAAAAGTTTGGCAACCAACTGCATAAAGGTTTGACTACTAACTGCATCACATTCAAAATAAATTGGTAACCTAATAACACTGAAATAGTTACCTTGGTATGAATGTTTGGCTACCAACTGCAATTTGAAAAAATTATCAAACAAAACCTGCCTTTTAGCCGACTGAAAATATCAAACTCTTTTCAAAACCCGCTTGCTTTTTGCAAATAAGTCTGATTACTTCACTAGCCATGAAAAAAAAAACCACTCCCGAATCCCAGATCTTATAAATGAGCATCGAATTTTGCATACTTCTGATCACATTGCTATTTTCATTCCTTCTGAAATACCAAAGTAGGTTGAAAAAGAAAATTTCAATTCCTCCATGCCCAATAGCTTTACCCTATTTGGGATGCCTCCCACAAATGCTCGTGAACAGGCCTACTTTCCGATGGATACATAGGCTCATGGATGAAATGAACTCCGAAATACTCTGCATCCGCCTCGAAGAACTAACGTTTATGTTGTGATTAGTCCCGAAATTGCCTGTGAATTCTTGAAGCAAAAAGACGTTATTTTTGCTTCGAGGCCTAAATTAAGGAATCCTAATTGTACTAATATTGTAAATCATACAACTAAATTAAAGGAAGAATAAATTCACTAATTATATAAATAAAACTTTAAATACATTAATTGTGTAAATATTTTATGAGTGCACTATTGTTGTAATAATTTAAAAAAATGTAATAGAAAATGTAATTGTTCCAAAATTTAAATACACACCCTAAGATCCATATAGCATTTCTTCTTCGGCCCAACATTTCATCTGTGCGCGAGAGAAAAAGAAATGTTTCTTTGCCGGTTGACTGAAACCCAATCACCTGGGAATTGTTAAGGGCCTTAAGGCGCGACTGTACAGTACTATTTCAAATAGATCGTCATCACCAGATTTGATTCGTTTGATTGAGCTTTGCCAGATCTGTTGCTTAAAACTGAACAATTTTGGTGGGTTTTGAAGGTGATTGGAAGAAAGATCTGATTTTAGTTTTCTTATGTTTTTTGCAATTGATTTAATTGAAAAGGGGAAACGAATTGAAGTGAGAGAAATGCAGAGCAAGGGATCGAATAACCGACTCTCTGGTATGGTTGTTCGATCCCGAATTTCAACTCTCCTGCTCTCCATGTTCGCCACCATGGCTTCCTTATACGTCGCCGGCCGGTAAGTTCTGTTTTTGTATTTTTCCCTTCCGTATGTAAACTGATTCCATTGAATACCAAACGAAGATGTACAAATTGAATTGCTTGATTAGGGTTTTATTTGTGATCACATTCTGCACTCATATATTATATATGATAGACTGAAAATAGAATACTTTCTGAAAGAACAATTGAGTATTATAATTGTATCCCAATCCAGAAAAAGTTATGTTGCTCGAACATTTTTTTTCTCACTTCGATTTACTTTTTCTATGTACATATAGATTATGGCAAGATGCAGAGAACAGGGTTTACTTGGCCAAAGAGCTTGACAGAATTACTGGTCAGGTAATTAGAAATATTCCTAGTTATGCTGATTTTCCTAGTGATGCTGATATTCTTAGTTATGTAAATTGTGGTAAGAGGAAAAGAGTACTACTTCTTTTATTGAATTTTATTTTTCTGAATATTAAGATTTGCATTGGACAAGTTAATTTTTACTCTATGATCTTTCTTCAATATTAAACTCAAAGACTTAAATTTATTACTGAATAAAAATTTACAAAGAAAGATTATATTGAAGTGTTTCCTATCCAAACCTTAATATTCAGTGGGAAAAAAAGTAACAAAAGATGTATTTGTGTATTACTCTTCTTTCTTAGGATGGAAGGAGTGCTTAATGTCACCACATATGGAATTATCATAAACATAATCCATGGATAATGGGATCAAGGCATGACTAACATCACACTTTCTGGTGTTCTTTCTCATTTATCAATGCCACCACTTTTTTTTCCTAATTATGTTGGGAGAAATTTATATTGTTCATTGGTTCAAGAGTGATCCCATCAGGGGAACTTGTTTGATTATTAAATTCAAGCTAGATACAACTAATCAATTACGTGTTCAAGTGTGAAATCACTGGTGGTGCTGAACTGCATTTACATGTTTGGTATATTTTGTTGAGAATCAGAAAACTTATTTGAAAGGAAGAAGTATGGAGCAAGAGAAGGTGAGGAATATATGGAACAAAGCTTTATTAATCTGATGAGAAAAACAGAAACAGTTTCTTCATATATAAAAACAGAGTACTACTAACCTATTTATAATAGGCACTTAAACAACAACTCCTACTTTCATGCCACTACCAACTGAATGGCGTAAGACTAGAACTTACCCAATTTATTCTAACTGAAGTAAAGCAGTTCAATCTAGTAAATAAATAAGACTAAAGACTTGTTCAACCAATTAACTAGCACAGAATCAGGATTACACATCATCTTCCCTTAATCCAGATTCGACAAAGTCGTCATTCCCATCTTCTGTTTCAGCTTGATGAAGGCGTCATACTTTAGTGGCTTAGTTAGGATGTCTGCCACTTGATCTTCAGACTTGCAGTACTCCAATTCTATCTCCTTTTTGGCAACTTGGTCTCTCAAAAAATGATAGCGAGTGTCAATATGCTTGCTTCTTTCATGTATGGCAGGATTCTTGGCTAGACTGATTGCAGAAACATTATCAACAAAAATCTTCATAGGCTTCTTCTGTGGAACACAAATTTGACTTGTTAAATAATGCAGCCAGATTGCTTGACATGCACTTGATGCTGTTGCAACATACTCTGCTTCACAGGTTGAAAGTGCAACAATTGATTGCTTCTTAGAGGACCACGAAAAAGCTGTATTTCCGAAATTAAAACAGTAGCCAGAGGTGCTTTTACGATCATCTAAATCTCCTCCCCAGTCACTGTCTGAGTATCCTACAAGAGCACACTGGTTAGTTGAAGCATAAAACAAACCATGATCATAAGTGCCCTTTAGGTATCGCATGATTCTCTTGGCAACTTGTATATGAGATTGTCGAGGAGATTCCATAAACTTGCTAATCAAACCAACTCCATAAGAGATACCAGGTCTTGTGCATGTTAAATATCGCAAGCTGCCAACAATTTGCTTGAAATAAGTTGGGTCAACAGGAGCCCCATCATCAATCTTTGATAATTTGGTTCCAACTTCCACAGGAGTTCTCACAGGATTGCATTCAAACATATGAAACTTCTTTAAAAGATCAACAACATACTTCTTTTGGGAAATAAAAATCCCATCTTTTCTCTGAACTACTTCTATCCCAAGATAATATGACATCAGACCAAGATCTGTCATTTCGAACTCATCCATCATAGATCTCTTAAACTCTGAAACCATTTTGGGATTATTGCTTGTAAAGATTAAATCATCAACATAAAGACACAACAATAATATATCACCAGAATTATTAACTTTGACATATAGAGAGTGCTCAGAGGGGCATTTTTCAAAACCTATTTTACTGAAGAAGGAATCAATGCACTTGTTCCATGCTCTCGGTGCTTGTTTCAGGCCATACAGTGCTTTCTTCAGTCTAAAAACTTTATCTTCCTTTCCCTTCACAAATCCTGACGGTTGCTTGACAAAAACCTCTTCTTCCAAAGGACCATTTAAAAATGCCGACTTCACGTCCATTTGGTGAACCTTCCAATGATTTTGCGCAACCAAAGCAATAAGCAATCTAATAGTTTCAATTCGAGCAACAGGAGAAAATACCTCTTGATAATCATAACCTGGTTGTTGCTCATATCCCTTCGCCACCAATCTTGCCTTATGCTTCTCTACCTTGCCATTTGACTTTCTTTTTGTCTTGAAAACCCACTTCACATCAATAGCTTTGTGTCCTTGTGGAATATCAGTAAGCTCCCATGTGTCATTTCTTTCTATAGCATTTATTTCTTCGGTCATGACATTCACCCACTTGGAATCTCGATTTGCTTCTTCAAAAGTCGTTGGTTCACAGTCTGCGAACATAGCATAATGCACATAATTTCCATCATCATCAATAGCGTTATCAGAAATTACCTCAAAATCACGCAACGTAATCGGTGGCTGTTGTTGCCTCCTTGGTCTTTCTGTTTTCAAGGGGGTAAATCTTTCTTGAGCAGAGATTGGTGAAGCTTCTTGATTTCTGACGAGAGTTGACACTTCAGAGACCTCTCCAAGATCAGAAACGAGGTCTACCCGAATCATCATGTATTTCTCCATCTCATTTCCAAACCTCATCTTCGGCAAACGTCACATCCCTGCTTACCTTATTTGTCACTGGATTATACAGCTTGTAGCCATCACGCTTGTAGCCAACACAGATGGTTTTCACCCCTCGGTTATCAAGCTTTGTCCTTGTTTGCGCTGGAACATGAGCATAAGCAACTGATCCAAACACCTTCAGGTGTTTTACATTTGGCTTGTAACCACTCCATGCTTCTACAGGGGTAATATCTGGGACACTCCTTGTTGGAGACCTGTTTAATAAATAAACCGAACACGATACAGCTTCTGCCCAAAAAGAATTAGGCATACCCGTGGCCCTTAACATGCTCCTCGTCATATTCATTATCGTTCTATTCTTTCGTTCGGCAACTCCATTGTGTTGTGGAGTATAAGGGAATGTGACTTCATGCTTGATTCCCTGTTCATCACAAAACTTATTGAATTCAGCAGATACATATTCACCCCCACCATCAGTTCGCAGCACCTTAATAAGCCGTCCACTTTCCTTTTCGACATGGGCCTTGAATTTTTTAAAATACCCAAAAACATCAGATTTCCTTTGCAGAAAATAAACCCAGATTTTTCTGCTATAATCGTCAATGAAAGTGAGAAAATACTTATTGTTCCCAATTGACGGCGTGTTCATCGGGCCACATACATCGGAGTAAACGAGCTCAAGCGATTGTACTGCACGCTGATTTTCTGCAACAAAGGGCAGCCTACTCTGCTTTCCAAGAGTACATGCTTCACACAAATGATCATGATGTTGAATGCTTGGTAAACCAATCACCATATTTTTCTGAGCAAGCAACTTTAAACTACGAAAATTTAAATGTCCGTAACGAAGATGCCACAACCAAGATTCATCCTTTGCAATAGCATTAAGGCAGGTATAACTACCACAAGAAATATCAACTCGAAACATTCGATTCATGGTTAGAAGAGCCTTAAGAATGAGTGTACCTCTTTTGTCAAGAATGGAGAGTTGTTTGTTCCAAATACTCATGTCATACCCTTTTTCCAGCAATTGGCCAATACTAAGCAGATTGCTTTTCATGCCTGGCACATAAAAAACATCAGAGATGTACTTATGATCTCCATTCTTCAATTTTATGAGAATCTTCCCTTTCCCCATTACTGGGATTGAACTGTCATCGGCAAATTTTACCTTTGATCTCATTGATTCATCAAGGTTAGTAAACAGCTCCTTCTTGCCACACATATGATTCGTACATCCGGTGTCAAGAAACCAGGTGTGATAGCTTGGTGCTTCATCCGCTGCTGTAACCATTAAGAGAGCATGACCCTCATCATCATCATCACTTTCTTGTACATATTGAGCCCTTTGATCAACCTCCTTGTAGCTGCACTCACTAGCGTAGTGTCCAATTCTATGGCAAGAGTAGCATTCAACGTTGGACTTGTCATACCTCCCTTTACCATATCCTCGTCCTCGTCCTCTGGAGTTCGAGTTATGTTGATGATAGTTGTCTGATCTCACTGCTTTGTCATTCCCTTGAGAATCAACACTACCACGTCCTCGTCCTCGTCCTCGTCCTCTGTTGTTGTTGTGGCTTCCACGTCCCCGTCCTCTACCTCGAGAACTGCCTCGTCTTGTGTTGGTCTCACTGCTGCGTTCAACTTTGGTAGAAACTTGACTTTGAAAGGCCTGCTCAACTGGTTTTTCAATTTGTTTCTCATTCATACGTTGCTCATGTGCTTGTAACATACCTGATAGCTCATCAATTGTCATCTTAGCCAAATCATGAGCTTCTTCTATTGCCACTACAATATGCTCAAATCTAGGTGTTAGTGTCCTCAAAATCTTCTCAATTTTTAACTGCTCTGAATATTCCTCCCCGTTAGTTTTCATTTGGTTTGTCAAAGCAAGAACTCGACTTACATAATCGAAAACACCTTCAGAAGATTCCATTTGTAAGAGTTCATATTGACGTCTTAAGGTTTGGAGTCTCACCTTCTTAACTTTATCAACACCCGTAAATGACGTCATCAGAGTATCCCATACTTTCTTTGATGTTGTTGCATCTGCAATCTTCTCAAAGACCTCATCATTCACCCCTTGATGAATGAAGTACAGTGCTTTCTTATCTTTCTTCTTCTGGTCTTGATGAGCATTTCGTTGTGCTTCAGTTGCTGTTTCAGCAATTCCTGAGACTCCATTCTCCAGCACGCTTAGCAATTCATGGTAGTCAAAAAGCACTCTCATCTGAACGCTCCATCGGTTGTAATTTTTTCCAGTCAAAATGGGAACGGAAATCTGATTTGAGCCGTTCATGAACCTTAGCTCTGATACCACTGTTGAGAATCAGAAAACTTATTTGAAAGGAAGAAGTATGGAGCAAGAGAAGGTGAAAAATATATGGAACAAAGCTTTATTAATCTGATGAGAAAAACAGAAACAATTTCTTCATATATAAAAACAGAGTACTACTAGCCTATTTATAATAGGCACTTAAACAACAACTCCTACTTTCATGCCACTACCAACTGAATGGCGTAAGACTAGAATTTGCCCAATTTATTCTAACTGAAGTAAAGCAGTTCAATCTAGTAAATAAATAAGACTAAAGACTTGTTCAACCAATTAACTAGCACAGAATCAGGATTACACATCAACATATTTGGTATACTGATCAGAGAGTAGGATATATCCATCTCATATATGTATTTATTTTCTATTTTTTTTGGGGGGGGGGGGTAATGATGGACCAGGCCTCTTGAAGCTCTCTGTATTCTTCTTTTGGATCTAGTTCACTATGAAGTTGACAAGTGATTCTTAAAATTATTGTATCAAATTTTTGTGTCTTGTCTTGGTTGACAATTAATCTCCTTTTTTTAGGGGCAATCTGCAATATCAGTGGATGATACACTGAAAATCATAGCCTGCAGGTAAGATAATTGTCATTTATTTAGATTCATGTGTTATATATTGGAGTCCATTAAGTTATTTTTTCAGTTTGAACAAGTATCTTATGCTTGTTAGGGAACAACAGAAGAAATTATCAGCCCTTGAGATGGGATTGGTTGCAGCAAGACAAGAGGGTTTTGTTTCAAAGCATTTATTAGAGACAAAATATCCTCCCAAGAAAAGGCCACTAGTAGTGATGGGAATTCTCACAAGCTTTGGCCGCAAGAACAATCGAGATGCAATACGTAAGGCATGGATGGCTACTGGTAGAGTACTACCCTTCTTCGTGGGCTTGATAATTTGCTTTTTATTGTAATAGTCAATTTTTCTATGTTAGCTGGTGTAGAAGCAATGCCATCCTGTTTCTGTATTGTGTATAAAGAAGATAGCTGCATGATAAATGAAACATGATATATAATTGTCAGGACTGCAGCTATTTGCAGTAGACCGAATATGCACTTGATGAATATAGGAGTTTATGTTATAATTATGATCATTGATAATAAAATATTCTTGATTTATTATGTTGCTAAGTTATCTGTTTATATAGTATTTCATTTTGATAAGTTACTAGGATCTCTATGAATACTTTTGTAGAGTGGAACAAGTTATGCTGTTCTAGAATGTGATATCCTTTTGTAAGTGCATCTTCAAAGTATCAGATCCTTCCGTTTGTTGTTGCAGGTGCAGCGTTGAAGAAGATGGAGGATCAAAAGGGAATTATTGCACGATTTGTCATCGGGAGAAGGTCTATAATTTCCTTTTGTGCTTACACAAGTAGTATGATGGTTGATCTGAGCTTAACTTTATGATGAAATGCTGATTTGCAGTGCTAATCACGGAGACAGTTTGGACCAGGGCATTGACAGTGAAAATAAGCAAACCAATGATTTCTTTATTCTTGTATGTTAAAAATTCCTCGAAACATATATCTATCTATACTATCTGTCTATCTAGAACTCATAGTTTCATTTTCACCCTTATTGGCTTATAATTTTGGTTTCCTTTAGTTAGTTCACAGATCTAGTTTATTGTTCCATGGGCTAGTGGCATGGAAATGAGTTTGAACATAAAACTGATTAGGAAATTAAATAACAAAAACATGATAAACCATAGTGAAGATAAGGAGTTCTATAGTTTGTATGTTGAATAGGACCATATTAGCTTCCAAATTGACACAACTAAGTTTAAGTTAACCTGGATTTAATTTGTTTTTTTTGGGGGGGGGGGGTTGTGGAAGGAGAAAAAAACAAATCACATTCTGGATACTAGTGATGCTTTTTAGCTGAGTTGGAGATATTCAAACCACAATTTATTGTTAAAATACCTGAATCGGCCATTACCTAAGCTAGGACGTGCTGATTTTGCAGGGTTGGACTGGGTGCTGACTACCCTTTGAAATAATTTGCATAAAGTATATGTCTTCAGTTCTGAATCCACAGTCTTATGAATGTCAGTCTGAGCTTTTATTACTGCGGCTGCCAAATCACATACTTATTATTAATGTCTCTGTATATAGATCTTTTAACTTTCCATTTAAAGTAAAACCAAAGATAGTGGTTTGTATCATATTCACGTTTTGCACCAAGAGTATCTAAATATATAACAGCGCCAATTGCCTGGTGCATGTTTTAAGAGAAAATTACCTTGATAGTATTAAGAATAAGTTGAATTGCTATTGGGTAAAAGAGCTTATCGTCTTCTTGAGGACTCAATCTTACAGAAGCTTTGTTATATGTTATAATCTATACTCCATTGTTCAAGCAAGTTTTAACTTCTCCTTTACAGGAAGACCATGTAGAGGCTCTCGAGGAACTACCCAAGAAGACAAAATTGTTTTTTGCTCTTGCTGTAGGAAAGTGGGATGCTGAGTTCTATGCAAAAGTCAATGATGATGTTTATGTAAATATCGGTGGGTATATCTGGTTATATTTCCAGTCTAGCTATTGGCTAGCTTTATTATTTAATTGAGAGAGATCAGGTGTAGAATGTTTGCAGTGCCACTATATATACACACACGCATATATATATATATATATATGTGTGTGTGTGTGTTGATAAGTAAGAATGTGGCTATTGTCGATCCATGTTGTGTTTTCATTTGATTCTTTCCGTAACAGCTATCTTAATTTTTTTGAAAACCCAGTTGAAAAAACAATATGTTCTGTGCTATTCAGTAGTCTTTGTGATTAATAATGATCATATGTCATTGTAACATAATATACATAGGGAACTATCAATAAACTTCAATTTCTGTACCAATTTATGGAAATGTTTACTCACGTGGCAGAATAAACGTTTACACGTTAAGTAACTTAAGAAGGTAGCTGCTATTAGTAGAGGATAACACTTTAAAAAGAAAAATGGTTCTTAGGACAAAAACTTGACAGTATTATACATTTTAGCCATAACGTTTTAAATTAGAAAGGATCACATTGGTTGCTGGGATTAATATCTGGGACATAGTGAAATAACAACAAATTTCAATTCATTATACATAAGAGAAATAATTATAGTGGTACTTCTGAATTCAGATGTAAATGAATCTCTTGCTTATAATAACACTTCCATTATACAAAATGAAGAGTGATGTAGCTATATCAGTTACTTTACCAATTTTGGAGGATAGAGTGTAAAGTTAGGTCTTTGATGTGAGTCTAATTGTTTAGGGTTTCTGTTTTTTGTCTTTAAGAGTCTTTCCCGAGTTCAGCCATTTCTTTTGTGGATTTTATAGAGGAGTTTACAGTAAGATTTTTCTTTTGTTTCTTAGCGCTGGGTGGTTTATATAGGGGGCTGTTGGTTTGGGTGGTGCCTCTCTTGCTGGGTTTTTGTGATTGTTTTATACAGCTGTTATACCCAATTTTTTTCCTTGAAAAAAGCTTGTCTGTGAAAGTCTCACTCCACAAGAAGAGAAGTGTGGAAACAAAAACAGTCAAGTTTTTATATTGTGGAAACCAAAGCTTTACTTATATTTACTTATGGTGTGAATAATAAATAAATCAATGAAGCTTACTGACTGTTTTCTGTTCAGATACATTGGGAAATACACTTGCAGCTCATTTGGACAAGCCTCGTGTATATATTGGTTGTATGAAATCAGGCGAAGTTTTCTCAGAGCAGTAAGTTTTACAATAATTTGGTTCCACTGGTTTGATTGAATTTGAACATGTTTCGTTATCAAAGTATTCACAACTTGCTTTGCTGGAACTTGGCAGGAGCCACAGATGGTATGAACCAGACTGGTGGAAGTTTGGCGACGGGAAAACGTATGTGATTTTGCATTCATTAATTAATAATGCATTTGGTTAATCTAGGGAAACAGATTTTGTCATTGATTTTTTCTGTATTTGCAATTGTAAATTTATTTTTGTATCTGGCTTAGAATATACAAGTGAAATGGAAAGAATTGTCAACTTGAAGAATTTGGAATGTAGACCCCAGCTAATAATTGAATTTGTGTTTGATACTTTGTTATTTATTCCAAAAAGCAATGAAGTCAAAAGGCCCTGGTGTGTAGGTTTATTAAGTATTAAAACTCTCGAAGCACTCAAGTTTCTACCCTTGGCATCTTACTTTGATATCGTACTTGGCCTTATAGCACAGTCATATGTTTGGCTCAATGTTACATGAAACGTGGTATGTTTTGGTACACGGTACGAATACGGGTACGCAATACGTTACATAGCTAAAACGCGATATGCTATGGTATATTTATATAAGTTCTTGTAGTTAGGAATTCTCTTAGAATCTAAATGTAATAAACCCAAGTTTTTTATAGGATATTTTTAGTTGAATCAACAAGTTGATTGTTTAATAAATATTTTAGTACAAATGTGACGTTTGAGCATCCAATACTAAGTTATAATATTGATATTTGTGCAATTATAATTAAACAATAAATAAAATTTTCGGTACTCTAAATTTAGAGTACTGGTACGTTTATCTATTTGGGTACGCAAGTATCAATATGCGGTTCGCTAGGTAGTTTATTAGAGTATCTGGTAACTCACTTTGGCTATTATAACCAAATAAACAAGTTGAGATACAAGTTGGAATGCCTTTTCTCTTTGTTCATACTTGGCTTCTAAATAAATAATTTTTGTATCCAATAGGTACTTCCGCCATGCCTCAGGCGAGATGTTCGTCATATCCCAAGCTTTGGCAAAATTTATTTCAATTAACAGGTTAGTTTCTTTCTGTTTAGTCTGGCAGTTTAACCTTCCACTAACATATGGAAAATTACTGAGTAAATGTTACAAGTTGAATTGGCAGATCTATTCTTCGGACTTATGCTCATGATGATATCAGCACTGGTTCCTGGTTCATCGGTCTTGATGTCAAACACATTGACGAAAGAAAGCTTTGCTGCTCATCTTGGTCATCAGGTCTCTCTCTCTCTCTCTCTGTGCAAGACACACAACATATTAGAGCCTGCATTATCCTGCCTTAAGGAACATACAAGAATTAGACCATTAGGATGAGTAATAGCCATGAGATTGGATATTCTCTCTCTCTCTTTTTGTGTCCTGTGGGGACCCGCAAGCATGTTAGCGCCTGATTCAGCTAGAAGACATCCTTCCTTTGGGACATAAGAGGACTTGAGCCGTAGGATGACAGTAGCCCTAGTCTAAATATTCTTCATCGTGGATCGATTTTATAGCAACTCCAACTGAATAAATATGATGTGTGTTTCAGGTGCTATCTGTGCAGGGGTATGATTGGATTTGTTTGAAGTTATGAAATTAACATATTGGAGAGCTCCGGATGGTGCTTGGCATGTCATGCAAAGCAGAACTGTTCTAGCTTAAATTTGATGTCTAGGCTTTCGGATGAGAGAACGAAGAGGTCTCTTCCACACACAGTTCACTCACTTCGGCAGGAATGTTGTGCAAATAGGAGAGTTGGAATATTTCCCAAATAACACTTACTGGACACTAGCAATACAAAGAGACATCTGTTGAGTTGGAGCTATTAAGAGCGCCGCATACTTGTGCCATATTGGTGCGAATATGTTTGTATACTACTTTTTTTTCCTTATTAAGATGAAAAGGTTAAAGTAGAGATTGGGTTGTATGTTTTTGACTTCATATTTTGTTGGATATATAATGGATATTCTGAGAGCATTGCTTCAGAATTTACATAATGTTACCTTTAAATGATTAACCTTTCATGCGTTTTTAGAAGTAGTTATTTTATTTTTGGCACACGTTATGTTTGTGAGTTAAATGAGATGCGTTTAAAATAAATTATTATGAATATTTTTTAAGTGTTTTTGGATTTTTAAATGCATTGGATGCCCAAACGCTTTGTAAATAAACGTACATTAAAAAAAAGTATAGGAAATCGTCCCTGAATTCATTAGCCTGAAATTTATATTTTAAAGGAAAGGAAAGGACTTTGTAGGATGATTGAGTGTGTTGTCGAAAGTAAGTATTAAAACTACTGCTGTCTGCCTACGGCTGGGCTGGTTACGTAGTCACTCTGTTACTTAATATATGTTGTTTTATAGTTGTACATAAATATTAAAGAAATGATGGTACTTCTTCCGTTCCTTAATATAGGTCGTTTTAGAGTTGTGCACAAGTATTAAGGTAATGATTGTATAACATTAACTATAATATCAATTGTCTATATTGCCCTTGTATTAGAAGAAGAGATTGTTATTTACTGGACAGAAAATAATGAGAGAACCAAATTTACATTTAATACTTGGGGTAATATTGGAAACTAAGCAATTAATACTTACTTGAAATTCTCAAACGACTTATATTAAGGAACAAAAATATTTATCTAAAACGACTTATATTAAGGAACGGAGGGAGTAAAACATTAAATATACTATCAATTGTCTATATTGCCATTGTATTGAAAAAAGAGAGTATTATTTATTGGTCAAAAAACAGTGAGAGAACCAAAATTATATTTATTACTTGGGGTAATATTGGAAACTAAGCAATTAATACTTACTTAAAATTCTCAAATGACTTATATTTAAGAACAAAAATATTTTTTTAAAACGACCTATATTAAGGAACGGAGGTAGTATTACAAAAAATTGCTCAAATGTATTTTCATTTGTCAAGTCAAGTGATCCTGGGAACCAGCTGTGGGTTATGGGCCCACAACGATTCTGCTGCACTACTCTGATTTTGTATTACACATTAGACTATTGCTTATAAGGTAGAATAGCCCAATAGCCAAAGATGGCAAAACATGGGCCACAATCCAATATACTGGCCCAGCCACTGCTTATGATTTTAGGAAGCATACGCATATTTACATCTCCAAGGAAATAATGGGTTAATTGATTACTACTGATCAAAGAGAAGCAAACGTCCGGTTGATCAGGATTGGATATTATATGATGCATGTTTTGTTAAATTTTTTTAAAAAGAGTTTCGTTATGTATTGTGATAAATTTATATCGGATTACAATTATGAAATTTATTAATATATGAGATTAATACAAATTATAAGAGAGTCCAACTTATTAAACTCTCCCACGTAACTGACAATTAAAAAGTCGACAAAACTTATTAATATATGAGATTGATTGGAATTATATATCATGGTTTGCTTATTCTAATATATGTTAGATAATTAATTTGGTATTGCTCTTGAAGTAATGGTGTAAATAAAACGAGCCTGCCGAGTATTGAGTTGTTCAGATTTGATTCATAAATTTTATCGAGTATAAAATAAAGTTTGATTGAGGCTCGTTTAGCTACCGAGTCGAGCACGATGTCGAATCGAACTCAAGTAGCTTGAACTTTTCGAACGGATATGATCCGATTATCAATAAAAAATTATAATTTGAGAAAGTTCGAGTAATTTATCGAACTTTAAAATTTATTTATATTTGAATCATTTATATTTCGAATCGAGTTTGAATCGAAAGAACGAGTACGAATGGAGTGTTTGTTCATTGTAATCCTTATCTTGAAGTCTACCCTGCAATTTTGTATGGATAATTGTATGTCGTAATGGCGGGTCAAGTATTCTCCACGTGATACCTTTCAAAGAATCAAGCCTTCAATGTGGAATGGTAATGCATTATTAAAATTATTATATGCACAATTTGTGATACCTTCTTCATTTTTAAATAGCAATGAATTTTGCTTTAAGATTACCACCAGAAAAAACAAATTAATTAATTAAATAAATAATGAATTGAAATTATGTAAGCCTATCTTATCAGGCACTAACAATTTTACTTAATTTTTTTATGTTCATTTGTCCCCCGTTTTGTTTTTTAATATTGATTGCAACCTTGTCTTATTTTTAACAATCTTAAATTAAAGAAAGTATGTAAGCAATACTTCCTCCCTACCTCCGTCGCATATATATGACGTTTTAAAGTTGTATACAAGAATTAAGAAAATAATTGAATAACATATTAACATTAAATTATTATCAATTGTCTATAATATCTTTAAATTCTCATTTATTATCATACTTATCTCATTCTCTCTCGTATGAAATATTTTTCTATGAGAAGTAATTTTGAAAAAATTATAATTAATTTTTTTAAATTATATAAAATGATAAATAATTTAAAATAAATAAAATCATCTAAAACGTGGTGTATTATGGGATTGAGAGAGTATATTATAGTACGTAGTATAGATTATGTAGCTTAACAATATAATCAAGGTCAACGTTTTTTACCACTAAAATTATGATTTGAAACATTATCTTGCTTTCAAAATGACTTGTGCAGCCGCCCATGGCCTAATGCCCTAATCTAATATATTTTCCTTGGTTCTATAATATTAATGCATTATCTGAAAGGCAAGTTACATGCATATAAACTGATATATATATATATATATATATATATATATATATATATATATATATATATATATATATATATATATATAAAATACACTTCCTTCATCCCTTAAATATAATATTAATTGTCTATAATACCTTTAAATTCACATAATTAATATTTTTATCTCATACTCTCTCTCATCCGTAACATCTTTCCAGATATTAGTTAATTCTCCTAAATTATGCAAAATAATTGACAAATAATTAAAAAAAAATAAAATCATCTATAAAACGAGGGAGAGAGTATATAAGTAAAATAAGAATAGTTAATATCTATGATTCTACGTGTAGTGTAGTGACTACTGACTAGTGTACACTACAGACCAAGTAGTTTCCAATTCCAAAATAATGGGAAAATGTAGATGGTGTCTTTTTTCTATTTGCTTCTCTTTGGTTCGTCGGTTCACTACAAAACTAACTCAATTAATTCACCCATTTTTAATTATTCCTTCATTTTTCCACCTTAATTCCAGACAACTGAAAACTGAAGAAAAAACTCCCTTTTCTAACGAATCTCAATTTTCAAATTTGTGTCTGCTTGTTTGACCAAAACTCCTTGTAATTTTTATTAAACCAACCCTGGTTTAATGGAAACGCTTCAATTTTTAATGGAAAATATTTATGACCCCCGTATGCCATATTGTCGTATGTTTGGTGAAATGTCCTAATTCTTCTACCTCTTCTTCTAGCTAGCCAGCCGTTTGATCTCTTGACAATGGAAATCAAGTTCATATTCTTGGCAATAATTTTAGTGTTTGAATCTCTTTTCTTGGTAGTAACCACTGAACCCATTGAAGAAGATATGCAAGCCTTGCTTGATTTTGCCCAAAATATTTACCTTTCTCGCCCTCTCCATTGGGATCAAAATTCTTCCGCTTGCACAAACTGGACTGGAGTCGCATGTAATCATGACGAGTCTAGAGTTACAGAGGTCCGGTTGCCTGCAATCGGACTTCGCCGCCCAATTCCATCCGACACCCTTAGCCGCTTGTCAGCACTTGAGCTTTTGAGTCTAAGATCCAACGCCATATTCGGCCCATTCCCTACTGATTTCTCTAAGCTGGGAAACTTGACTGCACTTCACCTTCAATCCAACCAGTTCTATGGGTCATTGCCATTGGATTTCTCTGTTTGGAAAAATCTTTCTATTATTGATTTGTCAAACAATAGTTTTAACGGCACTGTCCCTTCCTCAATTTCAAATTTGACTCGCTTAACAGCTCTGAATCTTGCTAACAACTCACTTTCGGGTGAATTACCTGATCTTAATATCCCTAACCTCCGGTTGTTAGATTTATCCAACAATAATCTCACCGGAACTGTGCCTGATTCTCTCCGGAGATTCCCAAGATCAGCTTTCTCTGGTAATAGTTTTTCTCCTGTAAATTTCCCCATTCCACTCCCTCCAGCTCCAGCTCCTCCACCAAATGCTCAACCTTCAAGAAAATACGCAAAACTTAGCGAATCTGCAATCCTGGGAATTGTAGTCAGCAGTTGCGTTCTGGGGTTTGCGATAATCGCTGTGCTGTTGATTGTTTGCCATTCCAATAAAAAAGGCGAAAACGAGGTATTGGCCAAGTCCCAGAAAAAAGACAAAACCATGAAGAAAGCAATGTCTGGGACTGGGAGCCAGGATAGGAATAGTAGTCTTGTTTTCTTTGAGGGTTGTAATCTTGCATTTGATTTAGAAGATCTGTTGAGAGCTTCTGCTGAAGCGCTTGGAAAGGGAACATTTGGGACAACATATAAGGCGGTATTGGAGGATTCAACCACAGTTGTAGTAAAGAGATTAAGGGAAGCAAGCGTTGCCAGACGAGAGTTTGAGCAGCAGATGGGGGTTGTCGGAAGTATCAAGCATGAGAATGTGGTTTCTCTAAGAGCATATTACTATTCGAAGGATGAAAAGCTCATGGTGTATGACTATTTCAGTCAGGGGAGCATATCGGCAATGTTATACGGTACGTTATACTGTCTTAATATGTTTTCCCATTGTTAGCTCAAGAAAAAATTTGCACGAGTAGAGATGGAGTAGAGTATGGTTGTAGATGCATCAATTTCTGTCGTGTGTAAATAATCTTTCTTAGCAGAATGCTGATTTTATGCTTTGCTTCAAATTTACCAGAAAATGTGTTTTCAAATACAACCAACTTGTTCTATGTGAGAACATGGCCACAATTTATTGAAGCATGACCTAGGAAATTACCTCCGCTAATTGCATTATTTTCAAATTTTAAAATAAATTACTTGAGTTTAATCCCATCTCCTTACTCTCATTGTTCACTATATATGCAGATTTTACTTTGGTGTGGCAAAGTAATTATATTCTAATGCATCTTTAATTTTTTCAGCAAAAAGAGGTCAAGATCGAACTCCACTAGACTGGGAAACCCGACTAAGGATAGCTGTTGGTGCAGCAAGAGGCATTGCTCATATCCACACACAAAGCAGCGGGAATCTTGTCCATGGAAACATAAAAGCCTCAAACATTTTCCTCAACTCCCAGCAACAGGGTTGCGTGTGTGATCTTGGCTTGGCGACATTGATGAGTCCAATGGCCACACCTGTTGTCAGGACAGTAGGATACCGTGCTCCAGAAGTAACAGACACTCGGAAAGTATCCCAGGCATCTGATGTTTACAGCTTTGGAGTCCTGCTGCTTGAGCTTCTAACTGGGAAGTCACCTATACGTGCCACAGGAAGTGAAGAGGTTATCCATTTAGTCAGATGGGTTCACTCTGTTGTCCGAGAGGAATGGACTGCAGAAGTGTTTGATGTGGAACTTTTGAGGTATCCGAACATAGAGGAGGAGATGGTGGAAATGTTGCAAATAGGAATGGCATGTGTGGCAAGAGTGCCCGAACAGAGACCTAAAATGTCAGATGTTTTGAAGATGGTGGAAGATATTGGAAGGATTAATACAGGAAATCAGCCATCCTCTGGAACTAAATCTGAAGCTTCAACACCAACAGTGACACCTCCAGCTGCTGATATAGGATCATCTGCTGTTCCATAGTTATATTCTTATTTGGAAAATGATATATATGTAGATAAATCTCAATCTAGATTGCAACTCTAAGCGATAAATAGAACAATAGTAAATTTATCCACACGCGTCGTCATTTTCGATTGACATAAATTTATCATCATATGTTACATAGAACTCTTATTATTTTACTAGAAATTACTTGTTGTGAAAGTTTTTTCCCCAATTCTTTGTTATGCATGCGACTGTAATCTTTATTTTGCTTCCCTTTGACAAATTGTGTCTCAAGTTAGCTTACCTAATTGATCCAAATTAGGTCAAAAGTTGGGTTGTTTTTTCTGAATTACTTTGACCAGGCCAAGGTTAGTGCGTACAAGTAATTAAATAAGAAATGAATTGGCATCGTACAAGAATAGCACCTAACATAATATCTAGCTGTACAATAATGTCAGCTAAACCTAGCTGGAGCAGACTCGCCAAAAGTGCCACTGCCCACAGAGCTGTTATTCAAGTAAAATTGCTTACAGATGGTTTAAGACCAATATACTTTGTCAGTTGGCACTCTAATTTTTTAAAAAGGAAAAATGTTGGAAAACTGTCTCATGCATGAGGAAATTTCGCAAACACAAGGCTATACAATTTCATATTCTCATATTTATAAAAGATATAATTTTGATCAGACTTTGGGTAATGACCAATAACAAAAGGATCAGACATATCATGACAGGAAAGGAAAAATGTGTTTCTTCAGTAAAAAATAACGGTTGGACTAGTAGTTTCGAATATACAAAACATCACAAGAATTACATTCATATGGGTTGAACTCGTAGTTTAAATAATGTCACCGAAAAAATATATTATACGAACGATAAGCTACAAATCCTGTGTGGTCAGGCCAAAAGCTAAGCAGAAATCGGCATAGCAATGGCAAAAGAATCAATCACCTTTATCCAATGTACAGAGACAGTTAATCCCCTGAGGTCCTCAAAGCACGCAATGATAGGAAGGCGAAGTAAAAATGTAACTCACTTGCTCGTAATTCTTGTTTTAACTCCACCTGAAATAAATCAATAGTATGTAAAGCTTTCAGAAGAGCATAACATCTTTATAATCTAAATTCATAGGTTAAAAATCTGTAGTAGAGTTTTTGCAACGATGATAAACGTCCCCATATAACCATACTTTTTCACTTCATTTTCAATTAAATTTCTTTTAATTAGTTCTTCCCTAGAGAGCAGTATCACCAACCTTCAACTTGCTCGAATATAATTTCTTTCGCCAGATCAGCTGCTGCATTGTACTCAAAGCTGCAAAAGAAGGGAAGACATGCATGTAAATAAAACAATATTAAAAAGAGATTTGTTTTTTGGAAGGGGAGGGTTTAATAACTCAGTATCAGATTATCAGTGATAAACTCTTTTCGTATTCGATGAACGCAGATGATGCTATCATGTAACATCCTCCTAAATTCCTAATAAACCCAAACAAAATTCAACATGATCTTGATATAAATAAACATTTCCTATAATAATTCTATTTGTTTGATTTAGTTAGTGGCACTATGGTACAAATAATTGTTTATTAAGCAGTTACCAATTTTTCAAAAGCACATCATTCAAATTGTGGATGCAGTGCACATACAAATTTTTTATCCATGCTTAGTGTCTAAATAGGCGAGGTCATTATTATAATGAATTACAACTCCACAGCACATAATATCTCTATGCAACTATGCTACTAATCCAAGTCCAAGGTGTAACGCCCCCGAGTCTAGACGGTCGCTGCCCGAACAAGGGTCGACGTTAACTCAACATCTTTCGTAACTTAACCAATGATCCCATAATCATATTGGTTGAATTAGTCTATTACAGAATATAAAATTATAAATTTTCTTAACTTCATCCCTAGATCTTAACTTGATCTCGATCTCATTTTTTCTACAAGTATCAACTTGTAACTTATATCTGTATACATGGATAACACCATATATATCATTCAATTTTAACCTTACGATTCAAACATTCTATGCTTCAATATATATCAAGTTTCACATAATTAATGATAAGATCGTTCTTGGCAACAAAGGGGCGTATTCTAATAATTTTGGCATCTTACCGGCTCTCATTAGTGTAACCTCAGTGCTTACAGAACTCCCAATATCATTCAATACCCTCACTTAGACATATATCTTTATAGATATATCTCTTCATATCGATATTTCCTATTTATTTGAATTTCACAATATTCATAACACACTTGTACTTGGAACAGAGGAACCTTGCGATGAATTTGGTTTCTTCATTGGTGCTAAATCTATGTTCTTACAGCATTCACAATGTTATTCAATATCCACATTCAGATATATAGTTCTTTATCAACATTGTATTAATGTTTTACTATCTATTTGAAGTTCAAAATATCGGCATAATATGATCAGTCCATATTATCATTACCCTCACTCAGATTAATAAATCTTTAACAATTCTAAGTTATATCAAATTAAAGACATAACACCATAACACCATTCTGATTATAATAACATGATATTATTAATATAATCTTCGATTACATAGTTTGCTTGTTCGTATTACAGAAGTCATTATGACTTAATACAAATACAAGTAAATAAAATATGAAACCTAATCTACGCTTCTTCTTTACGTTCATGATCTTCTTATCATTCTTCTTTAACTACAAATAAAGTTTTATTCGCAAGAATGAGCACAACGGCTCAGCAAGTCTAACAAATAACACATACACAGTTTATGCTTTCATATAAACTTTAACATGTTTGACTTAACATAACTTTCAGTTAACGATTATGTTAACTCATGCTCAATGATAAAATATAATCATATATGGCATAACATATCATTAAACACTTGACATTTAATCATCATATCCTACTTAACATTACATAAGGCTTTCATATATATACTATCACATATGAACAAGCTTAGAAATAGTTGCGCATAAGTTTAGGATAGAAAACTTGGCTCACATATCTAAGCGCATAGGTTTAGGATAGACAACTTGGCTCACATAATCAAATAAGAGTTAGAAGACTTGCACAATAACACATAAAAGGATTAGAACTTGCTTTGATGCGTAATCTCGTCTTATTGGTACACTTTAAACAACCTATATAATAAGTTACATGTACCCGAAAGTTAGTTTATCGAATTTTACTTCTTAATTAGTGTTTTTATAACTGAACTAAACTATCTTCATTAGTGGTTATGCTTACAAAATTCTCAAACTCAAAAACTCATTTTTAAGGGACTTTTTAAGAAATGGACAGCTTGTTTCGCAGCCCGACCCCGGCTCAGTAAAACGGCCATAACTTCTTTGTTTTAAAACATTTTTGAGTCGTTCAAAATCTCACGCGTTCGTAACTTCCGTCTCTACAACTTTGCTTTGTATTTCATAACCAAATTCCAAACATATGATTTTATATAACTTTTACAGTAACAGTTCAATTTAGGGGTTTCTCATTTCATACTTTCAATCTCTCTAGCTAGTTACCACTTGGGTTAATTAACTAGTTTTCATCTTTTATGACTTGATAACATTGTATTATATGATCATAATCATAATCATAAACCTAAACATATATTATTTCATGAATCCTACTCAAGAACATAACAACATAAGCTAGAAATACAAAAACATGATTTCTTTACCTCTTGAAGTGCAAGCTTTACATTACTTGAATAATTAAGCCTTTTGTTATTCTTCCTTCTTTCAACTAACAAGTATTCTTACTTGTTATTTTCAATCTTCTCTTACTCTAGCTTTGTGAATTGGTGAAAATTTATTAAGAATGGTCCTCTAAATCCTAAGTTATGGTATTTAGGACATAAAGTCACAAACTAGCTTAACAAGTTAACTTCCTAGGTTTGGCTAGTCACTAGTGAGTCACAAACTTTATCACCAAGCCTAGTCACCCATGTGCCACAACACACCACACAATTTTGGACAACACATTTTAGGAAGCAAAGTCTCATTTGCCAACTAATTAATCAAGGAAAAACCTATACATACATAAGCTATATGCATATAAGCTTTCCTAAATGGTCATAATGCCCTCGGTTTCTCTACAACCTAACCAAATTCCACCTAGTTTGGTTAATCCAACTTAATTTACTTTTTAATTAGTTTTCTAGTTAGGTTTCCTAACTAATCCGGTTAGTCAAAATGTTTACTTTCCCAAAGTTGACTTTACGTTTTATGAATAGTGATTTAGCGTCTTTTTCGGAAAATTTTTATTTTTTTATTCTAGTCTCATAAATATTCGGAATATTACACAAGATACTATATCATACCACAAATGTAACAGCAGATAAGAAAATTAAGTTGTGTCAGACAACTCACAACACCAACGTTGCAATATGCCTAAGGTTTCAGCTTTCAAATGTTTGCAAAGTAATTTTGAACTAAAAATAGGTAAATATCACAGCATATTAACCCCAACTACTTTGTTAATGCAACTTTGTTGAAAAGAGAATATTCACTTCGTCTTTTGACAAGTAAAGAGAACATTCACATGTATGAAGAAGTCGTACAAGTGAAAAAGATGTCATCTGACAGAATAGAAAAACAAAAGGAATAAAATAATTAACACAATGTGAGTAGTACATGGAATAAAAAAGCATAATTTTCATTTACCTATTTGAGAAGAGCACCTCAAGTTCATAGTCAGATGCATTCTTTGTAGCTTCTAGAAACATATTAACGATTTCAGTCTTTCGAGTACTTGCCATGAGAATATCATACTCAGTTGGGATGATGATGGCAAAGAAATTATCACTTAATTCACTCAAACATATTTTCTCAACAGCCACTAGGGCAATCCGCCTCTTAAGTGCACCAGTCTCTGGGTCAACAACGTAAAGGGCAAAATCAGTCATCAGAAGAATACGTCGTTTCATCTTCCCAGAACCCGTAAACTTCAATAGTCGGTCTGCGAAGAAAACTTTCTTGTCACCTGTATAATGGAAGTTTGTACAGAGTTTAGGTAGAATGGAAGAGCTATTTAACAAAAGAAAGCATCTTCAGACACTATACGTATAACAAAACAAAATGCTCTAATTTCTACAAGTATCTTTCTACTTGTTCATGGAATTTTAGCATTTAATAGCACTTTATTACCAAATTAAGAGAACAAAGGCACTACGTACAATGGAGTGATAACCACTAGGGGTGAGCATGGTGCTGTTTGGTGCGGTTTGAAGTCCAAACCGCACCCGAAACCGTTTAGGTGGGTTTGAAAAATTCAAAACTGCACTCGAAACCGCTTGTGGTTGGTGCGGTTCGGTTTTAAAGTGTGCGGTTCGATTTTAATTAGTGCGGTTTCGGTTCCAAAACCAATTGAAACAACAAAAAAGTTTAAGCTTTCAATAAAATTTAACATAAAACTTACATCGAACAATTAACTTAGTGACAAAGTAGACAATGAGAATTATATCAAGCATGCTTTAAAACTAAAATATGCGCTATATAAAACAACGGAGACTATTCGATAATAAGCAAGAATGTTTATCTAGTTCCCCAAAAATTAAAAGTATATACTGAAGATAGAATAAAATATATTGCAGGGAGGACTAAAAATAATCTATTAGACTATTACAATTATAGCATTGACATTAACCAATGCATCAAGTGCTCGAGCAACTTTAGAATTTACTAGAGATAATATATACATACACACATGGTGCGGTTTCGGTTTTATGCGGTTTGGTTTTGGCTAGTAACCAAACCGGAACCGTAAATTTGGTTATTCAACCCACCTAAAACCGCCACATACGCCGGAACCGTTGGTGCAGTTTTAATTGGTGCGGTTCGTGCGATTTTTGGTGCGGTTTCGGTTCCAATTTGGTTACTTGCTCAGCCCTAATAACCACAACGATTACAAAGTGACGATATTACTATTTTCAATGCAAAATCACATCAAACAAGTAATAAAATGATATTAACATGCTTAAGTACACAAGAAACACCATTAACTCAAACTATCAAGTCAAAACAAGATCATGCAATGTCCATTTCTTGACCAAAAAGCACATTTTTATTGACCTGCGGCTTGGTAGCTCATATTATAAAATGCATATTTCGCCATTGAAAAGTTCAAGTTATTATTGTTTGCTAATTTAAATACAAAGCCCAGTCTTATAAACTCAGGTTAGAAGTCCAACTTCAAAGTTTACAATGTGAGTCAATAGACAATAGTCAAAATCGCTTCTGCATCCCTTTATCGGTTTAACTGGATTCCCAAATGGGAAAAAAGGCACTCAACCAAGTGATATCAAACTTGGATCTGTTTGTTTACTTGAGTTGAGTCTCTAATAAAGGTCTCAAATTTAGTTATTGTTACTATAAACAAAATTTGCTTACACAATTGGAATTTCACATATAACTATCAGAACTTGTAAGTAAACTACATCGAACAGTAGTAAATAGAGAAATTTTTTTCCCTTTCTATTTGATCTTGAACAAATAATCCAGCTTTGAAATATTCTAGCTTGATGCATCAACATTCAACAACAAAACATGAATTTGAAATGTAATAATTCATACATTCAATTCCACAAAACCAAAAGTTATCAATCAAAGTTATCGTCAATGATCAATCACGTCTACTAAAATGGATCAAATCAAAACTGCATCATCAGTCAAATAGCATAATTATAGAAATCAAAACTGTTTCATTATACCTTGTTTTTGTAGAATCTTCAGCAGGTAAGGCGTGGAAGGGACGTCGAGATAGTCACCTCTGTAATCCCTATGGAGAGAGGCTGCTCTACGAACCTTTACTTCCATAAATAGTTCTTGATCTTCCGTTACATTGCTTTCTGACGGTGTGAGTTTTCTACTTGTTTCTTCTTCTTTTTCTTCATCGTCGTTTTCTAGGGTTCCGGTAACGTTATTGTCGTCATAGCGAGGCCGCTGGACATCTTCGATTTTTGCTCTTCGTAACCATGACATATTATGGAGGAAAAGGTCTCGTCTAACGGCGACTCGGCGGAGTTACGGGCGGACAAAGAGATTAGGAGAGAGAGATGCGAGAGGGGTTGACGATGACTAACTTCCTAGTTGGCTACCTTTGGTCCAATTTGATCTAATTTCAATTTAATTAATAATTGAAGTATTAACTTAAATAACCATTAAAAATGCATAATTTTACGGAACTTATATTTCAGTCACAATTTTATATTTTACACTCCGATTTTGAGTTTTGAAAAAAAAAATAGAAAACTTAAATTAGAAAAGAAAAGAAAGGAATAGAAATAAGTTTTCATTTGTGTTGTTTCTGAGTTTTTAATAGAAAATTTAAAATTGAGAACATGAGTTGTAATTTAAAATTTATTATATTAAAAGTTGAGGAAAATTTATTATATTAAAAGTTGAGGATAATATGAAAATTTTCCAAATCAGGTCAATTACTAGATATTGCAACATCTCAAGCTCATATGGCTTGACCATGTTGATATATGGTTTTTGCTGTACCCAAGAGGAACTGAGGAACCACATGCTTTATGTTTATCAAATATTTACATCTTATTCCGTTGGGGGAAACTAATTACCTGCTTATCTTTGTTGTTTTAGGTTTTGCTGATGTTCCTTGTTGACGGACCCAAACCTCGATGATCCTTTGGTGCCCGAGATTGCTCACATGTACAAGACGGACCGGAACAAGTATGAAACAACTGCTTAAGCTGGACCCAGAAGTATGCCATGGGCTAAGCAGCAATGGTATCATTTGTGATGGAATGGCTCCTTTCTTGGAAATACGTTTGTATTTTCCAGTTTATGTATGAATTAGTTTGATAGGTCTCTAGAACCATACTTACCCCTGAAGTAGGGGACAGATGCTGCTCTTAAATATTTGTATGTGTAATCTCATATATATTCTAGTCTTGTTTAATTCATTGAAATATAAAAACTGATTGAGGAAAAAGATAAAAGGTAAATGTGGCAAAGGTGGTGAAAATAAGAATTTTCAAGAAACAAGGGGAAAATTACAATTATTAATCTTTATAGTGTAGAGATCGGTGAATCTGGAACTTGCACTCGGGAATTCCAAATTTGCTGAATCAGGGATCTGCCTCCTAATTTCATTGTAGTATTAATGTTTACATACATACAACATCTGATCCCAATGATTCGTGTTTAAGCATCACAGAAACATGACTTGACCATGATTAATTTCTGAACCTGCTCCTAGATTTCATATAGCATTCCAACTTGCAGAGTCTTCTCTGGTGGGACTTGAAGCATAGAGACAGCTGCCCTGCAATTCTTTTGCAGAAATCTATACAGGTAATCTATTGTGAAGCGATCAAGCCATCCATTGTTCTGGTTTGATTTTAGAATAGTCCGACCTATCACAAACACAACTCCTTTTTGTGCAGCCCAATCTAATTTTTGTTTCTCATGTATGGTCTCGGTATGCTCCCGCAGTTTGGCAACGATGGAAGTAATATAATCATCACCCTCCATGCTTGGGGAATCCTTGTAACCAAACTGAACCAAACACCTATATATTCCGTCATTTCCCAACTTCCCCACACTCATCCGTTCCTCGGGGAGAACACTTTTGATTGGAAGTGTTCTGACAGTGATAATCACCATGATTTCCCGAACAGAATTCGTGTGCTGAATGTATTGTCGGATGATTGGTGGGATACCATTTACGAGGTCTGTACAGAAGAAGCAAATTCCAGGTGTCCGACAAATTGTTCCACTCGTTAGCATATTTTTCAATTCCCCTGAGCTCATCTTCCTTTCAGATTCGTATGTGTTCTTTTTGTTTCTTCCATGCCTCCAGGACAACATAACTGTCAAGAACACTGCTGTGATAGCAAAGGGTACCCATCCTCCTTGCGGGATTTTGTTAAGCAATGAAGTCATGAAGATGACTTCAGTTAGCATATAAAACAGGAAAAATCCTAGGATGAGAAGATCATTTGTTTCCCAAATAACCAGCATGACTAATGTTGTTAGACATGTCGTTATGATCATGACAAATATGACCACCACACCTGTATTTTGGAAATAATTAGATGTACAAGTAATCTCTCTTGCAATATTCATTTGTTAGAAACTGAAAGAGGCTTACCGTAAGCATTTGCTAGTTCAACACCTCCTCTGAACCCTACCACAAGAGCTACACACAGAACCATGAGAACATAGTTTATTTCTGGGCAGTATACTTGTCCTTCATGCTGGGAAGAAGTATGCACAATATTAACTCGAGGGAAGCAGTTGAGAGCTATGGATTGTTTTATGATAGAAAACGTTGCAGATATCATAGATTGGCTAGCAACAACAGCAGCTAGGGTAGAGATAACAAACATTGGCCAATAGATGGGATCAGGAATGGAATTGTAATAAGCATTGCTGATTTTATCAGGGTTTTTAACCAAGTAAGCTGCTTCCCCAGAGTATGTGAGGATCATAGCAGGATAAACAATGAGAGAGAACGCCAACTGCAGAAGCCACCATTCTATCAATTTAACGACCTTCCAAGAAATCGAATATAGATAAGTTAGCGTTTAACAGTACAAACCTGAATGGCTCTCTTGTTGAAGTGACCCAAATCAGCAAACAAGGCCTCAGCTCCTGTCCCATGATATACAAAATCAAATAGCTAGGAATACTTATAATAAATGTTTACGTACATACATGTTTTCGTGTGCGTGTCTGTGTCTATTTGTTCTTCTTGTAGAACAAAAGTTGTACCTGTGATGCACAAGAAAACTGCACCGAGGAAATGCCATGCAGTCTTCCCATTTTTTAAGAACAACTTGAATATGTAATGAGGTGAGATGGCCTTCAAAATGGGTGGGTGGTATGTGATAATGTTGTATATGCCTATTGAAACATTTGTAGCATACCACAACACCATAATTGGAGAGAAGGAAGAGCTGACTTTACTAGTTCCACATCGTTGGAATGAGAAAAGAACTATAAATAGCACAACTGCCATGAAAACAACATGGTCTGCAACAACAATGGCATATGGAAACATGGTTAGTTTGGAAGCAACAAAGGCAGCAGACAGAGAACTTCTTTGTATTATGTTTTTTCCTTTTCTCTACTTTCCCTTTTCCGTTTCTTTAGTTGATATTTTCTATCTATGTATATAATTATCCTGTTCTGCAGACATGCCTTCCTCTTTTAGTATGGTCATTGGCGATTAGTTTCATGGTATCTGAAGTAGAATTTGTTAATTTGAAGAAGTTGATTCTTGTCTTACCTTGTGTTATTTTTGAGGAACGAGATTGGATCCCTTGAAGGGCTGAGAGAACTGCAATATAATATATAGCAATATATAATTATGAAGGAAAAATACTATAATGGCTCTCTGCTTCAAAGGGTGAGGTGATAAAAAGAGGTAGAATTTACCACAAGTTGCAGGGGTGAGTGCTCCATCACCAATGACCATGCAAGTTCCTAGTAGTACAACAAAAGTGAGAAAGGATTGAGCTGCGGAGCTTTTCTCGATGAAATTTTTAGTTTTTGATCTCAGAGGGCTGCTGCTCCTGCTGTAATATGTCATGTTGGAATCAGATTCAAGCCTTGTACTTTGATTATTACTCAGTCTGCTTTGCAGATTTAGATGTCGGCAGAGATTGGAATAAAGAGCGAATGTGCCACCTTCACCGTGATCATCAGCTTGAAGAACGATAAACACATACTTGATGAGAACAAAAACTGTTAAACTCCAGATGATGAGACTAAGAACTCCCAGTAGATCTTCTTCGCTAAGGTTTGTAACGCTGATAGAAGAGAGAACTTGCGTTGGAGAAGTTCCAAGGTCTCCATATACAACTCCAAGAGATTGGTAAGCCAATATTAGTGTTTGCATTGCAGGATATTCCTGCAGGAAAAATTAAATGAAAATATATATATATATATATATATATATATATATATATATATATATATATATATATATATATATTACTAATTAAAAAGATATGAATTAAGAAAGAGAAACTTTAATTTCAACCTTTGTTTTGTTTTGAATGGGTTGGTATATTTTAGTGAAACTCCAGGTTCTTTCTGATATATCATTGTTGCTGCCATTCTCCAGGTCATCTTCCATGACGGGGTTGACGGCTGTAGAGTTTTCCATGTCGATCTCTTTATGCTACTTAATTCCAAAGCTGAGGTGATGCTTCTAGCTAGGCCTTGTAATGTAACATTTCTGCATATGATGGGGATTTATAGCTAGCCGGCCACTAGCTAAATAAAGAAAGAGAGCAGGTAAATCAATCCAAAACCATGACAAATAAAGGGGTAAACTAAATAAATAAATAAAATGATCAGATCTTACAAAGAATTATTAGTTTCACTACACTTGCAAACAGACTCACTAGATCATCGTCTACATTATCTTTCTAATTTAGTAAAGGATTACTTGTTCTAAATTCTGATTAAAAAATACGCACGCCTATTTTAGTTGTTGGAAATTTATCAAAACCACTGGTATATATATAATATTGATCCGGTGATATGATAATATGATATTTTCGATATACATCCAAAAATTAGAAATAAATACAATTTTTTTAGTCTAAAAATTATATTTAAACTATAAAATAACACAAGAATTTTAATACGCCATTACTTTAAATATTAAAGATAAATTTGATAAAATAAAACGTGTTATGCCGAAAATAGCTGTTCAATTACTACTAGCTAGCTGATATCACTGTTGATACTAATCCTTGCATGCAGAAAAAGAGAGGGCAAGAAGGAAACACCAAAGATAATGTGCACCGAAATATTTTGAATTCGTTTCGTAAGATCGAAAACTATATATATATATATATAGTTCGGATCTTAAACTCACCCCTTCTCTAACTCACCCGAGTTTATCCCCTTTAGCGACGGACCCGACTACGGTTCGGTCATACAACCGTCATCTATATTTTTAGCGACGGACAACATATAGCGTCGCTAAAAGTATAGACGACGGTTGTATGACCGAACCGTTGTCGGGTCCGTCACTAAAGAGGGGTGAGCTCGAGTGAGTTGAATAAGGGGTGAGCTTAAGATTCAGACTATATATATATATATATATATATATATATATATATATATATATATATATATATATATATATATACACACACACATGACAACAACATATGTTCGTTTTTGTCATTCCTTATTATGTTTTTAATTATTATTATCGTGCAACAACTACTATATTTTTAAGTAATATTAAAAATAAAAATTTTGTTTAGAAGTTGTGGAATGCCGAAAGTAGGTGCCTGATTACTACCGGCTGATATCACTCTTGATGCTAGTCGTCCAGAAAAAGAGAGGAACACCAGGCAGGAAACGCCAAACATAATGTCCACATTAATTCTTATATCACCTCCCAAGTCCTACCAACAGCTTTTATTTATGGACTGAGCTAGCTATAGCTATAGCTATGTGGTGATCAATATTCTTAATAATTTCTTGTTTTGGATAAGCTTGGAACAATTAATTAGAAAAACAAGAAGGATATAAAGAATAATAGAATTAATGTTTCCTAGTTTAATTTTAATCATTCATTTTGGTAACCAATAAGAGTGTAAACGAACCGAGTCGATCCGAGTATTGAGTTACTCAGATTTGGTTCACAAAATTTATCAAGTATAAAATAAAATTTGATTGAGGCTCATTTAACTACCGAGTCGAGCACAATTCCGAATCGAGCCCGAGTAGTTTGGACTTTTCTAACAAATATAATCTGAGTATCCATAGAAAATTATAATTTAAGGAGGTTCGAGTAATTTATCGAACTTTAAAATGTGCTCATATTTGACTCTTTATATTTTGAGTCGAGCTCGAATCGAATTTTTAATAGAGCGAATACGAATCGAGCCCGAACTGTTTGCTCATTTTACGGCCTTAGTAACCATCCAGTCATTTCAATATAACTGCACATTATTTAATCCTACGCATGCAAAAAGGTTTTTCTGCGATTGAATAGTGCGGCCGCAATTATTCTTGGACGCTGTTGGGCTATTTTTTTGTAGTGCATCATGGCTAATATATGATAAATTGAACCCACCAAAAAGAAAAAAAGTGTTTTACAATATTTGATAAATTTAGAAAATTATGGATAGATTATATAAATTGACCCCACTGAAATTTATAAATTTTTTAATGTAATTTTTTTTATAATTTTGTAAGTCTCATGTCACTCCTACTCCTTTATATATATATATATATATATATATATATATATATATATATACATCTTCCTCTAACTTTTTAAAAATAAATAATAACTTAATTTATATTACTTTTTAAAATAACTAAAAAATCAAGTATTTATGAACAAATTAATGATTATAAATACGTATGAAGGGTGAATAAGGTGTATATAGTAATATCAGTATTTATTATATTATCATTATAACCAAACACATGTTTATTTATGAGTTTCATAATAAAAGATCACATCCCATGAGCCTTTTAATTGTTTGTTCGAAAAATAATGGGTCTAGTTGCATCTAATTTATGGGTTTCATGCTAAATAGTATTTTCCCCCTCTTTGTACAAATACAAATGTTCATCTATCTGTACCCGTCTCTGCCAAACGATAGGTTAAGCCGTGTAAAAAAATGGATGGCTTTAGCCCAAACTCCGTTTCCCTACCTACCTAATTGGGCTTAGTTTTTTATATACCAGAAGATTGAAAGTTGAAAAGACTTTGTTTAGTTGAGCCCAGAGATTATTCAAACAGTCTAACCCTTAAGGAGGTTCCTAACTTTTTCAGGCTCTATGATTTTTGAGAAAGAATAAGGAAGTCCAAATTCTTGATTCTCATGTAATGAAATGTTGGATATATCGAAGTGGGCATCCAATTTTGTACAAACTGCCAATCAGCCGGCAATGTCCTTTGATCAAGGAGCAACGGCCCAAAATGAGGGTTCTCTTGGGTTGTGTCTAAGAATGATTAAGGCCCATTAGCCCGAGGTTGGGTAATCGCTTATGCTTTGAACCCTGACATTTATTAGTGTGTTGTATAGATCTCTCTAACATTGATGTGGAATACACACATTATTCATATGAGAAAGAGTCTTTAAAATTATCACTTTTTCACGTGAAAATATTAATTTTCTAATTAAATTGTATCATTCAGTGTATTTAAAATATTAATCTTAATATTAAAAAAATAAAATTATTTATTTAAATAATATAAATAAATATTTTTATATTTTAAAACGAAGAAATATTTACAAATTTTGGCGAAAAATCTAATAATCAAAGTCAAAATTCCAAGTATCATTAATGACAGGACAAGAAGATATTAGAGACCTCAAGGGGTTACTAGCACCTAATGTTAATGCTGTAAAATAAACCAAACAGTTCAAATTTAATTCGTATTCGTTCGATTAGAAGTTTGATTTAAGCTCGATTCAAAGTATAAATGATTTAAATATGAATAAATTTTAAAGTTCGATAAATTACTCGATCCTCTTTAAATTGTAATTTTTTATTGATACTCGGATCATATTCCCTCAAAAAATTCAAATTATTCAAACTCGATAACTAAATCAACTTCAATTAAATCTTATTTCATACTCATTAAATTTTATAAATTAAATCTAAATAACTTAATACCCGTTTCTACTGGATTCATCTAATACACCTACTAGCACCCCTATATTCATTAATTAGTTAGTCAAAGATATGGGCAGTCAGACGCTTAATAGTCCTAGTTAACTATGTGTGTGATTACGATACTTGCCCATTTTCTATTCTCTATAAGTTCCAATCGGAATTCTTTATTATATTATTATTCAACTCAACCCATGTGATTTACTTCGATTTACTCTAGTCGTGCGTTATATAAAATTTATATTCCTATTTATTTTTAGTTTCTTAATTTGCATTAAAATTGTATATAGAATTTCATATTCAACCTGAATATGAAGAATCTTCAATAGATTGATTCACCAACACGTGTACCATTTTATGAAATTTAATTTGTCAGGCTCTATTTACTTTTGATATTGATTTTTATTATCAAAAAATCTTAGTTATAAATTATAATACTCTTTTTTTAGATATAAATATATTATTTTCCCGAACTACAGAGAGTTACTAGAATATTAACTCCACTATATTTACTAGTATTTTACTTGTAACTCTAATCTTTTCGTATCCACGTAAAGACCAAGCGATCTTTTTATTTATTGTCTTCCCTCGAGCTTTTACTATGTGGTGGATGCTAATTTTTAATGTCCTAAAAATATATTCCTTCTGCTTCATAATCAATTTTAAAAAAAATGAACGGAAGTGTAATTTAATATATACGATAATATAGAATAATAATATTTGGATTTTTTTTCTTAATTTTTATTCATTTCATTTATCTACATATATATGAATTAATTTATAATAAGACTCATAAAATTTCACTAATAAAAAATTATGTTACAAAAATAATTTTCTCTTTATTGATATCATTAAAAAATGATACGAGTTCTTAAGTTTGTCATCAATCACTATATTGTTATTGTATAGTCTCATTCAACTAACAAGTTATTATTTTCAATGATAAATATAGAATAAAATTTAACAAAATAATTTTAATTTTTTTAAAAAAAATTAACAAATGAAACTATTTTAGTATAGAGATGGAGTAATAATCTACCAAATAAAAAGCTGAGAAAGTAATTAGGAATTAGTGGAGAGAGAACACCAATTAATAAATGTCCTAGTTCCCCATAAAAAATGTAGTAGTGTATAAACATGAGTTTAGAACTTTATGTGTAGTACATTATTATATATTATTATTAATTTTCCTTCCATATATATATATATATATATATATATATATATATATATATATATATATATATATACATTAATTGCAACAGGACATGGTGACCCATGTCGTTTGTGTCTAATGCTATATATATACATATATAAGCTTAAACTAAACCCCGGCAAATTGGTCGTGCCCACGAGTGGGACTGGGAAAAAAGAAGCATGGTCCCTGAAAATCTGGTTCAATTAATTTTAAACCTAATCCCTGGACTTATTAATTAATCACTTCCAACCCACCCCCACCCCCACCCCCACCCCCCTTGTCTCTACTGCACACAAATTTGCTTGCTTTGCAAAGGGCTGAGAATGACTTCCACTTCAGTTGTGACTTGTGAGTGGATTAATTTATTTATGTGGCGACTTGACTTGTTTTTAATATATTCCACATGGGCATGCAGAATGGAGTTGCTGAGGTGGACGTACGTACGTGTGGGTGATATTTAGTATTAATATTAATTTAATCAAATTACTAATAATAGTTCTAATCATTATAAGTTGTTAATATATATATATATAGTTGTATAAGTATACTCCAACCAGCTACGTACAACTAACTAACTATATATATATTGTAACGTACGTCCAATTTGGTAATTTGGTGAGATCAATGTATTATGTGATAAATTATTATTTCTGTGAACGTTAACAACTAAACTTAACAGAGTTACAATATTTCAACTAGTATATTAGATTAAATATTATCTAGCTAGATAGCTAGCGTTACATTATTTATGTTCAAAGGTTATAAAACGGTTAGTCAAACGGACTGGACTGGACTGGATAAAAATATAACAATCGAATTTGGTTAATATATCAACTGTTGATCATTGAACCACCAGCTAGCTAGTGCGCATGTTGAAGATTCAAATATTGATTAATATTGTACTATATATCAAATGAGTTGTACGTAGTCTCCCTCCCATAGTTATCCCTATCCCTAAATTAAACAAACATTGAGAATAGATCAGATAAATGAATAACAAATTTAAAAGAATATATATATTAATTGTACCTAAATAAATAGAGAGAGATCTAGAAAGAGAGAGAGATCGAAACAAGTATTTGCATTATCACAAGTAAAAGGTGGCCAACAAATGGAGCAATACAAGTATATATATATATATATATATATATATATATATATATATATATATATATATATATATAGAATCAAATGGGGTATTGTTAATTTTAGGGATTTAATACTTTTGTATGTTCCCAGCCATTTAGTCTTACACTGTCAAACCAAAAGTCATATATATATATATATATATATATATATATATATATATGAACCAAATCCATTTAGCATATATCGATCAAACACCTTTTTTAATTACATTAGGCATGCTCCTGCAGATGATGAAGGAAAATAAATAAAAAGAAAACAAAATTTGCTATACCAAATTTCCTCATTTTGAGGCATAAATTTGTATTTACACCAACTCCATTTCAGAACAATTCGAATCCCAAAGGACCCAAACTACCAAACCCATAATACTCTCTCTCTCTCTCTCTCTCTCTCTCTCTCATACACACACACACACACACACACATTAGAATTAATATACTCCCTCCATTTCATAAAAATCTCATATGGAGTAATATGTTTCTGTACTCTATTATAAATTCTTAAAGTTTAAAATCATATGAATTTATTTAATTTAGACTAAATCAAAGGGGATATATCGAGAAGGATCTGAGACACGTCAATCCCACGTGGAGGAGAAGACGTGCCTTGCATCGGTAATGCGAGGGGCGTGAACGGCGCCGGTCACCGGTATCTGCCCATAAAGTGAAAATGAAAATGAAAATTTTGTCAGCTGGTGAGGCCTACAAGGGCGGAGCCGGTCAGCCATTGTCGACGAGTCTCAAGACAAAAGACCCTCACGACGGTAATTGTAAGTAGTCCCATTTATTCCTACCCCAGTGGGCAGTGGCCCAGTTAGTCGGTCCTTTTCCGTTGGATACACTCGTGAATTTTGTGGGACTCTTTTTAACCTTTATTTATGTCGTTGGTATTATTTTTAATCGATTTAATTCTTGTAACTTAGGTGAAGGAAAAAGTAATGAATTTTGTCCTTCAAATTCTTCTAGCTCTGCGCATAAGCTAGCGGTCGTTGGGAAGTATAATATAAATTCCTAAAAATTGGAAGCTTAATATTCCTAAAACATGCTCAAAAGAAAAATATGTACACTCTCTTTCACATATATAGCTTTTTTTGTTGCATTAAAAATCATTTAACTTTTAAAAAAATGATCAAATTTGATCAAATCATACGTGGGGCCGGCCCTTAGTTTTTCAGGGCCTAAAGCGACAAAAAATAATTGGGCCCTTTGCGAATTACTATTAAGATAGGTATAAAAAAACTAAGAACTTTCTCTGAACAAAAAAGTATAAATGCGAAAGAATACCAAATATAATAACAGACTTTCAATATTTTCAAAGCATCATTCAGATATCACATTATCACTAATTCAAAAAAGTAATCAGTTTAAAGACATAATATCATCAACAGAGGGGTGGATGATATCATCAACAGCTCCTCTTGAATAACACTCGCTTATAATGGACAAATTATAAATAAAGAAACATAAAATTTTATATTTCAGGTAATGAAATATAACCTTTATGAATTTCAAATAGTTTTACAGAGATCAATCAGGGGGTGCATATCCAAGCTGTAAGACCCCAATTTTTATAAATAAAGATGAATTTTCTATAAATATCATTTTTGAATATTATGGAGTTAATTTGATATAATGTTATAGTTGTGGGTAATATTTATAAATTTTGCAAAGTACGCAAGTTGTTATATAATATTGGTCGGGGAATATTCGTTTTAACAGGGAATATTCGTACAACGACACAATCATTGGTGGACCCCACAACAGAATTATTGTCGGATTGAGAAAACGACAAAGATAGTTTATTAAAAATAACGGCGGAAGTTTTACCATTGTTACTGTTGAACTACTCGGTAGTAAAAGTACAGTAATACGTGTGGTTGCATAGTAGCACTCGGTATTGATTATTAATGCTTATGTGAGAAGTCACTCAGTTTGATTCCATTATTGTCAGTTAATAATATGAATTATTTAGCGATAATGACGTTTTGTTTTATTCGTATTATTAACGTAATAAAACAGAAACATCTTTTTATATAAAACAAAATACTTTATTAAAGTTATTCTATAAATAGAATATATTATATTTTATTTAAAAGATTTTTCTTTAAATATGGACCGTCAGATTAAAGTAATCAATCTGGACCGTTCATGGATTAGTTACTATGCATTCTATTTTTCTATAAATAGCAGCTCATTCCTTCATTATTTCTTACGAATTCACTGAACTCTAGAGAGAGAAACTATAGAGAGAAACTATAGAGAGAGAGAAGAAGAGTATTCTGCTACTTAACTACTTCCTTACTTCAGCTCTTCTTTAAAACGGTAAGGGGTGTTATTCTTTCTTATTCATGAAGAGAACTGTTGTTATTCCATTTCTTATTATTCTGTTGGAATAACCTGTATACGCGGATCTACCCTATACTTGGTGACATTCTTCTATTATTCTGTTGGAACATTCTGTCTGTGTGTTTTACACCGGACCTGGTTCCGTTTTTATTATTATTCTGTTGGAACATCCTGTCTGTGTGTTTTACACCGGACCTGGTTCCGTCTTGTTATTATTCTGTTGGAACATCCTGTCTGTGTGTTTTACACCGGACCTGGTTCCATTATTTATTATTCTGTCGGAATATCCTGTCTGTGCGTTTACGCCAGACCTGGTTCCATTATTATTATTCTGTTAAGAATAACCTGACTGTGCGGTCTATCGCATGCATGGTGATTTCTTTTGTTATTCCATTTTTTTATTATACTCAGTTGATTAAAACTTTGACTTCTATACTCCATGAAATTGGTGGAATATCCTTGATATTTGTGCTTCATCTAGTATCTATTCATGAAAATATTCTCCTGATCATTCTTGAAGTTTACTCCACAAAACAGTATCATGTTGACAATTTGGACGTTATTAATTCCTGGATAAACTAATTCTTGAACTTGTTTTATTGAATTCTTATATCATTGTCATCATCCTCATGTTTATAAAATGTTGAAAGTCATCTGTGGCATGTAGTGCATAGATGGACTTGGTATGATTATGACCAGGGATTATTCGGTATAATCATGACCGTAATGTTACAAATGATGTGGTAAAAGTCCTCATTGGCCCGTAGTGCATTGATGGACAGTTGTTGGCATGATCATGACCATTAATGAATACACGAATATCCTTGGCCGTAGTGCAGGGGTGATTCGATGATGTGGATTATTTTATTAAGCTGAGTCTCAGCGATCGCAGTGTTGAAAAACCTTTTAAATCATAAAAGATAGTAGAGTTTATTTTCTACTTGACTCTTTTAATGGATTGCTTGTTCCGCTGCAGTTAAACTTGATGTCTATTATATTTTATCAGTTTAACATTGTTGAAGGCTAATGATAATTTATTCTGCATTATCTTAGTCATAATATTTCTTACTGGGCTAGTTGAGCTCACCCTTTCTTTCACTGTTCTCTTCAGGAAATGAGAACGTAGCTGGGACAAGTCGGGGTACGGAGTGATGGTCCGAATGATAGTATTAGTTAGTAGTCCTCACTATTCTATGTAATGGTGTGTTAATAAATGTAATGAGGACTCCTTTTGAGTATGAATACTCTCTAGAAGATAATATTTGTATTCAAACTCACAGTTTATGTTTTGTCGTATTGTACACGACAGTTGTATTATTAAGTTGTATTTGTATTCTGTACTATGTATCTGACGACCCAAGATGGGTGATGTATACCTAATTTTGGGGGCGTCACAGTTGGTATCAGAGCTTAGGGATATGATCCCTGGCTAAGATGTGAGAATAGAACTAGGAGGGGAGAGACGGGGAATTCCTTCGCTAGTATGACATACCTAAGTTTATTTGCATGGTATTTAATTGGTCGGTCATAATATAAGGATAATATATGACATATCAATTAATTTTTATTTTGTGGCAGTATCTGAAAATGGCATCTGAGAACGTTGAGAATAGCAATGGAGCACAGACGACTGTTGATTCACCACATATCAATAATCAGGATAATGTGCATCAGGAAGGTGTCAATCCTCATGCAATCAACAACACTGACCAAATGATGAATGATCAAATGTTCAGAGGCTTTATGCAATTCATGCAACAACAGGTGAAAGCGGCTCCTGTCCACAACGTAGGTGGAAATACTGGAAACTCTCTGGCGGTCACCGCTAAACAGTTTAAGGAGCTGGGACCACCGGAGTTTAAGGGAGAACCCAAACCACTTGTAGCTGAAACATGGATAAAGCAGATCACCAAGATATTTGATGTCTTGGGTTGCTCCGAGGAGCAAAAGGTTCCCTTTGCCGCCTTTATGTTGCGAGGAGAGGCAGATTACTGGTGGGAATCGATAAAGCGTACTCAACCTGCCGCACTGAAGATGTCTTGGGAGAAGTTCCAAGATCTGTTTAACGACAAATACTTTCCTGAGAGTATTCGTCACATGAAGGAGGTGGAGTTCATCAAATTGGAGCAGAATAATATGACCGTGTCGCAGTACGAGGCAAAATTTGCGGAGTTATCCCGGTTTGCGTCCCACCTGGTGGATAATGAAGAAAGAATGACGCGGATGTTTTTAAGAGGTTTGAAGCCGGAGATACGTCAACATCTTGTTTCTCATAAACTGTGTTTGTATTCAGATGTTGTAAATAGGGCTCAGTTGGTGGAGCGCGATAACGAGATAACGCAACCAAAAGAGAGCAGCCGACAAAATGATAATACCAGTGAGAGCAGTCATCGAAGCGGTGACAACAAGCGTGGAGGGAATCAACAGGCCAGAAATGGTAACCACTTCAGTGGTAATCAGGGCCAAAATAATAAGAATGGACATTTTAAGAAGAGGAGATTCAACAATGATGGAAAGATGTCAGCACCAGCACCTGTCGTTAAGGAAGGAGAACGACCACCTATCATATGTTTCAAATGCGGAGGGGAGGGGCACATCAGTCCAAACTGCGCGATGCCGTCCAAAGCATGTTATAATTGTGGAAGAGAAGGTCATTTAGCCCGATTTTGTCGTTTACCGAAGACAAATTCAGCTAGGATGGAGGCACCAAAGGCCGTCCCAGAAAAGTCAAAACCGGTTGTGCAAGGGAGAGCGTTTGTTGTGACCTCCCAGAACGCAAGGAACCCGAATGAGGTCATCACGGGTAAGCTTATCATAAACTCTAACGAAGTCTATACTTTATTTGATACCGGTTCAACCCATTCTTTTATTTCTCCTACTTGCGCTCATCGATTAAATTTGATTCCGGCGAAATTAGACTTTGACTTAGCAGTTGAAACTCCATTGGGAGAAACCTTCATTACATCCACGGTTTATAAGTCTTGTTTGGTTCAAGTTGGTACCCACACATTACCTGTCGATCTTATTTCATTAAAAATACTTGCATTTGACGTGATTCTAGGGATTGATTGGTTAACTACTCATCATGCAAAAATTGATTGTTTTCGTAAGGTTGTTAGCTTTCATATTCCTAATCGACCTATTATGCGAATTCAAGCAACCAAACCATTAAAATCAATCGCTGTCATCTCAAGCCATAAAGCTATTCGTTTATTGAAAAACGGATGTCAAGCTTTCTTAGCTCATGTCACAGATCTAAACAAAAATACGTCAGCTTTGAATGATATTTCTGTTGTTAATAAATTTCCTGACGTATTTCCCGAAGAACTTCCTGGCCTACCCCCAGAGCGTGAAATTGAATTTTGTATCGACCTTGAACCTGGTACAAAACCCATTTCCAAAGCCCCATATCGAATGGCTCCTATTGAACTTCAGGAGTTAAAGACCCAACTGCAGGAATTGTTAGACATTGGTTTTATTCGTCCTAGTACTTCTCCTTGGGGTGCTCCTGTTCTGTTCGTGAAGAAGAAAGATGGGAGTATGCGACTTTGTATTGATTATCGGGAGTTGAATCATGTCACCATCAAAAATAGGTACCCATTGCCACGTATTGATGACCTGTTTGACCAGTTGCAAGGAGCACAATTCTTTTCAAAGATCGATCTTCGTTCTGGATATCATCAGCTGAAGGTTAGAACTGAGGATATTCCAAAGACGGCTTTTAGAACTCGGTACGGGCATTATGAATTCTTAGTTATGTCTTTTGGATTGACTAATGCTCCTGCTGCCTTCATGGATATGATGAACAGGGTATTTAAGGAATATTTGGATCACTTTGTGGTCGTCTTTATCGATGACATCCTTGTTTATTCTAAAAGCCGTGAAGATCATGAGCAACACTTGAGACTGGTACTCCAAAAGCTTCGTGAATACAAACTTTATGCCAAGTTGAAGAAATGCGAGTTCTGGCTGGAAGAGGTAGCATTCCTTGGGCACGTAGTATCAAGTCGTGGAATATCTGTTGACCCGGCAAAGATTGAAGCTATTCAAAGCTGGGAGCAACCTAAATCAGTGACCGAGGTACGTAGCTTTCTTGGTTTAGCTGGTTATTATCGAAGATTCGTGGAAGGATTTTCTCGAATCGCTACTCCATTAACTCAGCTGACTCGGAAAGATACAAAGTTTGGTTGGAGCGAAGAATGTGAGCAAAGTTTTCAAGAACTCAAGAGGAGACTCATTTCAGCACCTGTTCTAACAATACCATCTGGCTCGGAGGGATTTGTCATCTACAGTGATGCTTCGAGCAAAGGGTTGGGATGCGTTCTCATGCAACATGGAAAAGTCATAGCCTATGCATCAAGACAACTCAAGGAATATGAGAGGAATTATCCTACTCATGATCTAGAGTTGGCAGCTGTTGTCTTTGCACTTAAAATTTGGAGGCATTACTTGTATGGGGAGAAAGTGGAGATCTTTACGGATCATAAAAGTCTCAAATATTTCTTCACTCAAAAGGAACTCAACATGCGACAACGACGTTGGCTTGAACTGTTGAAAGATTATGATCATACCATTCAATACCATCCTGGAAAAGCGAACGTGGTAGCTGACGCATTGAGTAGAAGATCATATGCGGGTACAAATGCAATATTAACAACGCAAAGGCCCATTTTGTGTGACTTGCAAAGGATGGAGATAGAGTTGAAGACTCCAAGGACCCATGTGATGATGGCGAATATACGAGTAGAACCGACTTTAATCGATAAAGTTAAAGCTGCTCAAGCTACAGACCTGGAGCTGATGCGTATGAGGAAGAAAGTGCAAGAAGGTTCTATGCCGGAAGCAAGAATCGATGAAGAAGGAATACTTCGAGTCAACTCCAGACTTTGTGTTCCTAACAACCCTGATTTAAAGTATGAAATCATGATGGAGGCGCACAACACACCATTTGCAATCCATCCTGGAAGTACCAAAATGTATCATGATCTTCGTCATACATTTTGGTGGAGCAATATGAAGAGAGAGATAGCGTTGTTTATCTCAAGGTGTCTAACTTGTCAACGAGTCAAAGCGGAGCATCAAGTACCAAAAGGTCCATTGCAACCACTTGAAATTCCAGAATGGAAGTGGGAGCACATCACCATGGATTTCGTTACCGGTCTTCCTAGGGTTTCTCAAGGTATTGATGCGATTTGGGTCATTGTTGATAGATTGACCAAGTCTGCTCATTTCTTACCGATACGAGAAACTTATACACTTGAACGTCTTGCTCGTATGTACATAAACGAGATTGTAAGACTGCATGGTATGCCAGTATCCATAGTTTCTGATCGAGACCCAAGATTCACTTCACGATTTTGGGTTAGTTTACAAAAAGCTATGGGCACGGAGTTACGATTTAGTTCAGCATATCATCCTCAGACGGACGGACAATCAGAGAGGACTATTCAAACTCTTGAAGATCTATTAAGACTCTGTGTCTTTGACTTCAAGGGAAGTTGGGACAAGTTCTTACCATTGGTGGAGTTTTCCTACAACAACAGTTATCAAGCAAGTATTGGCATGGCTCCATTCGAAGCATTGTATGGAAGAAAATGTCGTTCTCCAGTATGCTGGGATGAGGTGGGCGAAGCAACGTTGTTGGGACCGGAGTTGGTACGTATGACTACAGAAAAGATTCAAACGATCCGACAACGTATAAAAACCTCACAAGATCGACAAAAGAGTTATGCTGATCTTCATCGAAAGGACGTGGAATTTGATGTAGGAGATCATGTGTTCTTACGTGTTGCTCCATGGAAAGGTGTTACGAGATTTGGAAAGAGAGGAAAGCTAAATCCTCGATTCATCGGTCCATTTTTAATCCTCGATCGAGTAGGAACTGTGGCTTATAGACTCGCTTTACCGCCAAGTATGTCTCGTGTTCATAACGTTTTCCACATATCCATGTTACGCAAATATGTGGAAGACCCGAACCACATTATTGAGTTAGAACCGGACGAAATAGCGGAGGATTTGACGTATGAAGAAGTTCCTGTTCAAATCTTGGATAAGAAGGAACATATTCTACGCTCCAAGGTTATACCTCAAGTTAAAGTTTTGTGGAGAAACCACGATGTTGAGGAAATGACTTGGGAGTTAGAATCAGAAATGAAATCAAGGTATCCTTACCTCTTCGACATACCAGGTACGTACCCTAATTTCGAGGGCGAAATTTCATAAGAAGGGGAGGTTGTAAGACCCCAATTTTTATAAATAAAGATGAATTTTCTATAAATATCATTTTTGAATATTATGGAGTTAATTTGATATAATGTTATAGTTGTGGGTAATATTTATAAATTTTGCAAAGTACGCAAGTTGTTATATAATATTGGTCGGGGAATATTCGTTTTAACAGGGAATATTCGTACAACGACACAATCATTGGTGGACCCCACAACAGAATTATTGTCGGATTGAGAAAACGACAAAGATAGTTTATTAAAAATAACGGCGGAAGTTTTACCATTGTTACTGTTGAACTACTCGGTAGTAAAAGTACAGTAATACGTGTGGTTGCATAGTAGCACACGGTATTGATTATTAATGCTTATGTGAGAAGTCACTCAGTTTGATTCCATTATTGTCAGTTAATAATATGAATTATTTAGCGATAATGACGTTTTGTTTTATTCGTATTATTAACGTAATAAAACAGAAACATCTTTTTATATAAAACAAAATACTTTATTAAAGTTATTCTATAAATAGAATATATTATATTTTATTTAAAAGATTTTTCTTTAAATATGGACCGTCAGATTAAAGTAATCAATCTGGACCGTTCATGGATTAGTTACTATGCATTCTATTTTTCTATAAATAGCAGCTCATTCCTTCATTATTTCTTACGAATTCACTGAACTCTAGAGAGAGAAACTATAGAGAGAAACTATAGAGAGAGAGAAGAAGAGTATTCTGCTACTTAACTACTTCCTTACTTCAGCTCTTCTTTAAAACGGTAAGGGGTGTTATTCTTTCTTATTCATGAAGAGAACTGTTGTTATTCCATTTCTTATTATTCTGTTGGAATAACCTGTATACGCGGATCTACCCTATACTTGGTGACATTCTTCTATTATTCTGTTGGAACATTCTGTCTGTGTGTTTTACACCGGACCTGGTTCCGTTTTTATTATTATTCTGTTGGAACATCCTGTCTGTGTGTTTTACACCGGACCTGGTTCCGTCTTGTTATTATTCTGTTGGAACATCCTGTCTGTGTGTTTTACACCGGACCTGGTTCCATTATTTATTATTCTGTCGGAATATCCTGTCTGTGCGTTTACGCCAGACCTGGTTCCATTATTATTATTCTGTTAAGAATAACCTGACTGTGCGGTCTATCGCATGCATGGTGATTTCTTTTGTTATTCCATTTTTTTTATACTCAGTTGATTAAAACTTTGACTTCTATACTCCATGAAATTGGTGGAATATCCTTGATATTTGTGCTTCATCTAGTATCTATTCATGAAAATATTCTCCTGATCATTCTTGAAGTTTACTCCACAAAACAGTATCATGTTGACAATTTGGACGTTATTAATTCCTGGATAAATTAATTCTTGAACTTGTTTTATTGAATTCTTATATCATTGTCATCATCCTCATGTTTATAAAATGTTGAAAGTCATCTGTGGCATGTAGTGCATAGATGGACTTGGTATGATTATGACCAGGGATTATTCGGTATAATCATGACCGTAATGTTACAAATGATGTGGTAAAAGTCCTCATTGGCCCGTAGTGCATTGATGGACAGTTGTTGGCATGATCATGACCATTAATGAATACACGAATATCCTTGGCCGTAGTGCAGGGGTGATTCGATGATGTGGATTATTTTATTAAGCTGAGTCTCAGCGATCGCAGTGTTGAAAAACCTTTTAAATCATAAAAGATAGTAGAGTTTATTTTCTACTTGACTCTTTTAATGGATTGCTTGTTCCGCTGCAGTTAAACTTGATGTCTATTATATTTTATCAGTTTAACATTGTTGAAGGCTAATGATAATTTATTCTGCATTATCTTAGTCATAATATTTCTTACTGGGCTAGTTGAGCTCACCCTTTCTTTCACTGTTCTCTTCAGGAAATGAGAACGTAGCTGGGACAAGTCGGGGTACGGAGTGATGGTCCGAATGATAGTATTAGTTAGTAGTCCTCACTATTCTATGTAATGGTGTGTTAATAAATGTAATGAGGACTCCTTTTGAGTATGAATACTCTCTAGAAGATAATATTTGTATTCAAACTCACAGTTTATGTTTTGTCGTATTGTACACGACAGTTGTATTATTAAGTTGTATTTGTATTCTGTACTATGTATCTGACGACCCAAGATGGGTGATGTATACCTAATTTTGGGGGCGTCACACAAGCTATGACAATAGTTTACCTGTTTGGTTATTCTTCAAATAGTACCCATGGTAGATAGTGTAAAACTCAAAATTTTTATTTGATTAATTATAGCATAAACAAATCCATAATAGCATAAACAAATCTACTCAATCAGTCATTAAGCCCAATTAAATTAAACAATGCTTATAAATCTCATAAACAAAATAATTAATTTCAAAACCCTAAAAAATAGAATTAATACATGAAATTAGCTTGAAATTTGTGAGAAGGAATATTTGAATAGCATTTAACACTTGGGCTTTCTGATTTTCTGATTTTCTATCTATATTTATATCTATATGTAATTCAGCTATGGCAGGGCCGCAGGGACAGTGATGAAGCCTGAAGGAGACAAAGTCAGTGAGAGTTGGAGAAGTTCAATTGACACAATCACTCACCAGATTATTTGCTTTTTATTTAAGTATTCTATGTAAGTAATAAAAGGAGGAGAATATTTAAAAGGGGCCCTAAAAATTTGTGGGCCTAAAGCCTGGGCACCTAGCCCAGGGCCGATACTGATCATACGTATAATACGTCAGTTTTTATGGTCAATTTTTTTTAAAATCATTTTTGATATTTTTATTAAAATTAAATAATCTTTGATGTACCAAAAATAATTTATATATATATATATATATTTGAAAACTTAATGATTTTTTTAATTGTTGAAATAAACGATGATCACCATCTAGTAAAGCATGGCAAGAAACCTGCGATTGACCTTTAAACCATCATGCATGCATGCATGCATTAAAAGTATTTTTAGTATTATTAGGTGGGTTAGTAATGGGTGGTAAATTGTAGAGGAACTAGGATGATATGATTAATTAGTTAATTTACAGTACTCAATATTTGACTAGAGCAAGGGAGCGCAAATAAACAAACAAAGCTGGTAGAAGTAACAGTTGAAGGTCAGTAATAGTTGTCTGAATGGAGGTTGTGGTGGATCCGATCCTCTTTAATTATTACTTAGAATTCAAGATTCATACTCCCTACTCCCTTTCATAACAATACATGACGTTTTAAAATTATATATAATAATTAAAAAAATAATTATATAGTATCAAATATAATATTAATTATTTATAATACTCTTTCTCATATATTTATTTTATACTATCTCTCATATGTAACATTTTTTCATTAGAGATAATTTTGAAAAGATTGTAATTAATTCTCCTAGATTATATATAACGTCAAATAATTTTTTTTAAAATAAAATAATCCAAAACATCATATATTACGGGACGGAATGAGTACCATTAAAAAAATTACTAACAATCTTATGAGGCATGCACAACCACAACCATAACCATAAGGTCCATAACCATAACTATAACTATTGAGACGTGATTATTTGGGTCCGAATTAATTACGTGGTGGATTAAAGTCTACGTGAAATTATTTTAACCTACGTAAGAACCCTTTTTGGTAGTCGAGTATTTTAAAAAATCAAATATTCTTAATCACATTCTATTTATGACTCTTAAGGAAAGTGTCTAGATATGATTTGATTTTCTTTCCTTAAGGAGATTCTGTTTGGTCCCATTAAGGTATCTTACCTAATGAGAAACCCTAATTCTATGGGGGAATATGACTTTATAGAGGTGATCACTATAAATACAAGATTATACCCTTATTTTAAGGTACACAATTTATTTTATTTTAGCATTAGAGTATAAAATCTCCATTGTTAATTTTTATTCAGCCTCCATTGTTAAATTTTATGTGTGACTTCATTTTTGTGCAAAATTTAACGCGCATTAATGATTGAACAAATGGACGAGTCTTGACATTAACAATAATCATAACCATATATATATAGTTATTGTAGGCAGGCATGCACGAGGCATCCAAATGGATGAGAGAGATTAAGAGAAATCGAGACAAAACATCTCTTGCTTCAAAGAGAAGCTTGTGACACTTATTTCATTCACGATAACAACATTAAATTGCAACTAGCTAGTACTAGTACTAGTAGATTAATTTGGTGGTATGTAACATTAAAATCCGAGCTAAGTTAGTAGTAGTAATTAATTAGGTGTTTGTTTGTTTTAACTTACTTTTACTCATCACCGAGTCTTATAAGACCGACAGACACTGTATTAAAGCTTTAAATTAAGTACGTACACTTTTTTGTGTGTGTTAGAACCGGAGGTGCCGCAGCTGGCCCTCCTTTTGATAATGGATCTTGAACAACAAGAATATTTTAGTAGTACTAGTATTTCTTTGGGGGTTAATTAGAGAAACATAGGGATTAATTATATTAATTAATTCTTAGTTTCCTTCCCTTTTTTGGTTTTTGTAATTTTCACCTCCCCAATCCAGATATTCATAGTCTTCAATTCACCTATGTTTCATCAATAATTTGTCTGATCGTTTTTTTTTTAAATGTATTTGTGTGTACGAGTAGGAACATAACATATATTGTAGTAGTGTATTTTAAAGAGAATTTGAACCACATAACTCTAACTAGTGTTGGGGTGTGGTTATTGCTGCTACACTGAGATACCACCTCATCTTGATTAAAGTTAATTCTTAATTAAGATTAGTAATTGAACCTCTATTATTAAAAGTATCGGTAACTTTTTGTAATTTCAAAATAAATTTGTAGTGGGCAAGATGAGCCAACTGATATATTTGGGACAATTGATCGAGCATTGATTCAAATCAGACCAAGTTACTAATAATATCATAATACTGTAGCAGTTATTTCTCAAAATATATATGGTAAACATCTTAAGCCATACGTCCCCCAACAGAGTTTTGACTGTGGATAAGATTGGACTATACTAACTTAATGTATCTGCCGATGAGGTTTTGGTAATAAACGCCCAAGAGAACTACACTGGGAAAGTACGATTATCTCCCTCGTGAGTAAATAAAAGCATAATAAATCTCTTGCTGACTCTTAGCTTAGTTGATGTATAGTCTTGGTTGGAGTTTAATTTGTTTGCTGTTTTCTTTTGATATAACTGCATTTTTCCCTCTAAGAAGTGAAGTATTTGTATTGTAGCAAGTTTAATGGTTGCTAAACGCACATACACACACTAAATGTCGTCATTATGGATTCTCTGAGGCAACTCTCTTGTATTTCAATCTGACTGGTATTTGGATTCGTTAGCATGTTAGATTAGATTGCATTGAGTTTAGTGTATTGCATTTGCATTTTATTGTGCGATTTTATTTCTTAATTCCTTTATATAAAGTGTAGGTTGCAAGTTCGATTCTCACTTAAGTGAGTTTATTTATTTTTTATGTAAAGTATATTTTCTTCTTTATGTGGGACTTGTTTGTGAATTTAGGGCATCAAAACAAAAACAAGAAAAACTGAATGTGCCATGACCAGAACTTCAAAGTTTTAAGTAGGGTCGCAATAATCTAGTCCCTCAAATCAAGAGTTTCTTGCGGTTGATCATAAAGATTACTAAGTTAATGGTGACTAGTATAAGGGGCAAACTGATCAGCAAAACGACTAAATATTTAAAGGGAAGATCTTGGAGATGATGCTCATTGACTTAAATCCCCAAGTTTTTAGCTAGCAAACTACCAAATATATATAACAAATGAAATTGGCTGTATAGCAAGTTGATATTTTACCGTAATCTAGCCAAGGTGTATATACCCCCATTCTAAAATATAAAATATATCCAAATATTAATGTAGCATCGTTACAAAATACTTCAAACGTTCAAGGTTATTTATCTTAATTTTCTTTTTGGTTTGTTAATGTCTTTTTTTCTTTTTTAGTAATTCCGATATTCTTAATTATTTCAAGTTTTAAAATTTTGCACAACTATTAAGGAAGTTAATTATTCTTATAATTGATTTACTAAAATTGTTATGTATTACCAAAAATAACCCTATATAGATAAATGAAAAACAAAAGTGTGGGTCATCTCAATGAATTGTGAAGTTTCTTCTCTCTCCAAAATCAATTAGGAATCCGGTCATTTAGGAAGTTGGAATAAATTAAAAGAGAGAAAAAAATAGCATTGGAAATATGAGAGGATTAAGGATACTATTGATGTTTAGGGGTAATTTAGAAACAATATAATTAATATATTCTAAAAATTTATAAACGTTAAATAATTAAGAATGAATACTTTAAAAAAGAAACAAGGTAACATGTATATCCAAATTCTAGCATGGTTACAAACTACTCCCTCCCATCCAAGTTGTAGTACAGAACTAATATCGACTTTAAAAAGTCAGTTTTAAATATTTTAAAATTCAAAATTTATATGAATTTATTTAGTTTATGTCAATATAATTATAAATATTATAAATTACCAAAAAAACTAATAATTATAAGTAAATTTATTATTTTTAAAATTTAAATAAACCATACCAATTTCAAATTAACCTTTCAAAAGTTAATATTAAGCGTTGGCTACAACACTAAGCTCTTCTTGTGATGGTTTCACTTCTTTAACTTCGTCACCACGTAGGAATTTAATTTTCTTTTTTTTTTTATTTTTGTCACATAATTAGCATGCATTAATATATATATATATATATATATATATATATATATATATACACACACACACACCAAAAATAAACAAATTACGTGCAGGCTATTTTCGAGTACTCTTCCTGCGTTTGTCTGTTTGGAAGAAAATATCTTACAACAATTTAAATCAGATACCAAGTACACACAAACAGATGATATGTGAAACAAAAAATGAGGCAGGCATTATCATAAAATAAAATTAATAAGCCAAAATCCAAACATTATTAATTTAATTGAAATGCCTGACCTGTGATGGTTATGGGAGGAGACCCAACCACCAATAATTGGCTCACCAAAAATACATTGTTATATATCGACTGCTATTTAATTTTATGGATTTTCAAACTAAAATGGATATATAATAATATTTAAGATATAAATATTACTACTACTTTTTCAAATTTTATGAGTCCTTTTATATATTGCGAATAATTTATGTCGATTGCACGTATATTAATATTTGTGATTAGATATGATTATAAAATTAACTCACATCGTAAAAATATTAAGTACTCATTAGATTTATTCACATAATTAATTCGTAATAAAAAAATTAACATATAAAGTTGCAATATATGTCAATTTTTTAATTTTAAAAAAAATCCAAGTTAATGGATTAATCACCCGTGTATGCTTTTTATAGCATTAAATGATATGGACTAAAAAATGGGACTACTTTTGAAATTCGAAAAATACTTTTGAGATAGAATTTGGAAATACTGATAATGGTAGCTAGCTAGTCATTAGCAACAATATCAAAATGTATCTTTATTTTTGAAATTAAAAAAAAAATTGAATATTGGAGATTAAAAGAATTGAAATAAAAATGATATTTTTCTTGTAAACAAGTTAATAAAATATATTTCAAATCCAAAAAAAAAAAGGGAGTGGCGAGTCAACCAAAGAGTATTAATACCACTTTTGTCTACAAAAAAAATATCACAACAGAATTCAAGAAAATACTACTTTTCTCCTAAAATGAGAATCATGTTTAGACTTCTTTTTTCCCCTTTAATTTTCTTTTAATATTATAACTATTAATCCTTTTATTCAATAAAAGACTCCCATTTAATAATTTTTAATTCCACAAAAAGAATACTATTTATATTAATTATAGTATAAGTGACACAATTTCCTCTTCTTATCACAAGTTGATAAAAATATCACTTCTATTAAACAAACATTCATTCATTAGTTACAAGTATAGAAAGAGATTATATCCTTAACATTTATAATATATATATATATATATATATATATATATATATATATATATATATATATATATATATATATATAAGAGAAATTAATTTAAAGTGTACCCACAATTGCCGAAGAGATCTTATTGTAGTAATGATTAAGATTATTTAAGATATTATGACTTTAAATCCCATGTACGACAACTAATTTTAAGATTTTACAAAAAAAAAAAAGAAGAAAAAATTTATCACATTAATAATAAATAAGATTCATATATATATATATAAATAAAATTTTATAAAAATGTCAAATTTCTGCTGTGAAAATAACATCTCCCCTTATAAATATCAAATTATAATATCTTCTCCCCCTTTTTTTTTCTTTTGTCATTATGTGTATTTATGTTATGTTATTAATTTGAGACTTTTTGTTTTCCACCTGTTTCTATTCTCACGCCTCCTTAAGCAGTTTGTAAAACACCTTCGTATCAAGTTTCAAGTCAAAAGCATGGTGTGCATGCCACTCTCGTACAAAAAAGTGGGGACAATTTCGTCTCGAGAATAGCATTTAAAGAAACAGAGCAAAACCCAGACAAGTACCAGTGTACCACAACCATTTTATAAATGTCGGCGACTTCTAGGTTGCCCGCCACGTTATTTCCAGCTGTAAAAAGTTAAAAAGATAGTAGTAAATTATATTACTCCAATAAAAAATTAAAAGTAAAAAAAATGGTAAACGGCTGACATAGTGACTAAAATACCCTCCACCAATCTCCTACTAATTTCCTTGTGAGTTTGTTACCGGCTAATTAAGAAAGATTAAATGGCCGGAGAATTTTTAACCCTTTTAGGTTTAACTAGTCAAAGAGCAGAATCCTTTTCCAATTTGACCGACTTAAATATGACTGGGACCGAGCATCCTGGGCCTCACGTGATGGGCCACACGGACTACGAGATGAAACTCATGTGCTGACTCAACACCCTTTCCATATTCACTCATTGGACCAACGTCCCATTGCTTGGCCCACTTGTGTTACGTGTCAAACATAGCATGCGCCGAACAAATGTTTTCTCTCCGGTAACCACCGGAATCATTAATGCAACCGGCCGTCCGGAGATCAAGTTATTTTTTTTTTACTTAGCAAGAGGCATAGTACACTAACAGTCTAACACAGTTGGTCAATTAAGCTACTTTCCTTCTTATATACAAATATATTTTAAGTTATAATTATTCCCTTCCCATATAAATGACTGAAAAAAATAAAAATTATCTCGATGTATAAAACACATAATTCAAATAAACTTTTTATATAAAATTTAAATAAAAATAAAGGTGAAGGACAACACATATAACTGCTGCTGAGTTACCACACAAAACAACATCATTTTATATTATTAAATATATGAAAAATACATTCATTTTCATGTTTTATACGGTCCATTATGTTTATCTTTAAAAGTAGTTAAATACAATTCATTATTTTTTTAAAAAAAGAGAGACTTTCGTGAATTTTTATAGAGTTTATTGCGGATAAATTGAGAGCTTACTTATGTCCTCTCTTACATTTTTGAACTACATTTGTTTGTAAGTAAAAATAATAAATGAGATAAAATTATTTTTACTAGTCTATTATCATTAGGAACGTTTCTACCTATAATTAGTTTGTTATTTAATTATATGCACCATATTTAGTCATTTCTAAGGTTATTTTGTGATGGATTGTATTCTCAAGTGAATAAATTATATTTTATAATTCTCTTCTATGTATCGAATGATTTGAGAAACGATAATAAATAGTTGTACATGGATTAAATAACAAATTAATGATTGGATAAAATAGTTTGCAATGATAGGAGTAAATTAATATAAGTAATTTTATTCTCTCTTTTTTTTTATCATTTTTCAAATAAAAATAATTTTTTTAAAAAATTATGTGAAAAATGTAGTTAAAATATCATTTATGAGATGTTGGAGTATATGTATTAAAAAAGAAAAAACATTAAATGGAAATGGCTCAATAATCAAAATTGGAATAAAATTAATACAAATAGAGGGAGAAAAAATAAATAGGAAGAAGAAAAAGAGTACTACTACTACTAGGAAATCTAAAATCGAGGTTTCCAATTTTAGGGTGCTGATTGATCCTATAAAACAGCAAATTCAGCGCTAACAGAAACCAACTCTGTTTTCGTCTCTCTCTCCCTCTGTGCACACTCCTTCCTTCTTCTTGGATTCGTACATCTCCCATCATCCCACTCGAATCTTAGCTACTTTACTTTCCTTTTCTCCACCCATTGTTGAGTTCTTCCCTTCCCTTTTAAAACCCACCCAACACTTTCACTCCCCTTTTCAAGTCATTGGATTTTCAGCCTTCTTCTTTTAAGCCTACCTATCTTCGCTTTGTTAAAAGCCCTTCCCCTCCTTATTCCTATCTACTTAATTTCTCTACTTTCTTTGTAACCATTCTGCTTTTTGTCAGATTTTCTGAACCAGTGTCTGATTTTATTTGGGTTTTTGAAGCTTCTCTTTGACGGTTCAATCCGGCAATCTATCTATCTTTTTATTCCACTCCCCGTGCAATCACTTTTTAGGCCCCTTTCGCTTTTTTAAGAAATTACTTTTTATGGTATTCAATGCAATAGAAATATATAAGGAGGAAAAACACTAGTTTAGTTTCAGTTTTGAGAGATGGATCACAGTTTGTTGTGTCCGATCAAATTTACCGAGCACCGAAATATCACAAAGAAAATCATTAAGCCATCAACCCATAAACCCAAAAAGTTTTCCGATTCCGGTAAAGTATCCGAGCACAACTCCGGTGTTCCGAAAGTTGTACGTATATCTGTAACGGATCCTGATGCTACTGACTCGTCGAGTGATGAGGAGGAGCTGTTTTGTCGACAACGCGTTAAGAAATACGTGAGTGAAATCAATTTTGAAGCTGCTTGTAAAACTACTGTGATTTCCCCCATTAATCACAAGAAAAAGATTTTGGGTAATTATGGGGAGGCTCTGCAGGCTAAAGTTAAGCCTCTGAAGGCGGCTGTGGCGGGCAATGCGAGAAAGTTCCGTGGAGTAAGACAACGGCCGTGGGGCAAATGGGCGGCCGAGATCAGAGACCCGGCTCGCCGGGTTAGGCTCTGGTTGGGGACTTATGACACTGCAGAAGAGGCAGCAATGGTTTATGATAATGCTGCGATTAAACTAAGGGGACCGGACGCTTTAACAAACTTCGTCACTCCTCCGGCGAAGGAAAAGCCAGAGCTTAATCTCGCTTCAATCTCCGGCTACGAGTCCGGCGAAGAGTCGAACAACTTGGCTTCTCCGACTTCAGTGCTACGGTTCAGTGCTCAGTCCAATGAAGAAGCTGAACAACTTCAGAGTCATTCTGAACCGGTTAAAGAAGCTGAAGAGTGTCAGTCAGTTAATGAACCGACCGGGGACATGTCTTCCCAAACGGTTCATGAACCCAAACCCGAACCGGGCCAACCTTTTATTCATGAACCGGAAGAGTGCTGTCAAGGTGAAGCTCACTCAAGTGAATATTTGCCTCTGGATAACATGTTTGATTTTCAGTCTCCTGAATCCATATCCTTTGACGATGAACCGGGTTTGGCCGATAAGTTGTTTGGGGATAATTTTATTGTTTCTTTTGATGAGGCTGCAGTTTTTGGGAATGAGTGGTTAAGTGGAGATTTTGGAATATCAAATGATCTGATCCACGACATTGGATCACCGTCAATATTGGAAATTGACGATTATTTTCAAGATTTTGCTGGAGATATGTTTAGTTCAGATACGCTAATGACTTTCTGAACAGCACTCTAGAGTAATTGTCGCCGGTTTGCCAGTTTTCTCCCGGCAAATTTTGTACCGGTGACAATAATATTCCGGCCAAAGTTACCTATATATATATGTATGTTAATATTATTGTTTGTTTGAATATCTCCGTACAAGTGAAACGGGGATTGATGAGTTGAGTTTTGGTATGTCTACACGTCATTTAATAATAATAATATTAGACTTTTGATGATTGTACTAGTAGTAGTATGTAATATTCCATCTCAATTACAAAATAAAATTCAAAATTTTACTATTTCGACTTATTTGGTTCCATTTTCGACGCTGTGATTCTTGGTCTTAGATCTCCGGAGTCCACCTGGCATTCTTTAACCACAAAATTAAGCGCAATTTGCGGTTGACCAAGTGACGCGGATGTGAAAACAAGTTAATTTTTCATAGGCTGTACGTACCTTTTTGTTTGTCTTCCAATATATTGACATTGGTTTTGGTTGACGCTTCGTTCGGTTTGTTTGACACATACCAAAATGTAGTTAAAATTCTTATGGTAACTCTTACCTTATAATTTTTATAAAGTTCAGGATTTAATTTTTGGATGCGAGTGTATGTGAAAATTAACAAAAAAAAAATGTAATTAAAAAGTTCATTCATCCCTAATTAAAACTCTTAATTGGTTCTTACAATAAATGTAGTTAAAAGTTAATTTATCCCAAGTTTATCTTAAAAATATTTTACTATAACAAAGTTTACAGAAATGATCTTATTATTTGAGAGAGAAAGGGTATGTCATTAGACAAATACCGTTTCATTTCTAATCAATCAATACAAAAATATAACAAGACAAATATCGAGTTGTTTTGTTTTGTCCCGAATCAATTCGTGAGTTCATCTTTGATGGCTCGACAACTCAAAAGGTTTTTTTTTTAACACAAATATAGATTAGCACATAATTTCTACTAAGGATATCATGATTTCAATTAATGATTGGTATAATTCCGATGACTCTTAATATTTCATGAATCTAATTAGTAGAACATACATCATTCAACTCATTTTAATTCACTGTAAATATCATTATACCTACATACCGAATTAAGTTTATTATAGATACTTATCATATCATTATACCTACATACTCAATTAAGTTTATTATAGATCAATAAGTATCTTTGAATCAACTATATTTCGAAAAAGATGAGTTCACTGTCAAACTAAGAGTCACTTGATCGAGTTCTGCTATGTATTGTGATAAATTTATGTCGAATTATAATTATGAAATTTATTAATACATAAAATTTATAAAAATTATAAGAGAGCTTTACTTATTACATCTCTCTCTAGATCTAAAAAAATTACTATTAATATTTATTTATGTAATTGATAATTAAAAAATTGACATAAAAATCTGCAGACACGTACGTTGTCTTTTATTTTTCGCTTTTGTTGCAAAGTTAAATACGAATGATGTGTGTAGAAGTTGGAGTAGCTCCCATTTAAACAGATCACATGCGCATAAAATATCAATGTCAATCCCTAACGAAATCTTTATAAGAAGAAATGACTCAAAAGAAGCTAATAATATATGGTAGAACATGTGGGCATACCTACCTCGTCTAGGACTTACTTAAAAATCACTCAAAGAATATATAGTATGAATGAATGAAAAGGGAGATATGGAAAGTGGTCATAATTATGTTTATATGAAAGGTGAAAACAGTTTCCCAATCCCTTGCGATAATAATAATAGATTGCCACAACATCCATCGGGATATTATGTAAACGGAATTTTAGGATTCATCATTAATAATGTACACATGTGTAAATTAGCTCAATAAATATGTTGGACTATCTCTTTATTTTAAAGGTTAACTTTGAGACTCTATCATATTTATTAACCCGAATGTAAGTATCATTCTAGAGTAATCACCATTAAACACATCTTCTTTAAGTCTTTTAAAAACCTCTGCTCGACTCTAATACTATTCCACCACGCTCAATGCAAATTTGGGAGTACAATCTTTGCTCTTTGTGAAACCTTCACCCTGAGCAATTTTTTCAAAACCATCCTGAGCCCACTTCACTCGACTCAACCTTGTTCCTTGTGAACCCTTCACCCTATGCAACTTTTTCAAAGCCATCCTGAGCCCTCTCCACCCGACTCAAATCATCTTGTGCTCTACCTAATTCAACTCTATTTGCTCCACCGCACGGATTTGCGGCCTGTGAATATTCCACCCTGGAGTGTCAACATGATACTTGGGCCCATCGAAACATGAGCTCTGATAACAATTGTAAGCGGAAGTATACGATCCATTCCACATCAATTCATTACTAATGCAGCACACAAGTGTAGATTGGCTCGATAAGCATGTTGGACTACTTTCTTACCTAAAAGGTTAACCTATTAGGTTGAGACTCTACCATACTTATTAATCCAAATTTATCCAATGTGAAATATCCCATTATATTATAAATTTTCCCACTCTTTCAAGCAAAAAAACTAAACCAACCAACAATTGTAATAGTAGTAGTAGTATATATGAAAATGTTAATTGCTTTTTTGAATTCAGGAAGATAAACCAAATTTAAGGTGGTCTTATATTAATTATGTAACATTTCAGTCACACATTGAAATATATGAAATTTTTTTGTCTGTATATAAAAAATTAAATTATTATAACAATAATACATTTAACTCATGAACTTTTAAATAAATTTGTATTGGTACTTAAGATATTATTATGTCCTTAACTTAAGGCTTATTTAAATAAAACTCAATTCGAATTTGAAATTTGACTTTAGTTATACTAGCCTGATGAGATTCACGGACTTTTTAAAAATGTGTATGGACATGAAAAGCTTTGATAATTTTTTCAATGTCATTGATCGATGGCGGCAGGCGGCCTATTTACATGGGTCCCTCCTTTTATATCGGTTGGTCGGTTGCCTACTTACTAAAATATTTTAGGGAAAAATCAGATTTCGGGTCAATTTTATTTTATGGTTGTGGGTGGGGTACGTATGACCCATTAACACACACATATATATAATTCATGTTGGGAGAGACCTTTTCCATAATATATTTGTAATATAAAAGATTGTTTTTATCATTTTGAAATTCAATTTGACACTTTTTATTTAATTAACGAAAGGAATATGATTTATTGAAATTGTTATATAAATTAATTTTTTAAAAAAATCAATAAACATACTCTTTCATTTCTCAACCAATGGGGTACATGCATGGATGATGAGCAGTGATTAGTGTTAATTGCGAGAAAGGAAATGATGGAGTGACGGGTGGTGTGTAACACAAGGAGGAGGCAGGAGCTCTCTCCAGAATCTGCGTGTCACGACAAGACCACCAGGATTGTGTAAAATCATCATGTAATCATTATATATTGTTGAATGGGTGTTTTATTAATTGAAATTACTGGCATTTCTCGGTAATTTAATTTAATTTAATTTATTAATTGAAATTACTTATTAAGTTTAGTATCTCAAGGGTTTGTCAAAGAGGCATGTGGGCAAGTTGGTCTCATAATAACATATATATTCTGACTACTTTTTGGCAAATTGAATATACTACAGTTATAAGGAGGAAAAATTAATTCTACTGTGGCCACCGAATACTATTATATATATGGATCCGATTCATAATTAACGTTATAAAAAAGAGTCGAATCCTATAACATATCGTGACCCTCTATCTTCAGATCGAACGGTTTAATAAAACTCTCGTGCGCAGTTTAGTTTTCAGTATTCCGCAGTTTAATACTGCGGACGAGACAAATGACCAAAATATCCCTCTTTATAAAAGTCTCCGTCCGCAGTATTAAACTGCAAAATCTAATTATTATTTTTTCTTCCTTCGTTCCTTAATTTCTTTTTCCCTTCTTTCTCCTCCACTTACCCTTATCATTCACCCCATCTCTAATTCCCGTGTATTAACATAAAAAAAATAAACAGTTATTTTGCATAGCTATGCCGAGAATGGGAAAAATCTCTACAAGTAACCAATACAGACATGCTCACCAAACATAAGATTATTTTAACAAAAAAATAAAATCCTTTTTATTTTATTTTTTTACCGATGATGGGTATCATGCTCTGAACGAAATTATAAATTTAAAATAAAATTAAAGGAAACCCATTTCCCAAATGTAAAGATAATTTATTTCCTATCATATAGAAATTCAGTACTAAATACATTGACATACTTGGCCTTTTTCAGCAACAACAGAGATATAGGGGTGTAATACCCGGTAAAAATTTATAAATAAAGAAATAGTGAATAATAAAAATTCTTGTTTTAAAACATATTAATTGAACTTTGTCATTTGTTTGGGTCAAATAGTATTTAATGATGTGGACTACACTAATTGGGCCTAATTTTGTATTTGGGTAATTTAAATTTTATTAAAATTAAAAGAGATAATAAAATATATAAATAACTAAACCTACCCTTACCCTCATTATACAATCTGGAAAGAAAAAAAAAAGAAGTAGCGGCTAGGTTGTGAAAGGAAGAAGAGAATCATAGTTTTGCTCTTTATCAGGTAAATTGTTAGCAATTACTATTTTTTTTATGATTTGTATCATCACATATATGGTGGGGGTATCTAATTGATTTAGATATTAAATTGAAGTTAGAGAGTACCTTTCCTTCGGCCGGAATCATGTGGCTATCTAAATTATTATACAAGTAATGTTAGACTTTTAAGTTATGATTATTGAATTTAGTTTGTATATATAATATGTACTTATCAATTTGGGAAAAACGGAAGGCAGTGGCCAGTGGGTATAATCCGCCTGATTCATGTATGAACTAGTCATATTATTTTATGGTAATAATTATGATAACTAATGAGTTTAATTAAATAAATTAAGTTTCAATACCCTAATAGCAAAATTGGCGGCACAACATTTTTTTTTCTTTATACATTGATCTGCACCATGGTAAAGGTTCCTGTGTAAGAATTTTGATTTTTAATAGTAAAGAATTCGGTAATCAGGGAGGCACTATATATATGCACTTTTCCACCAGACAAAATTTTAGAAGAATGTAAAGAACCATAGTATTAATAATAATAATAATATTATTATTAGTTATAAATTGAGTTTATTTTAAAGATGGAAGAATAATCTTGTAAGCGTATTTATATTTATTATTATTTTGTTTAATTAGATCGAACGGAGAGAATTTAAAGAGTTATATTTGGAATATAAATTTTGGAGTATTAATAATTGATTTAAGGTGATGATTAAATGTACTTGAATGAATTGTGAATTATTTGGAGTTTATGAGTTGGATTATATTTAATTTGAGGTGAATATGTTTAGGTGGTGAATAACGTTTCGTATTTGATATCGTTTGCATTTAAGGGTAACATTTGGTGGAGTGTGCTATAAATGGTTTGGAAGTATCAGGTACGGATTTCGTACTCTTTCAGCGATACCTTTGTTAAATTTTTTTTGTTCGTTTTGTTCCTCGTTTTGAATTTCTGTTATTATTTCACATAATTGTTTCTTGTAAAATTGATATATTTATTTCATTTTGGAGTTGACACATTGGACTCGTATTTGTACTCTTTGAATGAGGTTATCATGTCTAATATTTATTTTGATAATTGTAGAGTGGTACATGTTGCTACATTCTTTTTGAAATCTTGTGACAATAATTTGATTTGGTTCAACATTTACATATAGAACCCTTTTGTTAGTATTATGTCGCATGTGTTGTGACATGATATTTTTGTTAGAATATACCGTATGGTATACCTGAGCTATAACCATCTGTGGGGGTACCACAGGCATGTCGTCTTGGCACGAGAGGCATGACACTTTCTGTGGCGGTGTGATTAGTCCACGACGTCTCCGTTTTAGGCTCCGGAGGAAGTGGATCATTTGGTGTTTTGTTGTGGGAGGCGTATGGGTTAACCCTAGATTTCTGTTATGCGGATTGGTGATGTTGTGCCAAACACACCTATCCGATTTGCATACATTTTGATTTGCGGTCCAATGTGTGATTGCCTGTGTGGCATTATTTTGATTTGCCTGTGTGGCATTATTTTGATGTGCCTGTGTGGCATTATTTTGGTTGCCTATGTGGCATCATTTGATTTGCCTGTGTGGCATTATTTTGACTTGCCTGTGTGACAAGGTATATTTCTGAGCTCACTCGGTATGAAATAAAACTCAACCATTTGATTCAGCCTATTATTTCATTGTATTAGTTCTGTTTGTTTCTGTTCAGTTCAATTCATTGAGTTAGTTATGTAAGACCCCAACTTATTAATGAATAAAATCAAATTTTCTCTAAATATTATTGTGAATAATAAGGGGTTAATTTGATATAATACTTTGGTTATGGGTGAAATGTGTAAATTTTGCAAAATAAGCAAGTGGTTATAAAATATTTATTTTTGGTCGGTGAATATTCGGTTGGTCGTGGAATATTCTTGCTGTCGGGGAATATTCGTACGACGACGCAGCCTTGTGTGGGCCCCATAACGGAAAGCGATTGGATGAAGAAAACGACAAGTATAAGTTGTTTATAAATAACGGCGTAGTTGTTACCGTTAATACTGTTGGAATACCCGGTGGTTAAAATACAGTAGCACACGGTATTGCACCAATTATTGATTCTTACGTAAGAAGGCACTACTCAATAATTGTTACAGTAGTTATTATTCAATATTTTATTTTATTGATTCAATAATTGCTGCGTTGATATTTTATATTATTGTTGTTTCAATAATTGTTGCTGCACAGTATTTTCATTTATCAGATCAATAATTCATATTATTTGAATAATATTATTAGATAACATTATTGGCAATGTCTAGAAAGTTCTGTCTAAGGAGAGGTTTGGTCATCTAATTGCGCGCCAGTAAGGAGAAATCCTTATTGGAAAGCCCCCTCTTTCCTGGGAACGGCCTGGTTGTCATAAATGTGATTCTGTAATATTATTTGTGAATAATTAATTATTGATTCATATGATAAGGAAATATTTATTTTATGTGGATATAAATGAGGGATATATTTTTGTGGTTAAAAATGAAGGAGTTAATGTTGAGGTTTTTGTCAGTATTTTTATCGGAATGGAGGTATTAAAAATCAGGGTTTTTGAGATAGTTTGCGGGGGTTATAATTTTTAATCCGACCGTTGGATCGTGGTAATTTTTGGATATGTTATACATATATAAGTTGAGTATATGTCCACAAATTTTGAACCGTTAAAAATGAACGTATGATTTATTACGAATTTTACAAGATGACTGGTTCAGAAATTGTTGAATTTTCGGAGTTTATCATTTTGGTGGAAAATTCTAGAATTGGTGGGCCCCACTTGTGGTTGGTGAAGAAATGTGCTGAATTATATTTCAAATGTGGTGGGTGGGAATAGTAGCAGGTAAAGCCATCAGGTTGCAGGTCAAACCTACCAAAATTTTCCTATAAATAGAGGGCTAAGTTAGAATTGAAAATCACACCAGAAACAAGTTTTCTCTCTTTCTCTCTCTAGATTATTGAGTGTATTTTGTGAGTATTTAGATACTTTGAGAGTTTCTATTCATCAGAGCAAGTTTCTTTCAGCCTTATACCGGTATTCCGACCAGAAGTACTGATATTTTGAGGTAAGGGATATTATTTTCTTCTTAATGATATTATTTTCTTCAATATCATTATGCTGAAATATTGATATGAGTTTTTATCAAATTTGGAACTTTTTGTGTCGGGGGTTACTATTCACGTATACGGCACTATTCACGTATACGGCACTATTCACGAATACGGCACTATTCACCGAAAAATAAAATTTTTCCTTTTTGTCCAAGATGTCTATTATGGTTACTATCTTTGATTGTATCCATGTTTTGATCTTTATTTTTGAATTCTGCTTCACAATTGATTATTATGAAGTATTATTGATCTTGGATAAACTGTTATACGAATCCCTACTATTTGTCCTTCTGTCTCATTGGATTCGTTCTCTTTAAGATATTTTTCATCATCCTCAGTCCTAAATGATGATATTAATGAATATCTTTGGCCTGTAGTGCAAAGATGTATGATTACTTGATGAATATCTTTGGCCTGTAGTGCAAAGATGAACAGGTGTTGAGATGAACATGACTGACAGGTGATACAAATGAATATCTTTGGCCTGTAGTGCAAAGATGAATATTTGGATAAAGATGATTATTAATTGATGTTACAGGGATAAAATATTGATGATGGACTTTTAAATCTTAGAAGATAGTAGAATTCTTTCTCTACTTGACTCTTCTAATGGTTTGCTGTTTCCGCTGCAGTTGTTGATCTAAAACTTGTTGTCGATTATATTTTATCAGATTTTTCCCTGTTGAAGACTAACGATAATTTGTTGTATATTATCTTAGTCATAATATTCTTTACTGGGCTAGTTGAGCTCACCCTTTTCCTTTTTGTTCCATTTTTCTTCTCAGGAGGTGAGAACATAGCAGGATCTAGTCGGGGTATGGAGTGATGGTTCTAGAAAGATGTATTAGCAGTCCTCACTATTTCTGTAAAATAGTGTTTGAATAATTGTAATGAGGATTTATTTGAGTGTGGATATTGTCTAGAAGACAATATTTGTATTTAAACTCACAGTATGTGTTGTCGTATTTTGCACGACAATTGTATTATTGAAGTTGTAGTTTGCTTTCTGTACCATGTATTTGGCGACTCAGAATGGGTGTTGTATACCTATTCTGGGGGCGTCACAGTTGGTATCAGAGCTTAGGGATATGATCCCTGGCTGAGATGTGAGACAAGAACTAGGAGGGGAGAGACGGGAAATTCCTTCGCTAGTATGACCTGACTAAGTTTATTTGGTGTTTATTTGGTCGGTCAGAGTATAGGGATAATATATGACATGACTATTAACCCTTGTTTTATGGCAGTATTTAAGAATGGCAGCTGAGAACGTTAATAATGGAGTAAATCAGACCGTGGAGACACCTTTGATCACTACCCAGGGGAACGTGCAACAGGAAGGCAATATTCCTCCTGTAAACAACGTTACCGAGCAAACGATGAATGATGGAATGTTTAGGAGCTTTTTGCAGTTCATGCAAAATCAGACGAGGGAGACTCGTGTGCAGAATACGGGTGGAAATGATAACAACGCGCGGTTTGTCACAGCTAAGCAGTTCAAAGAATTGGGACCACCAGAATTTAAGGGAAAGCCGGATCCGATCATGGCGGAAACGTGGGTCAAGCAAATTACCAAGATATTTGATGTCTTGGGATGCACGGAGGAACAGAAGGTTCCATTCGCCACATTTATGTTCCGCGGTGAGGCAGACTACTGGTGGGAGTCTGTGAAGCGTACCCAGCCTGACGCACTCAACATGTCCTGGGAAACATTTCAAAAACTGTTCAATGACAAGTACTTTCCTGAAAGTATTCGTCATATGAAGGAGGTTGAGTTTATTAGACTGGAACAAAACAACATGACGGTGTCCCAGTACGAGGCGAAGTTTGCAGAGTTATCCAGGTTTGCACCTCATTTGGTCGAAAATGAGGAACGAATGACAAGGATGTTTCTGAGAGGTCTAAAACCCGAGATTCGGCAATATCTTATCTCTCATAAATTTTCTTTATATTCAGATGTTGTAAACAGGGCTCAATTATTAGAGCGAGATAATGAGTATGTGCAACCGAGGGACCACAACCAGGGTCATACCGGTGGCGGCAGTCATCGAAGCAATGAAAACCAGCAGGGAGGAAAACATTCGGACAAAAGCGGTAACCACTCTGGTGGTAATCGTGGTCGTGATAATAGAAGGAGCGAGTCGGGAGGAGATTTCAAGAAGAGAAGGTACAACAATGATAACGTGAAGACGTCAGCACAAACATCAACTGTTTCTAGGGGAGGAGAACGACCACCGGTCGTATGTTACAAATGTGGGAAAGAGGGACATATCAGCCCAAACTGCCCACAACAATCCAAGGTATGTTATAACTGTGGAAAGGAAGGTCATATAGCTCGAGAGTGTTCTGTAGCAAAACCAAGTTCAGCGGGGATGGTGACTCCAAAAGTTATCCCGGATAAGTCGAAATCAGCGGTTCCTGGAAGGGCGTTTGTCGTTACTGGCCAAAACGCGAGAAACCCGAACGAGGTGATCACGGGTAAGCTAATCTTGAATTCTTGCGAAGTTTATACTTTACTAGATACCGGTTCTACCCATTCTTTTATCTCTCCTGCTTGTGCTCAACGTTTAAACTTGACTCCGGAGAAATTGGACTTTAACTTATCTGTTGAAACTCCGTTGGGTGAAACCTTCGTTACATCTACAGTTTATAAATCTTGCATGATCCAAGTTGGCACTATCACATTACCTGTTGATCTTATCTCTTTAAAGATACTTGCTTTTGATGTGATTTTAGGAATTGATTGGTTAACCACTCATCATGCTAAAATTGATTGTTTTCGTAAGGTTGTTAGTTTTCATATTCCTAACCAACCTGTCATACGAATTCAAACTACTAAACCACTAAAATCAGTCACTGTCATATCAAGCCACAAAGCTATTCGTTTATTGAAAAACGGATGTCAAGCTTTCTTAGCCCATGTTATGGATTTGAACAAAGACAAGTCAGATTTGAATAATATTTCTATTGTTAGAGAATTTTCCGATGTATTTCCTGAAGAACTTCCCGGTCTACCCCCGGAACGAGAAATTGAATTCTTTATTGACCTTGAACCCGGTACAAAGCCCATTTCTAAAACCCCATATCGAATGGCTCCTATTGAACTTCAGGAGTTAAAAGTCCAACTACAGGAGTTGTTGGACATCGGTTTTATTCGTCCTAGTACGTCTCCTTGGGGTGCTCCTGTTTTATTCGTAAAGAAGAAAGACGGGAGTATGCGACTTTGTATTGACTATCGAGAATTGAACCATGTCACCATCAAGAATAGGTATCCGCTACCTCGCATTGATGACCTGTTTGACCAGTTGCAAGGAGCACAATTCTTTTCAAAGATCGATCTTCGTTCTGGATATCATCAGCTGAAGATTAAAACTGAGGATATTCCAAAGACTGCCTTCAGAACTCGGTACGGGCATTATGAATTCTTAGTAATGTCTTTTGGATTGACTAATGCTCCTGCTGCCTTCATGGATATGATGAACCGTGTATTCAAAGAATATTTGGATCAGTTCGTTGTTGTCTTTATTGATGACATCCTCATCTATTCCAAAAGCCGTGAAGATCATGAGCGCCATTTGAAGCTGGTACTGCAAAGGCTTCGTGAAAACAAGCTATATGCCAAACTGAAGAAATGCGAGTTCTGGCTTGAGGAAGTAGCATTCCTTGGGCACGTGGTGTCATGGAGTATCTGTCGACCCGGCGAAGATTGAAGCCATACAAAGTTGGGAGCAACCGAAGTCGGTAACCGAAGTACGTAGCTTTCTGGGCTTAGCTGGTTATTATCGGAGATTTGTGGAAGGATTTTCTCGAATCGCTACTCCGTTAACTCAACTGACTCGGAAAGATACAAAATTCGTATGGAGTGAGGAATGCGAGAAGAGTTTCCAAGAACTCAAGAGGAGACTCATTTCGGCACCTGTTTTGACAATACCATCTGGTTCGGATGGATTTGTTATCTACAGCGATGCTTCAGGCAAAGGGTTAGGATGTGTTCTCATGCAACATGGGAAAGTCATAGCCTATGCCTCACGACAACTCAAAGAATATGAGAGGAATTATCCTACTCATGATTTGGAGTTGGCAGCAGTCGTTTTTGCGTTGAAGATCTGGAGACACTACCTGTATGGGGAGAAAGTGGAGATCTATACAGATCATAAAAGCCTCAAATATTTCTTCACCCAAAAGGAACTCAACATGCGGCAACGACGTTGGCTTGAGCTGTTGAAAGATTACGATCATACCATCCAATACCATCCTGGAAAAGCAAACGTAGTAGCTGACGCATTGAGTAGAAGATCATATGCGGGTACGAGTGCAATGTTTTTAACACAAAGGCCCATTTTGTATGACTTGCAAAGGATGGAGATAGAGATGAAGGCTCCAAGTACCCACATGATGATATCAAATATACGAGTAGAACCGACTTTAATCGATAAAGTTAAAGCTGCTCAAGCTACGGATATAGAGCTGATGCGTATGAAGAAGAAAGTGCAAGAAGGTGCTATTCCAGAAGCAAGAATCGATGAAGAAGGAATACTTCGAGTCAACTCCAGACTTTGTGTTCCTAACGATTTTGACTTGAAGCATAGAATAATGATGGAGGCACACAACACACCGTTTGCAATCCATCCTGGGAGTACCAAAATGTATCACGATCTTCGACATACATTTTGGTGGAGCAATATGAAAAGAGAGATCGCGGAGTTTATCTCGAGATGTTTAACTTGTCAACGTGTAAAAGCGGAGCATCAAGTACCAAAGGGTCCATTGCAACCACTTGAGATTCCGAAATGGAAGTGGGAACACATTACTATGGATTTTGTTACAGGTCTTCCCAAGGTTTCTCAAGGCATAGATGCGATTTGGGTTATTGTTGATAGATTAACCAAGTCCGCTCATTTCTTGCCGATACGTGAGACTTATTCCCTTGAACGTCTTGCTAGTATGTACGTGAACGAGATTGTGAGATTGCATGGCATGCCAGTATCCATAGTTTCGGATCGTGACCCAAGATTCACTTCACGATTTTGGGTTAGCTTGCAGAAAGCTATGGGCACGGATTTACGATTCAGTTCAGCATACCATCCTCAAACGGACGGACAATCAGAGAGGACTATTCAAACTCTTGAAGATCTATTAAGACTTTGTGTCTTAGATCTCAAAGGGAGTTGGGATAAGTACCTACCATTGGTGGAATTCTCCTACAACAACAGTTATCAGGCGAGCATAGGTATGGCTCCATTTGAGGCGTTGTATGGAAGAAAATGTCGTTCTCCAGTATGCTGGGACGAGGTGGGTGAAGCAACATTGTTGGGACCAGAATTGGTACGCATTACTACAGAGAAGATCCAAACGATTCGACAACGTATACAAACGGCACAGGATCGACAAAAGAGTTATGCGGATCTTCATCGGAAGGACGTGGAATTTAATATTGGGGATCATGTATTGTTACGTGTTGCACCATGGAAGGGAGTTACAAGATTTGGGAAGAGAGGAAAGCTCAATCCAAGATTTGTTGGTCCATTTGAGATTCTTGAGCGAATAGGAAATGTGGCATATAGACTCGCATTACCTCCAAGCATGTCTCGTGTTCATAATGTTTTTCACATATCTATGCTTCGTAAATATGTTAAAGACCCGAACCACATTATTGAGTTAGAACCAGACGAGATAGCTGAAGATTTAACGTACGAGGAGGTACCTGTTAAGATCTTGGATAGGAAAGAGCATGTCCTACGCACGAAGGTTATACCACAAGTTAAGGTTTTGTGGAGAAACCATGCTATTGAAGAAATGACCTGGGAGTTGGAATCAGAAATGAAAGCGAGGTATCCTCACCTTTTTGAAACATCAGGTACGTACGTCAATTTCGAGGACGAAATTTCATAAGGAGGGGAGGTTGTAAGACCCCAACTTATTAATGAATAAAATCAAATTTTCTCTAAATATTATTGTGAATAATAAGGGGTTAATTTGATATAATACTTTGGTTATGGGTGAAATGTGCAAATTTTGCAAAATAAGCAAGTGGTTATAAAATATTTATTTTTGGTCGGTGAATATTCGGTTGGTCGTGGAATATTCTTGCTGTCGGGGAATATTCGTACGACGACGCAGCCTTGTGTGGGCCCCATAACGGAAAGCGATTGGATGAAGAAAACGACAAGTATAAGTTGTTTATAAATAACGGCGTAGTTGTTACCGTTAATACTGTTGGAATACCCGGTGGTTAAAATACAGTAGCACACGGTATTGCACCAATTATTGATTCTTACGTAAGAAGGCACTACTCAATAATTGTTACAGTAGTTATTATTCAATATTTTATTTTATTGATTCAATAATTGCTGCGTTGATATTTTATATTATTGTTGTTTCAATAATTGTTGCTGCACAGTATTTTCATTTATCAGATCAATAATTCATATTATTTGAATAATATTATTAGATAACATTATTGGCAATGTCTAGAAAGTTCTGTCTAAGGAGAGGTTTGGTCATCTAATTGCGCGCCAGTAAGGAGAAATCCTTATTGGAAAGCCCCCTCTTTCCTGGGAACGGCCTGGTTGTCATAAATGTGATTCTGTAATATTATTTGTGAATAATTAATTATTGATTCATATGATAAGGAAATATTTATTTTATGTGGATATAAATGAGGGATATATTTTTGTGGTTAAAAATGAAGGAGTTAATGTTGAGGTTTTTGTCAGTATTTTTGTCGGAATGGAGGTATTAAAAATCAGGGTTTTTGAGATAGTTTGCGGGGGTTATAATTTTTAATCCGACCGTTGGATCGTGGTAATTTTTGGATATGTTATACATATATAAGTTGAGTATATGTCCACAAATTTTGAACCGTTAAAAATGAACGTATGATTTATTACGAATTTTACAAGATGACTGGTTCAGAAATTGTTGAATTTTCGGAGTTTATCATTTTGGTGGAAAATTCTAGAATTGGTGGGCCCCACTTGTGGTTGGTGAAGAAATGTGCTGAATTATATTTCAAATGTGGTGGGTGGGAATAGTAGCAGGTAAAGCCATCAGGTTGCAGGTCAAACCTACCAAAATTTTCCTATAAATAGAGGGCTAAGTTAGAATTGAAAATCACACCAGAAACAAGTTTTCTCTCTTTCTCTCTCTAGATTATTGAGTGTATTTTGTGAGTATTTAGATACTTTGAGAGTTTCTATTCATCAGAGCAAGTTTCTTTCAGCCTTATACCGGTATTCCGACCAGAAGTACTGATATTTTGAGGTAAGGGATATTATTTTCTTCTTAATGATATTATTTTCTTCAATATCATTATGCTGAAATATTGATATGAGTTTTTATCAAATTTGGAACTTTTTGTGTCGGGGGTTACTATTCACGTATACGGCACTATTCACGTATACGGCACTATTCACGAATACGGCACTATTCACCGAAAAATAAAATTTTTTCTTTTTGTCCAAGATGTCTATTATGGTTACTATCTTTGATTGTATCCATGTTTTGATCTTTATTTTTGAATTCTGCTTCACAATTGATTATTATGAAGTATTATTGATCTTGGATAAACTGTTATACGAATCCCTACTATTTGTCCTTCTGTCTCATTGGATTCGTTCTCTTTAAGATATTTTTCATCATCCTCAGTCCTAAATGATGATATTAATGAATATCTTTGGCCTGTAGTGCAAAGATGTATGATTACTTGATGAATATCTTTGGCCTGTAGTGCAAAGATGAACAGGTGTTGAGATGAACATGACTGACAGGTGATACAAATGAATATCTTTGGCCTGTAGTGCAAAGATGAATATTTGGATAAAGATGATTATTAATTGATGTTACAGGGATAAAATATTGATGATGGACTTTTAAATCTTAGAAGATAGTAGAATTCTTTCTCTACTTGACTCTTCTAATGGTTTGCTGTTTCCGCTGCAGTTGTTGATCTAAAACTTGTTGTCGATTATATTTTATCAGATTTTTCCCTGTTGAAGACTAACGATAATTTGTTGTATATTATCTTAGTCATAATATTCTTTACTGGGCTAGTTGAGCTCACCCTTTTCCTTTTTGTTCCATTTTTCTTCTCAGGAGGTGAGAACATAGCAGGATCTAGTCGGGGTATGGAGTGATGGTTCTAGAAAGATGTATTAGCAGTCCTCACTATTTCTGTAAAATAGTGTTTGAATAATTGTAATGAGGATTTATTTGAGTGTGGATATTGTCTAGAAGACAATATTTGTATTTAAACTCACAGTATGTGTTGTCGTATTTTGCACGATAATTGTATTATTGAAGTTGTAGTTTGCTTTCTGTACCATGTATTTGGCAACTCAGAATGGGTGTTGTATACCTATTCTGGGGGCGTCACAAGTTACTTCAGTTCGTTATTTCTTTATTCTTCTATTGGTTTTATCAATTCTGTTGATTACGATATATTTCATTCAGATATTTGGAGATTATATTTTCGTCAGTATTTACACTTGAGGCTTGTTCAGTATTTTATCTCAGTTGTTTTCGTATATCTTTTGTATATCTGTATCCGTACTGGGCAATTGGCTCATGCTGTGTTTTTCTTCCGGCAGGTTTGCAGGGGTGATTCAGGGCTAGTGTGATGAGAGTTTTGCCTTTGACCAATTAGGTTGATTCGAATTTTAAGTTTTTGATTATTTTGACTCTGTTTGGAGAATTGTTTTAGTACTTCATTAATGGATCACCACTATTAATATTTTGAGGTTATTAATTAGTGTCCTATTTACTTATTTTGAGGTTTGTTGTGCTTTGCACGTGACCTCCCCTTTCCTTTTCGGGAAGGAGGTGTTACAAGGGGAATCAATATTATTAGAACCCTCAGAAACAGAAAGATTTGAGAGATCAAGTGTATAATCTAGATCAAAATCAAGAATGAAACAATCTTCTCTCTCTTCAAAATCCTTTCTTTCCAATTTATTCTCCAAACAAAAGACGGGGTCTCAATTAGGTCGCCACTTCTTCAAATATAGCACGATAATTTTTAAATCTATGTCAATCACCGTCTCCACCACTACTTTGTTCTTCGTATCGGCCATATTACAACCTAGATTATGGAAAACCCAAAACTCTAGAGAGGAGAAAAGGGAGGAACAATAGAATAGAGGAAGCTAATTAGATTTTTGAAAATTGAAATTACTTGATTTGACTTACTTGACTCCTCCACTTTAGAAGTTCAACAATGTCTTCGACTTCGGATTCGGATGGCTTTATAAGTTCAACAAATATTTTCAACTTCGGAACAAATGTATTTGGCATCGGCAATTAAATACTGCGGAGCCTAGAAAAATAAAAAAAATCTGAATTATATTTGGTCAATATGACGTCGTTGGTTGACCTGACATACTTAGTGTCCACAATTTAATATTGTGGACGATACTTTTTTTAAAAACGACGTCGTTTTTAATTGGCCAAAAATACTTGGCGTTCGTAGTTTAATACTGCAGACGAGAGACTTTTATAAGAAGGATATTTTGGGCATTTATCTCGTCCGCAGTATTAAATTGCGGAATACTAGATACTAAATTGCGAACAGGACCTCTCTCTCTCCCTCTATATATATATACGGTTCGGATCTTAAGTTCACCCCTTATCTAACATACCTTGCATATCCCTTTTAGCGACGGACCGGACGACGATTCGGTTCGTCGCTATATGTTGTCCGTCGCTAAAAATTAAAACGACGGTTCTATATATAGCTACGGACCAAATCGTCGCCCGGTCCGTCACTAAAGGGGGTATGTAAGGTATGTTAGATAAGGGGTGGACTTAAAATTCGGACCGTATATATATATATATATATATATATATATATATATATATATATATATATAGGGATTCCATCCACAGCAACTGATTGTTGGGAGCAACTCATTTTTGGTCAGCCGCTATAACTTGTACCGGCTTATAAAAATAAAAAAAAAATTGTTAAGGGCCGGTACAGGTTGTAGCGGCTGGCCAAAAATGGGTTGCTCCCAACAACCGGTTGCTGTGGATGTAATCTCATATATATATATATATATATATATATATATATATATATATATATATATATATATATATATATATGCAGGGAACAGGGTTATGGATCCTTTTTATTTTTAACTTTCCTAGAAGACATGCATTATCGTACTTCCATATACTCTTAAATGAGTCATTATACAAGTGGCTCCATGCATGATACCCATATGAAAAAGGAAAATGGTATATATTGAGAATATGTATGTTAATTTTTTTTAGTAATATTGGTACTTAAATTGCAAAACTATCCCTTTTTTCAAAAAACTTCTCACTAGCTCGAAGAATGAGTTAATTAGATTCTCCCTATCCTTTTTATTTACTCTTTCAGTGAATTATAATTTTTTTTTTCTTTCAAAAAATTGTCTGTTTTGATTAGTTTTGATCAAAATTAGTTAATCATGCAAGCATGTGCATCTCATGTGAATGTTTAAGGGATAAAATAGTCCGTTTGCTCTATATTGCGCTAATTGTTTTACCTCAAACATGCTTAAACACATCCATGATGAAGTATATATGAACATCTAAATTACAATTTAGTGTCAAATATGAGTCGACAATTTTGCAGTTTGTCCAAGTAATATTCTATAGCTGCATCGATCATTTGCCAGAGTTAAAAAAATTGCTCTAAAAATATCATATTGATCTCTAACTCTGTTCATATGGTAGAAGCTTATTGAGCGTGATAATTAAAATATATCCGCCAAAGTAAAGAATTAAAAGAAAAAAAAAAGCAGTAACAAAAACAAAGAGAGGTTAAATTAAGGTAATCTAAAAATTCATGCATGCATGCATGGTTATCGATCGGTCGGCGAATTTAAGCAGGCCTGGCTAGCTTGAGGTCATAATAATCAGAGTGTTATCAGAAAAATAAAATTGGTTAACCTGTTAGGGAAGCCGCTGATTGATCGATCAAATTAACATATAATCCTCCTTCCTATATATATATATATATATATATATATATATATATATATATATATATATTTGTCATCTTTATCAAAATTTCAAACAAACCCTTACATCACCTACAGCCTACAGGCAGGCTACAGCCTTATACATATATATATATATATATATATATATATATATATATATATATAGTAAATTAGTAATTACTATTTGATATTTTTTGGCATATGTGCATGCATCAAACAAACCATCACCCAAATATTCCATTAGAATCAGCAACAAATAACATACGGATAACAAATACAACAAGAAATTAAACCAACACACAACTACAACTACACCTACACCTACACACACACACACACACACACACACACACACATATATATATATATATATATATATATATATATATATATATATGCATTCCTTAATCGATATCTCTGAAAATTTATGTATGTATATAGGGACCGGTGGCCCCGATTTAATGTCAATTATTTATTTAGTGCTGTGTGCACACACTTTTGGCATAATATATCGATATATTTATAAAAAGATGTCTTTTAAAAAAAAAAATAACGTTTCCAAATCATCATCAAGAAATGTAATAATGGTAGGTATGATAATATTCTCAATTAATCAAGAGTAAAAGTAAATGACATCATATCACTTAATTTTAGTTTTAGAAATTAGAATAGATGAAGTGAATGATAATGGTTATAATTAAAGAAGATCGATGTTTAACTTTCATATATTTAATTAATCCAATCTGTGTAAATTAATATATCTTTGTGTTAGATTTATAAAATGAACCCAAAACTAGCATATAAAGATATTAAGTTGTTAAATGTTATGTAAAAAGAATTGACAAGTCATTATATACTAGAGACAATTTTTTAAGGTACTTACATATTTGATGTGGATCTCTCTAGCTCACGTGTAATCAGACATATTGTGGGTTACACATATATACGATTGACACAAGACAAGTCCGAAAAAGAATAATGGCACTATAACCCTTTGAAGAGCTAGTAAACCTAGTTGAGAAGTGACTACTAATTTAATAAATGGTGAAAAGAGTGTTTAGATAACTTGTTCTGATAGATTATGAAACGGTCAAGTCTAACATTTAAAGACAAACTCTTTAACTCAATACCAATTAATATATTTTTTCAATTTATTTGATGTGAGACAAATATATTTCTAATTAACACTTCATATACCATCAAGTTGAGTTCGGACTTAATTAAGCGAAGGCTAAAAATAAAAGGAGTGGGCGGTGTATTGTTATAGTTTGCAGGCTTTAAGATAGAGAAATGACGCTAGAGGTGAAAGAGAGAGCTCAGCTTTTATATATATAAGTTCCCATCTGTGTCAACCGGTTGCCTACTATTCAAGTAATCATAATTTGTACCGTTGATTACGAGATCAAATGGCCCGAATTGAAGTTAATTTTTCACCTGCCGCTAGAGACTTTAGCGGCAACAACATGACTTCTAGCGGCAGCATGAATTACAAAAACACCCATCAAATACCCCTTGCTACACTATCTGCCGCTAAATACATTGCTTAACAAGCATGCATAGTTGCATTTGTTAGTATAAATTTTGGTTCATAATATATTAATATTATAATAGTAGTAAGTAATTATTATTATTATTAATACTAATACTAATATTAATATTAATTTTAGTTATTACTATTATTAATATTAATATTAGTATGCATACTTCTTAATTAAATGCTCTCATCATTAATATTAATATTAATATTAATACTCATAGTATTAATATTATTAATATGAATATAAATATTAATAATAATATGAATATTAATATTCCACCTATAACATTTAAGATGATCGATCTGAGAGCAAACTATGTACACCATTATTATTGTTATTGACTTGCTCATCTCTCTAGAGAATAATTTTGTTTCTTCAATTTTTTATTTGCCTTAATAAACATAGTTTTAAATATTTTAATCAAGTTTGTAGATTTCTGATTTTTTTTTATGGAAAATGTTTTTTTTCCCGAGTATTTACGTGACAATCAGATCGAAACGGGGAGATTATATGATGGTTTGTTATTTTTATAAGAAGAAATTAAATATATGTCTTTTATTTTTTAAGATTTGAATCCCACACTCGTATAGTTTTATCAAGGTTCCTCAAAATGATTGCAAATTTAAGTAGGATGACTGATAATTGATCCATGCTATAAGTAGTTATACCTTCCGATGGTTAACATGCTAGAATTATATATATATATATATATATATATATATATATATATATATATAGAGTCCAGATCTTAAGCTCACCCTTTATCTCCAACTCACTCGAGCTCACCCCCCTTTAACGACGGACCTGGCGACGGTTCGGTCATACAACCGTCGTCTATACTTTTAGTGACAGACAATATATAGCGTCGCTAAAAGTATAGACAACGGTTGTATGACCGAACCGTCGCCGGGTCCGTCGCTAAAGGGGGGTGAGCTCGGGTGAGTTGAATAAGGGGTGAGCTTAAGATCCGGACCGTATATATATATATATATATATATATATATATATATATATATATATATATATATACACACACACACACGCGCGGGTTCTCTCCAACGAATTATAAAAAGCGAACGACGAAAAAAATTATCGTTATAATTGGTTCGTTTTTTATTCCCTCCCTATAGGTCGCTAAAGAGACGGATCGTGTATATATTTATATTTATATTTATATATTTGGGGGGCCATGAGCCCATGACTTAGACATAAAATCAAACTCTTAATTTATAATTTAGTATGACTTTTCGTGTATAGAATTTCAATGGGTCAAATTGGGTGCGAATTCAGCCTAACTCGATAGCCAAATTCGAATTCTACAAATCTAAAATTGATTGCGACGACACTGAAGTGATAGAGTTGTCACTATCTCCCTGCCCCCACACATTTATTTTTATTTTTTAATTTTTTACTTTATAAAAATAGTTTAAAGCTCTCTTAATATATATAACAATAAGACATATATAACTGGAGCCAAATTTATTTATGTTTCGCAATAAAAAACTTTTTCGAGTTGGTAGAAATTTGCTTGACAACTCGATTTATGTCTTAATACTACAAGTCTACAACCTTAGATTAGAGCACTTATCATGAGCCTCGTGGTTGTGGCTTGACTATGGACCTATTCATGTGGGTGATAGCCCAATTTAGGGGCCATTAAATTCAAGTTTCACGTACCTACCCGACAGATTGCTAATTGACCCATACACCTCTAGGTGCGTGAGTTGAATTGCTTTTGTGTACTACGTTTTTCTTCTTATTTATTTTTTCCCCCTTTATTGTAATATCACAATTCAATTGAATTTTTGTCCTAAAACAAGAAAGAATTTAAAAAAATATTCCATCCGTTCGACTTTATTTGATTTTTTTATAATCAAATTGATCAATTTTAAAATTAATAATTAAATAACTGTATTAGAAATTTTGAAATCATTTCCCTTTATTAGAATGATTTGATGAAGACCAATTAGCCGGAATCGTAATATCTTTTGGTTTCTGATTCTTGATCAGGAAAAGTAAAGAGAGATTAACGCTTGTCAAAAAGGGGAGGGTGATTATGGATTGGGGTGCATGGATCCAATGAGAACTCGAACAATGTATTTACACATACATACATACATACATACATGTAGTATATGAATGCCTTTTTCCCTTATAATTTATGGTTTCATACCTTGATTCTTCTTCAACTTATAGGCCGGCCGGCCAGCCCTGTATGAATCAACGGGCCCACATCCATATCTATAAAAAAAGAGAACAACTTTTTCCACATTCTTTGATTGAGACCAAGAAAATACGGATTAAGTTTTTAGTCAATGACAAATTTAACTCAAATTCAACAAACTAATAAGAAGAGTTTTTTTTAAGAACAAATAGGAAAGAATAATCTTTATTACAACTAATGTAGTCTTCATCCTGTAATCATTTGCAGCAGATAAATCATCATAACCACCACATAGTAATTGACATAAAATTTGAAAGGTTCATACCTACATGAACCTTTCAACATTACTTCGGCAGTTGAAAAATATTCTTCGATCAACCAAGGAAATATTAGGAATATATACACTCATATTTTGAAAAACAGAAATAGGTTATAATTAAGATCCAGAGTGTGCGTGGTGGAGCTGGAGTCGCACAATCATATTATATCTCAACACAAACTACATCTGATTGGGTCAAATGGAGTTTTTTTTTTCACTTAGCCCCTAGCCAACAACACATCAATGTAGGTTGATGAAGAACCCTCAGCTTGATAAACTTTTGTCACATTTCTGACGTGGTTATTATCTCCTCCCCTTTTTCTGAGGTCTAAATTGTAACCGTCCTTGGAAGATACCTGATGCAGGTGTAGCACCGCAAGCATGCTAACTGCAACCATAGCAGCATTCCCCAATATCCCATTCAAATGATCCAATTTGATGGATTTCTTGGCAGAACGTAAACCAGACATGAGAATTTTGAAAAGAACATTTGACACCTTCCCATCCCGCGGTAGAAAGTTCTTATCAAATCGAGTTGCTGCTGAACCATAAATGTTCTCAGCTGAAGCAAAATGACTTGCATCATGTACATCTCCCACAAAAGCTCTAGCTTCTTCAATGACTTTATAGTTTTCACCTTGGTGTTCACCCAATCTAAGTACAAGATAAATCCGGCTTTGCTCTAAGCGAGCAATTGCAGCATCTCTCTCAGCCTGTTGCTGAGTTTGTACAGTCTGTTAAAAGAACACAATACTGATTTAAGTATATGCATACATTTACAGGGAAAAGAAAATCCATTCACAATTTCATAAAATTCATCTTCATGATTTATAAAAGAACTGTTAATGTTATGTTAATAAGTGAAAACTACAAGATTTCATAGTGAAATCCTTTAATACTCCCTCCATTCAAGAAAAGATGGTCCTACTTTTTATCATTTTCCATAATTCTCTGGACGGGGAGGAGGCACCACAGAGCTAAACAGACAAATATAAGATTTATTTGAAATCCAATTTTCATGTTGTTCAATCTATAATTGGAACAAAGAAATAGTAATCGTTAATATCACAGGGCATTATCTTGGTTAAGATAGCAAGAATATCACGATATCTGAAAGCAAAGTATTCTTTTAATATTAATCTAAATATAGTTTTTAAAGCATAAACTCTCTCCATCTCAAATTGAGGGCCCGTTTCTCATTTGAGGATATCGTAAACAAAATTCCCTTTTTAATTCATCTTACCACATCTACTAATATTAAACCAAAATGTAATTTTATATATCATATAATTATAGTTAGGCTTGTGTTAAAAATTTTGACTTTAAAAAGTAGAATATCCTTTTGGGACCAAGGGAGAGTATATAAATCACAACATTTATATTGTTTCATAGCTCATAACTCATCGCTCCGTAGCTCTGCTTCTATTTGGGCACAACAATTCTACCTTAGAGTTGTCTAAGCATAAGCCCCCTACACTTCTCTAATTAATCATAAACTACCAAGTTAATCTAGAACTACTTGGTTGACTAGATTACCTTCTTTATATCAAAGTTGAGTTTTCTTCGTCAGCCAAAGAACCAAACCCATAGGAAAGAAGAAAATAAAATAGCTAGGTCTAGTTTTGTTCATGGTGAAGCGAATTTCTTCGTCTTCTTGCTATGAATTTTATTCCCCCCTGATTACTGGGTCTACAAAAGCTTCTCGCATCTCTTTATATAACACACACAAACAGATATACATACCACTCCCTCCACAAAAAGAGTTGATTTTTTCCTTGTCAATTTGCGAAATCCTAAAATTGAAAATTGATGTGACTGTGATCTTATGTGATTTCAATTATGCAATAGTTAATATTGTAAACTACTTAAAGAGTACTAGTAAGTACAAAGTGTTATTTCAAAAATTAAAATAAGCTCACATCACTTTGAATTCGCAATAAACTAGTATCAAAGCTAAAATGGACTCTTTTTGTGGAACGGAGGGACAATTATAAACTGATATTTGGCAAAGGCGATGAGGACAATAGCTGGTGTTTTCATCTAACGCGTGCTATGATTGTGTTCACCCAAGTTGTACTAAACTGCTAATGAAAAACATATAAAGAAAAAAGATGAAATATAGAGTTGGTTCATCTCATGCATAACTACATTGAATTCTTGCGCTCAACAACAAATTCACAAATATAGCTCACAAAAATTGAAAGCAAGCACAGAAAATAAGAAATTTGCCCTCATCCGCTATATTTAAAAGACAGGTCCAAACACATTATAGAATACTTCATCAATGAGATTATAGAATACAAAGTTTGAAAATGGGCCAAAATAAAAATAGTAATAAACACAATAGTAGTTCTAACGAAATGAAGTCATTCATTAGAATAGCAATAAACTTTAAAGGGGGGCAGAGTAAAGGAATAGAAAATTACATGAAAGAATTCGAGCTGGTCTTCGAGGTTCTCCAGGGCGGTCCGAATGGCATTGAGACTTTTGGTCTCTTGAAGCGCCGAGCCATCAACTGGGAAACCTTTCACGAATACGAACCCCGTTCGGTCGTCAGTGTCGTCAGAATCGGGAAAACAGGGTTTTGGCTTGTCAGAATTGGGTCGGAGGGATAAATTGATGGAGTGAAGGAAGTGAGCTCGGGAAATAAAGTGAATGGCGTCGCTGAGCTTGTCGTGCAAGTCCCATATTTTCTGTAAAACTGCGTCAATGTCTTCAACATCCATTTCCCGTTTCATCTTGAGAATGAAATCCTTAGCTCTACGCAAAGTTAAAACTCCAAAAAAGAAAAAGCTAGGGTTTGCCTTTGCTCTCTGTCTTCACTCTTCAGTAATTAAATGCGTTTGAAAATTGAAGTAGAGGGGCGAGGCCTTCTTTTTCTTTTCTGCTTTTTGGGTGGGATAAATTCAACGTAATCACATCAAGTTTACACGTTTTTCCATACAATCACCTGAATTTCTAAAAATTAACATATAAACACTTATAAATTTATAATATTAACGCTTAAATGAAATTCTTAGCTAGGTTTTTCATTCAAACTAGTTTGTGTTATACATTCTCTAAAAACGCGTAAAGAAACAATTAATCTGAATTTATCTGGTTATACATATCGTACATATTTACATGCATGCAGTTTACTCCTATTTCTTGGTGATATCTCTCACTCTCACTCTCACTCTCACTCTCCTAAGCTACTTGAACTCATTCTCTCTCTTATTAGGGTCAGCAATATATTTTCGATACAATACAAAATAAACGGTTTCATGTCATAAACATTATTTTAAGCATGTAATCCCTCCGTCCCTATTTAAATGACGTTTTAGAGATAGACATAAGAATTAAGATAATGACTAAAAAGCATTAAATATAATATTCAATTGTCTATAATACCCTTAAATCATTAATTTATCATAGCACAAAAGTTTAAAGTACCAAAAAAATAAGTAGAGTAATGAGGAGTAATTTTGGAAAAATTATCATTAATTCTCCTAGATTTGAACAAACGTCAATTAATTAGGAACAAATAAAAAATTCTAAAACGTCATTTAAATAGGGACGGAGGGAGTAATGTAATTTGTGTTATAAACGCTATCATGAATCTGTTAAATGTTGAATATTATTCCCAAAATACCGTAGTTAGTGTTATACATTTTCTAAAAACGAGTAAAGAAGCAATTAATCTCTCAAATGTTGAATATTACACCAAAAATACTGTACCATTATTTTTTATTTTTTTCAACCAAGTTAAATATGGCCTTTTTAAATACGATTATCTTAATCAAACAAGACCTTAAGTCCACCGGTTCACACCTTACATATCAACAACTTACAAACATAAATCTTAACTAAATAATCCTATTATAATTCATCGGAAATCCCAAATTGAGGCACAGTGAATGAGTTGTATCATGAATTTCAAGGTCGAATTTAGGATTTAATATATGTTTTTGGCCAAAACTACAGTTGAAATACTCATTTTCTTCTTTATGTCGTGACTGGGTAGTAAGAATAGACTTTTGGAAGGGTTTTGAGTATGTTTTAATTAGTGCTGTTTTTCGAACCATTTACTCCTGTCCAGCGAAGGCACGAAAGCGAATTGAGTTCTACATCAAATTATAGAAATTGCAACTGATATATATCTTAATGGAATTTCTCCACCAAGATTTGGGGTTGTTTTTGGTTGAATCTTACATTAATGCTACGTTTGGATTGGAGTAATGAAGATGGGAATAGAATGACTCATTCATATAGAATGAAAAAAATTGTGTTTAGTTGCGATCGGAATGAGAAAAATTGTGTTTGATTCCTTCAAAGAGGGAGAACATATGGAATAACTCATTTCAATTAGAATTGAATGAATCATTCCGTTCTTCATCCCATTCTTTCAATCCCAAAAGATTGATTCAAGTGGATTAATTATTTGCAATTACTTTATAGAAGCTACATTGTTAGTTTATATTTTAAACTTTAAAGCGACATTTTTAATTTTCTATTATAATATTTAACATTATAACACTATTACTAAATTTTAATACATTTGAAAATACAAAATTATTTTAAAATTGAAGTTTTAAAAATGTCGGAAGGATTAATTTACTTGGACTGGTTACACATTACTATTATACTGTTGATATATATATATATATATATATATATATATATATATATATATATATATATATATATATATATATAAACAAATTATTTGCCTAACATGTCATGACATGTAACTTTTGTTGATATAATTTCGATAATAATAATTTTCTAGTTGTTGGGAGTCAAATTATGTTGGCATAATTTTTGAAATATTAGGATATTAATTTATTTTACCGTTTGCATAATTTTTGGGATATTAATTTATTTTACAGTTAGAGTTACTTTGTTGGCCATATATATTGATCGGCTTCTTTGCCCCATATACACTGTGTGGTTGTATCATCCCAGAAAAAGTGTTTCGTTATCATCCAAAAAGCATAACCTTTTTCCTCTCACTCATCAAATATAGTTTATAATTTCTAAGGCTCTGTCAAACAAACTTTGCTCCAATAACTTTTCATGTTCCCTCTTCCTGACTTCCTGATTTCTATTCTCACACACACACACACACACATATAAACACTTACTACTCTGCAATCACTTTTAGTTAGTTTTAAAGTCATTTTGCTAATGTATTTTGGAATAAAATTAAGAGTCTTTTTGCTCTTTTTTTATGGAACACAGCCTTAAAAACATTTTCTAAATGTGGAGTGATATCTTTATATGTATTTTTGATATTTTTATATGATTCTTTCTCATATGGGTATAAAGTGAGTTTCACTTTCATATAAAAAAAATATTATTAAAAATACATATAAAAATAACGTTGCCTTTTTTAAATAAATGGTGAAAAATTTGGTAGCTTGGTCCGAGAGAAACCTATACTCCAGTAAATATTGTAGATTGGTTGACTTTAGATTTAACTACGAATAGAAAATCTTGATTTCCTTCCACATTACTACTCCAACATATATAAACTTACTGCTACTCCCCCTTTACATCACATGCATACACCATATATATATAGTCTCATGCAAAAATATAGTTAACAATATTTCTAGCTCTTATTTGTGGGAGTTTTGATAATTAAAAAAAGCAACCAACACAAAAGCGAAAAAGCTTTAGTCCATTTTCCGCCCGTTTATTTACCCGGCCTATATAGATATATATGTGCTCGATCGATTATATCGATCACTCTGATATATAGGCTTCCCGGACATGCTGCTCCGGTGGTGGTCTGTTGCTCATCTGAACCTCATCCTGGCCACCGTCCTCACCTGATATTTCCTCTAGCGACCGTCCTTTCGTCTCCGTCACTAGGAACGTAAAGAAAAACCCTAACAGGTTTGTAAATGACAAAAGCATCATAGCCTTCTTTATTTTACGGGTTTCTCCGTTTAATGTGTAGCCCTGCACAAAAAATGCACTCACGATTGCCCCGGCCTTCCCCGAAGCCGCGCTAATCGCGTGGCAGGTGGACCTCACCCTGGTCGGGAACAGCTCCGCGGGCAGAACAAAAGTTGTGCTGTTCGGCCCAAAATTTGCAAAGAAGAAGGTTAGCCCATATAATGTTGCAAATGTCCATTTATGGTCCTCGTTCTTCAGGTAATCATATTTTAACCCAATTATAAACATGAATATGGACATCATGGCGAATCCCATTAATTGAATATAAAAACGTCCAATTTTTTCGATGAAAAAGACGGTGAACCAGTAACCCGGAAATGTCCCCAGCAAAGCAATCACAAACATGGCGCGTGAGGTCTCGAACATTTCTCGAAGCGCGTTGACAGCCACATCCGCATGCGTGAGCCCCATGACCGGAAATATATCCTTTTGTGTCAAATTCTGGCTATAAAACGCAATGTCTAATAAGAACCATGTGGTTGTGGTTCCAATTAGATGAAACCCGTGCCTTTTAAAAAACTCCCTGGAAATTAATGGGTAACTATTTGCAGCCTTATAATTTGCCACCTTCTCTTGTTCGGCCTGAATTTCGATTTCCAGAACCCGGCCCATGTCAGATGCGGCCTTCTTAGCATTTCCTTCTATGATTGCGGTGTAACGGCCCGTTTCGGGCATTTTCATTCTCCAGTAGTAAGTCAAAAGGGCCGGAAGGGCTCCCAGCATCAATATGATCCGCCATACGAAGTCGGCCTCGGGTTGCGTGGACAGGACTTGGTTTTCAGTGTAATTCTGGGCCGGATACAGATCCAGAAATATTTTGGACACGACCATGGATACAAGCCCCGCAAAAATAATCCCCAAGCCTTGCATTGCGAACACCGCCGCAATAAATGCGCCACGTGTCTTCTTGTTGGCATATTCGGACATAATTGTGGCGGAGAGAGGATAATCGCCGCCAATGCCGAAGCCGAGCCAGAATCTGAAGAAACATAGTGTTCCGATAACGGCTCTTGCGCTGTAGCCGAATGATAAGCCGGAGCAAAAGGCACAAATGACCATCAGGATTAGAGTGACTCCGTAGACTTTTTTTCTGCCGAGTTTGTCCCCGAGCCAGCCGAAGAATAGCTGGCCGCTTAGGGTTCCAACAAGCGCAACACCGGTAACAAGGTTGTTAGTTGAATGAGGGAGTTTGCCAGGCTTAGGGGAGGATGGGTCGTAGAAATAAAGGCGGCCCAATAATTTGGATACAGTGGAGATGCAGAAGAGGTCATAAGCGTCGGTAAAAAAGCCCATCCCGGCGATCACAATGGCCGTGACGTGGTACCATTGTGTTCGTGCTGTGTCAAGAGCATTAAGCACGGCGAGATTATTTGAGGACATTTTTTTTGTTTTTTTCAAATCAATAAGCTTAATTTGCTAGCTGGCTGGTTTGTGTTTGATGTAGCACATGAAAGTGTGTGTATATATATATATGAAGAAATGCACGCTTATGGGTGCATGATTATTGGAAAGAAAGTGATATAATGGCAATCTAATAAATAATTAAATTAAAGGACGTATGAAACTAGGTATTTTTGTTTGGCGACAATAAATTGATAGAAAGGTATCTAGGATATCCATTTTCCTTGTAAAACTCAAGGATATGCCTTCTCCGACCTACAATATACGTTAGTAATTCACTTGTATCTCACACACAGTGTTTATATATATACGATCGGATCTTAAGCTCACCTCTTATTAAAGATATCTTGTTCACCCCTTTTTAGCGACGGATCGGACGACGATTCGTTCCGTCGTTATATATAGAACCGTCGCTATATGTTTGTCCGTCACTATATGTTGTCCGTCGCTAAAAGCTAAGACGATGGTTCTATATATAGCGACGGACCGAATCATCGCCCGATCCGTCGCTAAAGGGGGGTGAACAAAGTATGTTAAATAAGAGGTGAGCTTAAGATCCAGACCATATATATATATATATAAATACACTTTTCTCACTCTACTAGATTTCGGTTTATAAATGTATAATTGAAGTGAATTTTTTTACAATCGAATCATTGAACTACAAATTATTTTCAAATCGTTACAAAATCCGTTAAATGAGTTTACTTTTAACGGAATATCTACGTCAGCTTTTAAATGAACATACACGTCAGTTGCTTCATGTGCTATTATCCTAATTGTTGCCACATTGAAAATTAAATGAGTTTAACTAATTTTTTGTTGATTTTTTCTGTGCAAATTGTCATAATACCCTCAACATTAATAATGAAAAATTATTAGTATTTTTTTCTTCGACAAATTTATCTTTTATTGTATTAAGATATGTTACATATATTATTAAAATAAGAGAAATTTGGATAAATTTTGAATTTGAGAATGTCTTTAACATTATTCATAAGTATTTTCATAATAAGCACAAATTAAAAATTAAAATTTACAAAAATAAATTCAAACTTCAAATATATAACTAAAATTTTGAAAATTAATTATTAATTTTATTTTTGAAAACTAATATTGTAAGACCCCAACTTTTATAAATAAAGATGAATTTTCTATAAATATCATTTTTGAATATTATGGAGTTAATTTGATATAATGTTATAGTTGCGGGTAATATTTATAAATTTTGCAAAGTACGCAAGTTGTTATATAATATTCGATTGGTCGGGGAATATTCGTTTTAACAGGGAATATTCGTACAACGACACAATCATTGGTGGACCCCACAATGGAATTATTGTCGAATTGAGAAAACGACAAAAATATTTTATTAAAAATAACGGCAGAAGTTTTACCATTGATACTGTTGAACTACTCGGTAGTAAAAGTACAGTAATACGTGTGGTTGCATAGTAGCACACAGTATTGATTATTAATGTTTATGTGAGAAGTAACTTAGTTTGATTCAATTATTGTCAGTTAATAATATGAATTATTTAGCGATAATGACATTTTGTTTTATTCGTATTATTAACGTAATAAAACTGAAACATCTTTTTATATAAAACAAAATACTTTATTAAAGTTATTCTATAAATAGAATATATTATATTTTATTTAAAAGATTTTTTTTAAATATGGACCGTCAGATTAAAGTAATCAATCTGGACCGTTCATGGATTAGTTACTATGCATTCTACTTTTCTATAAATAGCAGCTCATTCCTTCATTATTTCTTACGAATTCACTGAACTCTAGAGAGAGAAACTATAGAGAGAAACTATAGAGAGAGAGAGAAGAAGAGTATTCTACTACTTAACTACTTCCTTATTTCAGCTCTTCTTTAAAACGGTAAGGGGTGTTATTCTTTCTTATTCATGAAGAGAACTGTTATTATTCCATTTCTTATTATTCTGTTGGAATAACCTGTATACGCGGTCTACCCTATATTTGGTGACATTCTTCTATTATTCTTTTGGAACATCCTGTCTGTGTGTTTTACACCGGACCTGGTTCCGTTTTTATTATTATTCTATTGGAACATCCTGTCTGTGTGTTTTACACCGGACCTGGTTCCGTTTTTATTATTATTCTGTTGGAACATCCTGTCTGTGTGTTTTACACCGGAATTAGTTCCGTCTTGTTATTATTCTATTGGAACATCCTGTCTGTATGTTTTACATCGGACCTGGTTTCATTATTTATTATTCTGTCGGAATATCCTGTCTGTGCGTTTACGCCGGACCTAGTTCCATTATTTATTATTCTGTTAGAATAACATGTCTGTGCGGTCTATCGCATGCCGGGTGATTTCTTTTGTTATTCCATTCTTTACTATACTCGGTTGGTTAAGTTTTAACTTCTATACTCCAAGAAATTAGTGAAATATCCTTGATAATTGCGGTTCATCCAGTATCTTTTCATGAAAATATTCTTCTAAGCATTCTTAAATTTTACTGCACAAAGCAGTATCATGTTGACAATTTGGACGTTGTTAATTCTTGGATAAATTAATTCTTGAACTTGTTTTATTGAATTCTTATATCATTGTCATCATCCTCATGTTTATAAAATGTTAAAAGTCATCTGTGGCCTATAGTGCATAAATGGACTTGGTATGATTATGACCAGGGATTATTCAGTATAATCATGACCGTAATGTTACAAATAATGTTGTAAAAGTCCTCATTGGCCTTTAGTGCGTTGATGGACAGTTGTTGGCATGATCATGACCATTAATAAATACACGAATATCCTTGCCCGTAGTGCAGGGGTGATTCGATGATGTGGATTATTTTATTAAGCTGAGTCCCAGCGATCACAATGTTGAAAAACCTTTTAAATCATAAAAGATAGTAGAGTTTATTTTCTACTTGACTCTTTTAATGGATTGCTTGTTCCGCTGCGGTTAAACTTGATGTCTATTATATTTTATCAGTTTAACATTGTTGAAAGCTAATGATAATTTATTCTGCATTATCTTAGTCATAATATTTCTTACTGGGCTAGTTGAGCTCACCCTTTCTTTCACTGTTCTCTTCAGGAAATGAGAACGTAGATGGGGCAAGTCGGGGAACGGAGTGATGGTCCGAATGATAGTATTAGTTAGTAGTCCTCACTATTCTATGTAATAGTGTGTTAATAAATGTAATGAGGACTCCTTTTGAGTATGAATACTCTCTAGAAGATAATATTTGTATTCAAATTCACAGTTTATGTTTTGTCGTATTGTACACGACAGTTGTATTTGTATTCTATACTATGTATCTGACGACCCAAGATGGGTGATGTATACCTAATTTTAGGGGCGTCACAGTTGGTATCAGAGCTTAGGGATATGATCCCTGGCTAAGATGTGAGAATAGAACTAGGAGGGGAGAGACGGGAAATTCCTTCGCTAGTATGACTTACCTAAGTTTATTTGCATGATATTTAATTGGTCGGTCATAATATAAGGATAATATATGACATATCAATTAACTTTTATTTTGTGGCAGTATCTGAAAATGGCATCTGAGGATGTTGAGAATAGCAATGGAGCACAGGCGACTGTTGATTCACCACATATCAATAATCAGGATAATGTGCATCAGGAAGGTGACAATCCTCATGCAAACAACAACACTGACCAGATGATGAATGATGGAATGTTCAGAAACTTTATGCAGTTCATGCAACAACAGGCGAGAGCGGCTCCTGTCCAAAATATAGGTGGAAACACTGAAAACTCTCAGACGGTCACCGCTAAACAGTTCAAGGAGCTGGGACCACCAGAGTTTAAGGGAGAGCCAAAACCACTTATAGCAGAAACATGGATAAAGCAGATTACCAAGATATTTGATGTCTTGGGATGCTCCGATGAGCAAAAGGTTCCCTTTGCCGCCTTTATGTTACGAGGAGAGGCAGATTACTGGTGGGAATCGATTAAGCGTACTCAACCTGCCGCACTGAAGATGTATTGGGAGAAGTTCCAAGAGCTATTCAATGACAAATACTTTTCCAAAAGTGTTTGTCACATGAAGGAGGTGGAGTTCATCAAATTGGAGCAGAATAATATGACCGTGTCGCAGTATGAGGCTAAATTTACTGAGTTGTCCCGGTTTGCGTCCCACTTGGTGGATAATGAAGAGCGAATGACGCGAATGTTTTTGCGAGGTTTGAAACCTGAGATACGTCAACATCTTATTTCTCATAAACTATGTTTGTATTCAGATGTTGTGAATAGGGCTCAGTTAGTGGAGCGCGATAATGAGTCAACGCAACTAAAAGAGAGCAGTCGGCAAAATGATAATACCAGTGAGAGCAGTCATCGAAGCGGTGACAACAAGCGTGGAGGGAATCAACAGGCCCGAAATGGTAACCACTTCGGTGGTAATCAGGGCCAAAACAATAAGAATGGTCATTTCAAGAAGAGGAGATTCAACAATGATGGAAAGACGTTAGAACCAGCACCCGTTGTTATAGAAGGAAAATGGCCACCTATCATATGTTTCAAATACGGAGGGGAGGGGCACATCAGTCCAAACTATGCGATGTCATCTAAAGCATGTTATAATTGTGAAAGAGAAGGTTATTTAGCTCGATTTTGTCGTTTACCAAAAATAAGTTCAGCCAAGATGGAGACACCAAAGGCCGTCCTAGAAAAGTCAAAACCGGTAATGCAAGGGAAAGCGTTTGTTGTGACCTCCCAGAAAGCAAGGAACCCGAATGTGGTCATCACGGGTAAGCTTATGATAAACTCTAACGAAGTCTATACTTTATTTGATACCGGTTTTACCCATTCTTTTATTTCTCCTACTTGCGCTCATCGATTAAATTTGACTCTGGAGAAATTAGACTTTGATTTATCTGTTGAAACTCCATTGGGAGAAACCTTCATTACATCCACGGTTTATAAGTCTTGTTTGGTTCAAGTTGGTACCCACACATTACCCGTCGATCTAATTTCATTAAAAATACTTGCATTTGACGTGATTCTAGGGATTGATTGGTTAACTACTCATAATACAAAAATTGATTATTTTCGTAAGGTTGTTAGCTTTCATATTCCTAATCGACCTATTATGCGAATTCAAGCAACCAAACCATTAAAATCAATCGCTGTCATCTCAAGCCATAAAGCTAGTCGTTTATTGAAAAACGGATGTCAAGCTTTCTTAGCTCATGTCACGGATCTAAACAAAAATACGTCAGTTTTGAATGATATTTCTATTGTTAATAAATTCCCTGACGTATTCCCTGAAGAACTTCCTGGCCAACCCCCAGAGCGTGAAATTGAATTTTGTATCGACCTTGAACCCGGTACAAAACCCATTTCCAAAGCCCCATATCGAATGACTCCTATTGAACTTCAGGAGTTAAAGATCCAACTGCAGGAATTGTTAGACATTGGCTTTATTCGTCCTAGTACTTCTCCTTGGGGTGCTCCTGTGCTATTCGTGAAGAAGAAAGATGGAAGTATGCGACTTTGTATTGATTATCGGGAGTTGAATTATGTCACCATCAAAAACAGGTACCCATTGCCACGTATTGATGACCTGTTTGACCAGTTGCAAGGAGCACAATTCTTTTCAAAGATCGATCTTCGTTCTGGATATCATCAGCTGAAGGTTAGAACTGAGGATATTCAAAAGACGGCTTTCAGAACTCGGTACGGGCATTATGAATTCCTAGTCATGTCCTTTGGATTGACTAATGCTCTGCTGCCTTCATGGGTATGATGAACCGGGTATTCAAGGAATATTTGGATCACTTTGTGGTCGTCTTTATTGATGACATCCTTATTTATTCCAAAAGCCGTAAAGATCATGAGCAACACTTGAGGCTGGTACTCCAAAAGCTTCGTGAATACAAGCTTTATGCCAAGTTGAAGAAATGCGAGTTCTGGTTGGAGGAGGTAGCATTCCTTGGGCACGTAGTAGCAAGTCGTGGAATATCGGTTGACCGGACAAAGATTGAAGCTATTCAAAGCTGGGAGCAACCTAAATCAGTGACCGAAGTACGTAGCTTTCTTGGTTTAGCTGGTTATTATCGGAGATTCGTGTAAGGATTTTCTTGAATCGCTACTCCATTAACTCAGCTGACTCGGAAAGATACAAAGTTCGGTTGGAGCAAAGAATGTGAGAAGAGTTTTTAAGAACTCAAGAGGAGACTCATTTCAGCTGTGACGCCCCCAAAATTAGGTATACATCACCCATCTTGGGTCGTCAGATACATAGTACAAAATATAAATACAACTTACTAATACAACTGTCGTGTACAATACGACAAAACATAAACTGTGAGTTTGAATACAAATATTATCTTCTAGAGAGTATTCATACTCAAAAGGAGTCCTCATTACATTTATTAACACACCATTACATAGAATAGTGAGGACTACTAACTAATACTATCATTCGGACCATCACTCCGTTCCCCGACTTGCCCCAGCTACGTTCTCATTTCCTGAAGAGAACAGTGAAAGAAAGGGTGAGCTCAACTAGCCCAGTAAGAAATATCATGACTAAGATAATGCAGAATAAATTATCATTAGCCTTCAACAATGTTAAACTGATAAAATATAATAGACATCAAGTTTAACTGTAGCGGAACAAGCAATCCATTAAGAGAGTCAAGTAGAAAATAAACTCTACTATCTTTTATGATTTAAAAGATTTTCCAACACTGTGATCGCTGAGACTCAGCTTAATAAAATAATTCACATCATCGAATCACCCCTGCACTACAGCCAATGATATTCGTATATTCATTAATGGTCATGATCATGCCAACAACTGTCCATCAATGCACTACGGGCCAATGAGGACTTTTACCACATCATTCGTAACATTACGGTCATGATTACACCGAATAATCCCTGGTCATAATCATACCAAGTCCATCTATGCACTACAGGCCACAGATGACTTTCAACAGAATATAAACATGAGGATGATGACAATGATATAAGAATTCAATAAAACAAGTTCAAGAATTAATTTATCCAAGAATTAACAACGTCCAAATTGTCAACATGATACTACTTTGTGGAGTAAAATTCAAGAATGATCAGGAGAATATTTTCATGAATAGATACTAGATGAAGCGCAAATGTCAAGAATATTTCACAAATTTCATGGAGTATAGAAGTCAAAACGTAACCAACTGAGTATAATAAAGAATGGAATAACAAAAGAAATCACCATGCATGCGATAGACCGCACAGACAGGTTATTCTAACAGAATAATAAATAATGGAACCAGGTCCGGCGTAAACGCACAGACAGGATATTCCGACAGAATAATAAATAATGGAACCAGGTCCGGTGTAAAACACACAGACAGGATATTCCGACAGAATAATAAATAATGGAACCAGGTCCGGTGTAAAATACACAGACAGGATGTTCCAATAGAATAATAATAAAAACGGAACCAGGTCCTGTGTAAAACACACAGACAGGATGTTCCAACAGAATAATAATAAAAACGGAACCAGGTCCGGTGTAAAACACACAGACAGGATGTTCCAACAGAATAATAGTAAAAACGGAACCAGGTCCGGTGTAAAACACACAGACATGATGTTCCAACAGAATAATAGAAGAATGTCACCAAGTATAGGGTAGACCGCGTATACAGGTTATTCCAATAGAATAATAAGAAATGGAATAACAACAGTTCTCTTCATGAATAAGAAAGAATAACACCCCTTACCGTTTTAAAGACGAGCTGAAATAAGGAAGTAGTTAAGTAGCAGAATACTCTTCTTCTCTCTCTCTATAGTTTCTCTCTATAGTTTCTCTCTCTAGAGTTCAGTGAATTCGTAAGAAATAATGAAGGAATGAGCTGCTATTTATAGAAAAATAGAATGCATAGTAACTAATCCATGAACGGTCCAGATTGATTACTTTAATCTGACGATCCATATTTAAAGAAAAATCTTTTTAAATAAAATATAATATATTCTATTTATAGAATAACTTTAATAAAGTATTCTGTTTTATATAAAAAGATGTTTCTGTTTTATTACGTTAATAATACGAATAAAACAAAACGTCATTATCGCTAAATAATTCATATTATTAACTGACAATAATTGAATCAACTGAGTGACTTCTCACATAAGCATTAATAATTAATACTGTGTGCTACTATGCAACCACACGTATTACTGTACTTTTACTACCGAGTAGTTCAACAGTAACAATGGTAAAATTTCTGCCGTTATTTTTAATAAAATATTTTTGTCGTTTTTTCAATCCGACAATAATTCCGTTGTGGGGTCTACCAATGATTGTGTCGTTGTACGAATATTCCCTGTTAAAACGAATATTCCCCGACCAATCGAATATTATATAACAACTTGCGTACTTTGCAAAATTTATAAATATTACCCACAACTATAACATTATATCAAATTAACTCCATTATATTCAAAAATGATATTTATAGAAAATTCTTCTTTATTTATAAAAGTTGGGGTCTTACAACCTCCCCTTCTTATGAAATTTCGCCCTCGAAATTAGGGTACGTACCTGGTATGTCGAAGAGGTAAGGATACCTTGATTTCATTTCAGATTCTAACTCCCAAGTCATTTCCTCAACATCGTGGTTTCTCCACAAAACTTTGACTTGAGGTATAACCTTGGAGCGTAGAATATGTTCCTTCTTATCCAAGATTTGAACAGGAACTTCTTCATACGTCAAATCTTCCGCTATTTCGTCCGGTTCTAACTCAATAATGTGGTTCGGGTCTTCCACATATTTGCGTAACATGGATATGTGAAAAACGTTATGAACACGAGACATACTTGGCGGTAAAGCGAGTCTATAAGCTACAGTTCCTACTCGATCGAGGATTAAAAATGGACCGATGAATCGAGGATTGAGCTTTCCTCTCTTTCTAAATCTCGTAACTCCTTTCCATGGAGCAACACGTAAGAACACATGATCTCCTACATCAAATTCCACGTCCTTCCGATGAAGATCAGCATAACTCTTTTGTCGATCTTGTGAGGTTTTTATACGTTGTCGGATCGTTTGAATCTTTTCTGTAGTCATACGTACCAACTCCGGTCCCAACAACGTTACTTCACCCACCTCATCCCAGCATACTGGAGAACGACATTTTCTTCCATACAATGCTTCGAATGGAGCCATGCCAATACTTGCTTGATAACTGTTGTTGTAGGAAAACTCCACCAATGGTAAGAACTTGTCCCAACTTCCCTTGAAGTCAAAGACACAGAGTCTTAATAGATCTTCAAGAGTTTGAATAGTCCTCTCTGATTGTCCGTCCGTCTGAGGATGATATGCTGAACTAAATCGTAACTCCGTGCCCATAGCTTTTTGTAAACTAACCCAAAATCGTGAAGTGAATCTTGGGTCTCGGTCAGAAACTATGGATACTGGCATACCATGCAGTCTTACAATCTCGTTTATATACATACGAGCAAGACGTTCAAGTGTATAAGTTTCTCGTATCGGTAAGAAATGAGCAGACTTGGTCAATCTATCAACAATGACCCAAATCGCATCAATACCTTGAGAAACCCTAGGAAGACCGGTAACGAAATCCATGGTAATGTGCTCCCACTTCCATTCTGGAATTTCAAGTGGTTGCAATGGACCTTTTGGTACTTGATGCTCCGCTTTGACTCGTTGACAAGTTAGACACCTTGAGATAAACAACGCTATCTCTCTCTTCATATTGTTCTACCAAAATGTATGACGAAGATCATGATACATTTTGGTACTTCCAGGATGGATTGCAAACGGTGTGTTGTGCGCCTCCATCATGATTTCATACTTTAAATCAGGGTTGTTAGGAACACAAAGTCTGGAGTTGACTCGAAGTATTCCTTCTTCAACGATTCTTGCTTCCGGTATAGCACCTTCTTGCACTTTCTTCTTCATACGCATCAGCTCCAGGTCTGTATCTTGAGCAGCTTTAACTTTATCGATTAAAGTCGGTTCTACTCGTATATTCGCCATCATCACATGGGTCCTTGGAGTCTTTAACTCTATTTCCATCCTTTGCAAATCACACAAAATTGGTCTTGGTGTTGACAATATCGCACTCGTACTTGCATATGATCTTCTACTCAATGCGTCAGCTACCACGTTCGCTTTTCCAAGATGATATTGAATGGTATGATCATAATCTTTCAACAGTTCAAGCCAACGTCGTTGTCGCATGTTGAGTTCCTTTTGAGTGAAGAAATATTTGAGGCTTTTATGATCCGTAAAGATCTCCACCTTCTCCCCATACAAGTAATGCCTCCAAATTTTAAGTGCAAAAACAACAGCTGCCAACTCTAGATCATGAGTAGGATAATTCCTCTCATATTCCTTGAGTTGTCTTGATGCATAGGCTATGACTTTTCCATGTTGCATGAGAACGCATCCCAACCCTTTGCTCGAAGCATCACTGTAGATGACAAATCCCTCCGAGCCAGATGGTATTGTTAGAACAGGTGCTGAAATGAGTCTCCTCTTGAGTTCTTGAAAACTCTGCTCACATTTTTCGCTCCAACCGAACTTTGTATCTTTCCGAGTCAGCTGAGTTAATGGAGTAGCGATTCGAGAAAATCCTTCCACGAATCTCCGATAATAACCAGCTAGACCGAGAAAGCTACGTACTTCGGTTACTGATTTAGGTTGCTCCCAGCTTTGAATAGCTTCAATCTTTGCCGGGTCAACAGATATTCCACGACTTGATACTACGTGCCCAAGAAATGCTACCTCTTCCAGCCAGAACTCGCATTTCTTCAACTTGGCATAAAGTTTGTATTCACGAAGCTTTTGGAGTACCAGCCTCAAGTGTTGCTCATGATCTTCACGGTTTTTGGAATAAACAAGGATGTCATCGATAAAGACGACCACAAAGTGATCCAAATATTCCTTAAATACCCTGTTCATCATATCCATGAAGGCAGCAGGAGCATTAGTCAATCCAAAAGACATAACTAAGAATTCATAATGCCCATACCGAGTTCTGAAGGCAGTCTTTGGAATATCCTCAGTTCTAACCTTCAGCTGATGATATCCAGAACGAAGATCGATCTTTGAAAAGAATTGTGCTCCTTGCAACTGGTCAAACAGGTCATCAATACGTGGCAATGGGTACCTATTTTTTATGGTGACATGATTCAACTCCCGATAATCAATACAAAGTCGCATACTCCCATCTTTCTTCTTCACGAACAGAACAGGAGCACCCCAAGGAGAAGTACTAGGACGAATAAAACCAATGTCTAACAATTCCTGCAGTTGGATCTTTAACTCCTGAAGTTCAATAGGAGCCATTCAATATGGGGCTTTGGAAATGGGTTTTGTGCCGGGTTCAAGGTCGATACAAAATTCAATTTCACGCTCTGGGGGTAGGCCAGGAAGTTCTTCGGGAAATACGTCAGGAAATTTATTAACAACAGAAATATCATTCAAAGCTGACGTATTTTTGTTTAGATCTGTGACATGAGCTAAGAAAGCTTGACATCCGTTTTTCAATAAACGAATAGCTTTATGGCTTGAGATAACAACGATTGATTTTAATGGTTTGGTTGCTTGAATTCGCATAATAGGTCGATTAGGAATATGAAAGCTAACAACCTTACGAAAACAATCAATTTTTGCATGATGAGTAGTTAACCAATCAATCCCTAGAATCACGTCAAATGCAAGTATTTTTAATGAAATAAGATCGACAGGTAATGTGTGGGTACCAACTTGAACCAAACAAGACTTATAAACCGTGGATGTAATGAAGGTTTCTCCCAATGGAGTTTCAACTGCTAAGTCAAAGTCTAATTTCTCCGGAATCAAATTTAATCGATGAGCGCAAGTAGGAGAAATAAAAGAATGGGTAGAACCGATATCAAATAAAGTATAGACTTCGTTAGAGTTTATGATAAGCTTACCCGTGATGACCTCATTCGGGTTCCTTGCTTTCTGGGAGTTCACAACAAACGCTCTCCCTTGCACAACCGGTTTTGACTTTTCTGGGACGGCCTTTGGTGCCTCCATCCTAGCTGAATTTGTCTTCGGTAAACGACAAAATCGGGCTAAATGACCTTCTCTTCCACAATTATAACATGCTTTGGACGGCATCGCGCAGTTTGGACTGATGTGTGTGACGACCCCAAAATAGGTCCATTCCACCCAACCCATTCTGAGTCGTCAAATACATGGTACAGAAAATAACTACAACTTTATTACAACAATTGTCGTGCAAAATACAACAACACATATGCTGTGAGTTTGGATACAAATATATACCAAATGTGACTCATGTTCCAACCGTGGATATCACCTCACAATAACACCTTACATAAAGGTATAGTCAAAAACTGTTTTAGAAATTAGAATCTTTGGGAAGTACTCAAGGAAACCTTCGTACATGGGAGGCCACGCGTCTAGGTTATGATAGATATCATATGGCCACAGAATTATCCTTGGTTGACCCAATAGACCCCAAAGAAAAACGAGAAGATTACTATCATATTCTTCCCAATGGTGAGTCTTCTCTTGACTTATCATTATCTCCACTGTCTCTAATTGAGAATTATACTTCAAACAAACACCAAGATTATATAGGTAGTGCCCATAGATATACTCAGCAAGTGGATGAGCACAACCCTGTCTTATGATGACACGAGGTTGTATGTCATTAGACATCTTGTATGATAGTGACAAAACACCCTTCCAACGTTGGGTTCGCCTCACCCTATTTTCTTCACCAAATATAACTACTAAATGATGACCACCGTTCTATTCTCTTGTTACCCCCGCTCAACCCAGCTACACTCTTATTACCTGAAAGGAATTGTGAAGCAAAAGGGTGAGCACAACTAGCTCAGTAAAGAATATCATGACTAAAGATAATTAAATTATCAATAGCCTTCATCAATAATAAATCAGAGATTTAGAACATATGGTAAATGATAAAAATTTCAACCATAGTTGCAGCGGAACGAGCAATCCATTAGAAGAGTCAAATAGACTATAAAGTCTATTATCTTGTCCATGTTAAAAATCCACCAACAATGTTTTATCCATGTAACATCACTCAACAGTTCCTTTCCACAATCATATGAATAACTCATAATCATAATTATGACTATAAATTTTTCTTCGCACCCGGGACGAAGAATATTTTCATCACCTGTCTTTACCTGAAACATCAAAGATCATGGTTATACCAAATCACAGTTCCTGTTTATAATCATACTAACAAATCCATCTTTGCACTACGGGCCAAAGATATTCATCAACAAACCATCTTTCCACTACGGGCCAAAGATATTCAACAACAGTTCATCTTTGCACTACAGGCCAAAGATATTCATCAACAGGCCATCTTTGCGCTACATGCCAAAGATATTCATCAACAATTCATATTTGCACTACAGGCCAAATATATTCATATCTCAAAGAAATATATAATCATTTCAGAATTTATATAAACAATAATTATAACCATGTTGATCAATTCACCTTTGCACTTAAGCTTAAGATATTCAATTATAAATTTAATGGTCATGATCATACCAGTCACAATTCAACTTTGCACTACAGGCCAAAGAGAACCCATAGTCATGATCATACCAAAAATCTACCCATCTTTACACTCAAGTCAAAGAGAAATATCATCATTAGGGTTATAAAAATGTTATATATGATAATAAAATCAACATATAGATTTAATCTCAAGAGTAATATTCATAAATCAACTATAATTTGGTTAGAAAAAGAAACCAATTTTGTCGTGAATAGTAACTCGTGAATAGTAACTCGTGAATAGTAACTCGTGAATAGTAACCCCGACTCAAAAAGGTAGAAATTCCACAATAAAATTCATACCAATACTTCGGTATAATGACATTGAAAGAATAACATTTCTTAAGCTTATAAACAATTTATTTTAATTGTTTACACTTTACTAATTAATGCATTTAATCATCATAAAATGTCAACTCTTAAGATTTCATCATCAATAGCCAAAACCCTCATCAAAAATCTGCATATACCTCATATAGGATTCTCAAGCCATAAAATCCTATTTTCCAATTTTCTTACTTCACATAACATATTTAATTTATTTTCTCATAACTTGTCCATTTTCATGAAAAATACCAAATCAGTTCCAAAAATATTTCTTTTCTGGGATTTAGCATAATATAGTCCCATAGTGAACATATATTTTTCTCAGAATTTTTAAAAGTCATTTACTATTTTTCATATAGCCAAAATAGTCGAATATTTAGACATTTATCAAAAATCGTACTTTTGTCTAAAAATTCTGAAATTAACAGAGTATACTTCCATCATATACATGTACTCCCAATAAAAATTTCATCAATTTTGGAGTTAACCACAAGAAATTATAAGCAGTTACTTTTAAAATAGTCTTTTCTCATAAAATTCATAACCCTCAATCTATACATCCAAAAATCACCATTTTTGGACACAATCAATAAAACTCATCAAAATATCATTTCAAATTTTTCCAGAATTTTTGAAGTTAAGAAAAATTACGAAACTGAAAAACATAACAACCCTTAAAATCCCTTACTATCCCTTACTATCCCTTACAATCCCTTACCTCAAAACAGCAGTACTTCTGACCGGAATGTAAAGCCGAAGGAAACTTGCACTGAATAGCAACTCTCAAAGTATCTAAATACTCACAAAATATGCTTCATAATATAGAGAGAGAAAGAGAGAAAGCTTATGTTTTTGGTGTGATTTTCAATTCTAACTTAGCCCTCTATTTATACGAAAATTTTGGTAGGTTTGACCTGCAACCTGATGGCTTTACCTGCTACTATTCTCACCCACCACATTTGAAATATAATTCAGCACATTTCTTCACCAACCACAAGTGGGGCCCACCAATTCTAGAATTTTCTACCAAAATGATAAACTCCGAAAATTCAACAATTTCTGAACCAGTCATCTCGTAAAATTCATAATAAATCATACGTTCATTTTTAACGGTTCAAAATTTGTGGACATATACTCAACTTATATATGTATAACATATCCAAAAATTATCACGATCCAACGGTCGGATTAAAAATTATAACCCCCGCAAAATATCTCAAAAATCCTGATTTTTAATACCTCCATTCCGACAAAAATACGGATAAAAATCTCAACATTAACTGCTTCATTTTTAACCACAAAAATATATCCCTCGTTTATATCCACATAAAATAAATATTTCCTTATCATATGAATCAATAATTAATTATTCACAAATAATATTACAGAATCACATTTATGACAACCAGGCCGTTCCCAGGAAAGAGGGGGCTTTCTAATAAGGATTTCTCCTTACTAGCGCGCAATTAGATGACCAAACCTCTCCTTAGACAGAACTTTCTAGACATTATCAATAATGCTATCTAATAATATTATTTAAATAATATGAATTATTGATCTGATAATAGAAAATACTGTACAGTGATAATTATTGAACAATAATAATATAAAATATCAACGCAGCAATTATTGAATCAATAAAATAAAATATTGAACATTAATTACTGTAACAATTATTGAGTAGTGCCTTCTTACGTAAGAATCAATAATTTCAAAAATACTATGCAATACCGTGTGCTACTGTGCAATAACGCGTATTACTGTATTTTAACCACCGGGTATTCCAACAGTGTTAACGGTAATAACTACGCCGTTATTTATAAAAACTCAAATTTGTCATTTTCTTCACCCGACAGTTATTCGTTATGGGGCCCACAAATAGCTGCGCCGTCGTACGAATATTCCCCGACAGAAAGAATATTCCACGACTAAACGAATATTCCCCGACAACAATAATTATTTTATAACCACTTGCGTAGTTTGAAAAAATTTCATATATCACCCTTAACTTTAACTTTTATCAATTTAACCATTTACTGAATAGTAACTATAAAAAAAATTGAATACTTTTATTTCATAAAATTCGGGGTCTTACAATGTGCCCCTCCCCTCCGCAATTGAAACATATGATAGGTGGTCGTTCTCCTTCCTTAACAACAGGTGCTGGTGCTGACGTCTTTCCGTCATTGTTGAATCTCCTCTTCTTGAAATGCCCATTCTTATTGTTTTGGCCCTGATTACCACCGAAGTGGTTACCATTTCTGGCCTGTTGATTCCCTCCACGCTTATTGTCACCGCTTCGATGACTGCTCTCACTTGTATTATCATTTTGCCGGCTGCTCTCTTTTGGTTGCGTTGTCTCGTTATCGCGCTCCACCAACTGAGCCCTATTTACAACATCTGAATACAAACACAATTTATGAGAAACAAGATGTTGACGTATCTCCGGCTTCAAACCTTTTAAAAACATCCGCGTCATTCTTTCTTCATTATCCACCAGGTGGGACGCAAACCGGGATAACTCCGCAAATTTTGCCTCGTACTGCGACACGGTCATATTATTCTGCTCCAATTTGATGAACTCCACCTTCTTCATGTGACGAATACTCTCGGGAAAGTATTTGTCGTTAAACAGCTCTTGGAACTTCTCCCAAGACATCTTCAGTGCGGCAGGTTGAGTACGTTTTATCGATTCCCACCAGTAATCTGCCTCTCCTCGCAACATAAAGGCGGCAAAGGGAACCTTTTGTTCCTCGGAGCAACCCAAGACATCAAATATCTTGGTGATCTGCTTTATCCATGTTTCAGCTACAAGTGGTTTAGGTTCTCCCTTAAACTCTGGTGGTCCTAGCTCCTTAAACTGTTTAGCGGTGACCGCCAGAGAGTTTCCAGTATTTTCACCTACGTTGTGGACAGGAGCCGCTTTCACCTGTTGTTGCATGAATTGCATAAAGTCTCTGAACATTTGATCATTCATCATTTGGTCAGTGTTGTTGTTTGCATGAGGATTGTCACCTTCCTGATGCACATTATCCTGATTATTGATATGAGGTAAATCAATAATCGTCTGTGCTCCATTGCTATTCTCAACATTCTCAGATGCCATTTTCAGATACTGCCACACAATAAAAGTTAATTAATATGTCATATATTATTCTTATATTATGACCGACCAATTAAATACCATGCACATAAACTTAGGTAGGTCATACTAGCGAAGAAATTCCCCGTCTCTCCCCTCTTAGTTCTATTCTCACATCTTAGCCAGGGATCATATCCCTAAGCTCTGATACCAACTGTGACGCCCCCAAAATTAGGTATACATCACCCATCTTGGGTCGTCAGATACATAGTACAAAATACAAATACAACTTACTAATACAACTGTCGTGTACAATACGACAAAACATAAACTGTGAGTTTGAATACAAATATTATCTTCTAGAGAGTATTCATACTCAAAAGGAGTCCTCATTACATTTATTAACACACCATTACATAGAATAGTGAGGACTACTAACTAATACTATCATTCGGACCATCACTCCGTTCCCTGACTTGCCCCAGCTACGTTCTCATTTCCTGAAGAGAACAGTGAAAGAAAGGGTGAGCTCAACTAGCCCAGTAAGAAATATCATGACTAAGATAATGCAGAATAAATTATCATTAGCCTTCAACAATGTTAAACTGATAAAATATAATAGACATCAAGTTTAACTGTAGCGGAACAAGCAATCCATTAAGAGAGTCAAGTAGAAAATAAACTCTACTATCTTTTATGATTTAAAAGATTTTCCAACACTGTGATCGCTGAGACTCAGCTTAATAAAATAATTCACATCATCGAATCACCCCTGCACTACGGCCAATGATATTCGTATATTCATTAATGGTCATGATCATGCCAACAACTGTCCATCAATGCACTACGGGCCAATGAGGACTTTTACCACATCATTCGTAACATTACGGTCATGATTACACCGAATAATCCCTGGTCATAATCATATCAAGTCCATCTATGCACTACAGGCCACAGATGACTTTCAACAGAATATAAACATGAGGATGATGACAATGATATAAGAATTCAATAAAACAAGTTCAAGAATTAATTTATCCAAGAATTAACAACGTCCAAATTGTCAACATGATACTACTTTGTGGAGTAAAATTCAAGAATGATCAGGAGAATATTTTCATGAATAGATACTAGATGAAGCGCAAATGTCAAGAATATTCCACAAATTTCATGGAGTATAGAAGTCAAAACGTAACCAACTGAGTATAATAAAGAATGGAATAACAAAAGAAATCACCATGCATGCGATAGACCGCACAGACAGGTTATTCTAACAGAATAATAAATAATGGAACCAGGTCCGGCGTAAACGCACAGACAGGATATTCCGACAGAATAATAAATAATGGAACCAGGTCCGGTGTAAAACACACAGACAGGATATTCCGACAGAATAATAAATAATGGAACCAGGTCCGGTGTAAAATACACAGACAGGATGTTCCAATAGAATAATAATAAAAACGGAACCAGGTCCGGTGTAAAACACACAGACAGGATGTTCCAACAGAATAATAATAAAAACGGAACCAGGTCCGGTGTAAAACACACAGACAGGATGTTCCAACAGAATAATAATAAAAACAGAACCAGGTCCGGTGTAAAACACACAGACAGGATATTCCAACAGAATAATAGAAGAATGTCACCAAGTATAGGGTAGACCGCGTATACAGGTTATTCCAACAGAATAATAAGAAATGGAATAACAACAGTTCTCTTCATGAATAAGAAAGAATAACACCCCTTACCGTTTTAAAGACGAGCTGAAATAAGGAAGTAGTTAAGTAGCAGAATACTCTTCTTCTCTCTCTCTATAGTTTCTCTCTATAGTTTCTCTCTCTAGAGTTCAGTGAATTCGTAAGAAATAATGAAGGAATGAGCTGCTATTTATAGAAAAATAGAATGCATAGTAACTAATCCATGAACGGTCCAGATTGATTACTTTAATCTGACGGTCCATATTTAAAGAAAAATCTTTTTAAATAAAATATAATATATTCTATTTATAGAATAACTTTAATAAAGTATTCTGTTTTATATAAAAAGATGTTTCTGTTTTATTACGTTAATAATACGAATAAAACAAAACGTCATTATCGCTAAATAATTCATATTATTAACTGACAATAATTGAATCAACTGAGTGACTTCTCACATAAATATTAATAATTAATATTGTGTGCTACTATGCAACCACACGTATTACTGTACTTTTACTACCGAGTAGTTCAACAGTAACAATGGTAAATTTCTGCCGTTATTTTTAATAAAATATTTTTGTCGTTTTCTCAATCCGACAATAATTCCGTTGTGGGGTCCACCAATGATTGTGTCGTTGTACGAATATTCCCTGTTAAAATGAATATTCCCCGACCAATCGAATATTATATAACAACTTGCGTACTTTGCAAAATTTATAAATATTACCCACAACTATAACATTATATCAAATTAACTCCATTATATTCAAAAATGATATTTATAGAAAATTCTTCTTTATTTATAAAAGTTGGGGTCTTACATCAGCACCTGTTCTAACAATACCATCTGGCTCGGAGGGATTTGTCATATACAGTGATGCTTCGAGCAAAGGGTTGGGATGCGTTCTCATGCAACATGGAAAAGTCATAGCCTATGCATCAAGACAACTCAAGGAATATGAGAGGAATTATCCTACTCATGATCTAGAGTTGGCAGCAGTTGTCTTTGCACTTAAAATTTGGAGGCATTACTTGTATGGGGAGAAGGTTGAGATCTTTACGGATCATAAAAGCCTCAAATATTTCTTCACTCAAAAGGAACTCAACATGCGACAACGACGTTGGCTTGAAATGTTAAAAGATTATGATCTTACCATTCAATATCATCCTGGAAAAGCGAACGTGGTAGTTGATGTAACGCCCCCAAAATAGGTCCATTCCACCCAACCCATTTTGAGTCGCCAAATACATGGTACAAAAAAATAACTACAACTTTATTACAACAATTGTCGTGCAAAATACAACAACACATATGTTGTGAGTTTTGATACTAAAATATACCAACTGTGACTCTGGACACCAACCTTGGATAGCACGTCACAATGACACCTTACATAAAGGTATAGTCAAAAACTGTTTTAGAAATTAGAATATTTGGAAAGTGCTCAAGGAAACCTTCGTACATGGGAGGCCATGCTTCTAGGTTATGATAGACATCATATGGCCACAGAATTATCCTTGGTTGACCCAATAGACCCCAAAGAAAAATGAGAAGATTACTATCATATTCTTCCCAATGGCGAGTCTTCTCTTGACATATCATTATCTCCACTGTCTCTAATTGGGAGTTATATTTCAGATAGACTCCAAGATCATATAGGTAGTGCTGGTAGATATACTCAGCAAGTGGATGACCACAACCTTGTCTTATGATGACACGAGGTTGTATGTCATTATACATCCTGTAAGATAGTGGCAAAACACCCTTCCAAGTTAAATTCACCTCACCCTCAATATCTATAGACCACCGTTCTATTCCCTTGTTATCCCTCGCTCGACCCAGCTACACTTTTATTACTGAAAGGAATTGTGAAGCAAAAAGGTGAGCACAACTAGCTCAGTAAAGAATATCATGACTAAAGATAAATTATCAATAGTCTTCAACAGTAATAAATCAGAGATTTAGAACATATGGTAGATGATAAAACTTTTCAACCATAGTTGCAGCGGAACGAGCAATCCATTAGAAGAGTCACATAGACCATAAAGTCTATTATCTTCTCCATGTTAAAAGTCCACCAACAATGTTTTATCCCTGTAACATCAATCAACAGTTCCTTTCCACAATTATATAAATAACTCATAATCATAATTGTAGTTCTAAATTTTTCTTCGCATTCAGGACGAAGATAATTTTTATCACCTGTCTTTACCTGAAACATTAAAGATCATGATTATACCAAATCACAGTCCCTGTTCATAATCATACTAATAAATTCATCTTTGCACTACAGGCCAAAGATATTCATCAACAGTTCATCTTTGCACTACAGGCCAAAAGATATTCAACAACATGTCATCTTTGCACTACAGGCCAAAGACATTCATATATCAAAGAAATACATAATCATTTCAGAATTTATATAAACAATAATTATAACCATGTTGATAAATTCACATTTTCACTTAAGCTAAAGATATTCAATATAAATTCAATGGTCATGATCATACCAGTCACAATTCAACTTTTCACTACTGGCCAAAGAGAACCCTAGTCATGATCATACCAATAATCTACCCATCTTTACACTCTAGTGAAAGAGAATTTCAACATCAAGGTTATAAAATGTTATATATGATAATAAAAATAATATAATCAATATATAGTTTTAATCTCCAGAGTAATATTCATAAATCAACTATAATTTGGTTAGAAAAGAAACTAATTTTGTCATGAATAGTATCCATGAATAGTAACTCGTGAATAGTAACTCATGAATAGTAACTCGTGAATAGTAACTCGTGAATAGTAACCCCGACTCAAAAAGGTAGAAATTTCACAATAAAATACATACCAATATTTCGGTATAATGATATTGGAAGAATAACATTTCTTAAACTTATAAACACTTTATTTTAATTGTTTACACCTTACTAAATAATGCATTTAATCATCTTAAAATGCCAAACTCATAAGATTTCATCACCAATAACTAAAAATCCTCATCAAAAATCTGCATATACCTCATATAGGATTCTCAAGCCATAAAATCCTATTTTCTAATTTTCTTACTTCACAAAACATATTTAATTCATTTACTCATAACTAGACCATTTTCATGAAAAATACCAAATCAGTTCCAAAAATATTTCTTTTCTGGGATTTAGTATAATATAGTCTCATAGTGAACATATATTTTTCTCAGAATTTTTAAAAGTCATTTACTATTTTTCATATGGCCAAAACAGCCGAATATTTAGACATTTATCAAAAATTATACTTTTATCTAAAAATTCTGAAATTCACAGAGTATACTTCTATCATATACATGTACTCCCAATAAAAATTTCATCAATTTTGGAGTTAATCACAAGGAATTATAAGCGGTTACTTTTAAAATAGTATTTTCTCATAAAATCCACAACTCTTAATCCATACATCCAAAAATCGCCATTTTTGGACACAATCAATAAAACTCATCAAAATATCATCTCAAATTTTTCCAAAATTTTTGAAGGTCCGAAAAATTACGAAATTGAAAAACATAACAACCCTTAAAATCCCTTACTATCCCTTACCTCAAAAGAGCAGTACTTCTGACTGGAATAACGCTGAACGAACTTGCACCGTATAGCAACACTCAAAGTATCAAAATACTCACAAGAATACGCTCAATATATCGAGAGAGAAATAGAGAGAAAACTTCAGTTTCTGGTGTGATTTTCAATTCTAACCTAAGCACCCTATTTATAGGAAAATGCTTAGAACACCAAAGCAGAAAATTTAATATAATAATAATATATTTAACAAATTTTCCTTAGCCCACCTTGACCATCTGAATTCAGCCATAATACATGTTAATGATGTCCACAAAATACAAAAAAAACGTTTTTCTAAACAAAAATAATTAAAACATCCAAAAATCAATTATTTCGGAACTTCAGAACTTCAATAATTCATAATAAATAGCCCTTTTATCAGAAAATTCAAATCTCGCGAGTTTTTATAGGAAATTCAATTCTCTACAACTTTATAGAAGAAAGTTTTTCTAAATTCTAAACAGAAATTGACCGAAATCCACAAACGGACGATTTTACAGTCAATAATAAATTTTCGGTCAAGAATTGTGTCCACCAACACACAAAACATGTGTTAATCATTTAATGTCACAAAAATACTCTTCCTCCTCATATACTCATATATTCCACATTCATTGTAAAAATATCACCATCAATATATTATTAAAATAATATATTTAAATGAATTATTTTATCAGAAAAAGATAAAATATTAATTTTCAACAATTGTCATATTAAAAATTTTCTCCATCTATATCCACATAAAATTAATATTTTCCTCATCATATAAATCAATAATTAATTATACACAAATAATATTACAGAATCACAGTACTGGCAACCAGGCCGTTCCCAGGAAAGAGGGGGCTTTCCAATAAGGATCTCTTCTTACTGGTGCGCAATTAGATGACCAAACCTCTCCTTAGACAGAACTTTCTAGACATTGCCAATAATGTTATCTAATAATATTATTCAGATAATATAAATTATTGCTCCGATAATGAAAAATACTGCGTAGTGACAATTATTGAAACAACAGTAATATAAAATATCAACGCAGCAATTATTGAATCAATAAAATACAATATTGAACAGTAATTACTGTAACTATTATTGAGTAGTGCCTTCTTACGTAAGAGTTAATAATTGGTGCAATACCGTGTGCTACTGTGTAACAACGCGTATACCTGTGTTTTAATCACCGGGTATTCCAAAAGTATTAACGGTAACAACTACGCCGTTATTTGAAAAAAAACTCAATTTTTTGTCGTTATCTTAATCCGACCGTTTTCAGTTATAGGGCCCACAAATAACTGCGCCGTTGTACGAATATTCCCCGACAGAAAGAATATTCTACGACCAAACGAATATTCCCCGACATCAATGATTATTTTATAACCACTTGCTTATTTTTGAAAAAAAATTCATATATCACCCTTAACTTTAACTTTTTATCAATTTAACCATTTACTAAATAGAAAAATTGAATACTTTTATTTCATAAAATTCGGGGTCTTACAGTTGACGCACTGAGTAGAAGATCATATGCAAGTACGAGTGCGATATTGTCAACATAAAGGCCCATTTTGTATGACTTACAAATGATGGAGATAGAGTTAAAGACTCCAGGGACCCATGTGATGATGACGAATATACGAGTAGAACCAACTTTAATCGATAAAGTTAAAGTTGCTCAAGCTACAGACCTGGAGCTGATGCGTATGAGGAAGAAAGTGCAAGAAGGTGCTATGCCGGAAGCAAGAATCGATGAAGAAGGAATACTTCGAGTCAACTCCAGACTTTGTGTTCCTAACAACCCTGATTTAAAGTATGAAATCATGATGGAGGCGCACAACACACCGTTTGCAATCCATCCTGGAAGTACCAAAATGTATCATGATCTTCGTCATACATTTTGGTGGAGCAATATGAAGAGAGAGATAGCGTTGTTTATCTCGAGGTGTTTAACTTGTCAACGAGTCACAGCGGAGCATCAAGTACCAAAAGGTCCATTGCAACCACTTAAAATTCCAAAATGGAAGTGGGAGCACATTACCATAGATTTCGTTACCGGTCTTCCTAGGGTTTCTCAAGGTATTGATGCGATTTGGGTCATTATTGATAGATTGACCAAGTCTGCTCATTTCTTACCGATACGAGAAACTTATACACTTGAACGTCTTGCTCATATGTACATAAACGAGATTGTAAGACTGCATGGTATGCCAGTATCCATAGTTTCTGATCGATACCCAAGATTCACTTCACGATTTTGGGTTAGTTTATAAAAAGTTATGGGCACAGATTTACGATTTAGTTCGGCATATCATCTTCAGACGGACGGACAATCAGAGAGGACTATTCAAACTCTAGAAGATTTATTAAGACTTTGTGTCATTGACTTCAAGGGAAGTTGGGACAAGTTCTTACCATTGGTGGAGTTTTCCTACAACAACAGTTATCAAGCAAGTATTGGCATGGCTCCATTCGAAGCATTGTATGGAAGGAAATGTCGTTCTCCAGTATGCTGGGATGAGGTGGGTGAAGCAACGTTGTTGGGACCGAAGTTGGTACGTATGACTACAGAAAAGATTCAAACGATCCGACAACGTATAAAAACCTCATAAGATCGACAAAAGAGTTATGCTGATCTTCATCGAAAGGACGTGGAATTTGATGTAAGAGATTAAGTGTTCTTACGTGTTGCTCCATGGAAAGGAGTTACGAGATTTGGAAAGAGAGGAAAGTTCAATCCTCAATTCATCGGTCCATTTTTAATCCTCGATCGAGTAGAAACTGTGGCTTATAGACTCGCTTTACTGCCAAGTATGTCTCGTGTTCATAACGTTTTTCACATATCCATGTTACGTAAATATGTGGAAGACCCGAACCACATTATTGAGTTAGAACCGGACAAAATAGCGGAGGATTTGACGTATGAAGAAGTTCCTGTTCAAATCTTGGATAAGAAAGAACATATTCTACGCTCCAAGGTTATACCTCAAGTCAAAGTTTTGTGGAGAAATCACGATGTTGAGGAAATGGCTTGGGAGTTAGAATCTGAAATGAAATCAAGGTATCCTTATTAATACTTATGTGAGAAGTCACTCAATTTGATTCAATAATACGTGAGAATCAGTAATACGTGTGGTTGCATAGTAGCACACGGTATTGATTATTAATGCTTATGTGAGAAGTCACTCAATTTGATTCAATTATTGTCAGTTAATAATATGAATTATTTAGCGATAATGACGTTTTGTTTTATTCGTATTATTAACGTAATAAAACAGAAACATCTTTTTATATAAAACAAAATACTTTATTAAAGTTATTCTATAAATAGAATATATTATATTTTATTTAAAAAAAATTCTTTAAATATGGACCGTCAGATTAAAGTAATCAATCTGGACCGTTCATGTATTAGTTACTATGCATTCTACTTTTCTATAAATAGCAGCTCATTCCTTCATTATTTCTTACGAATTCACTGAACTCTAGAGAGAGAAACTATAGAGAGAAATTATAGAGAAAGAGAAGAAGAGTATTCTACTACTTAACTACTTCCTTATTTCATCTCTTCTTTAAAACGGTAAGGGGTGTTATTCTTTCTTATTCATGAAGAGAACCGTTGTTATTCCATTTCTTATTATTCTGTTGGAATAACCTGTATACGCGGTCTACCCTATACTTGGTGACATTCTTCTATTATTCTGTTGGAACATCCTGTCTGTGTGTTTTACACCGGACCTGGTTTCGTTTTTATTATTATTCTGTTGGAACATCCTGTCTGTGTGTTTTACACCGGAATTAGTTCCGTCTTGTTATTATTCTATTGGAACATCCTGTCTGTATATTTTACATCGGACCTGGTTCCATTATTTATTATTCTGTCGGAATATTCTGTCTGTGCGTTTACGCCGGACCTGGTTCCATTATTTATTATTCTGTTAGAATAACCTGTCTGTGCGGTCTATCGCATGCCGGGTGATTTCTTTTGTTATTTCATTCTTTACTATACTCAGTTGGTTAAGTTTTAACTTCTATACTCCAAGAAATTAGTGAAATATCCTTGATAATTGCGGTTCATCCAGTATCTTTTCATGAAAATATTCTTCTAAGCATTCTTAAATTTTACTGCACAAAGCAGTATCATGTTGACAATTTGGACGTTGTTAATTCTTGGATAAATTAATTCTTGAACTTGTTTTATTGAATTCTTATATCATTGTCATCATCCTCATGTTTATAAAATGTTAAAAGTCATATGTGGCCTATAGTGCATAGATGGACTTGGTATGATTATGACCAGGGATTATTCGGTATAATCATGACCGTAATGTTACAAATAATGTTGTAAAAGTCCTCATTGGCCCGTAGTGCGTTGATGGACAGTTGTTGGCATGATCATGACCATTAATGAATACACGAATATCCTTGGCCGTAGTGCAGGGGTGATTCGATGATGTGGATTATTTTATTAAGCTGAGTCCCAGGGATCACAGTGTTGAAAAACCTTTTAAATCATAAAAGATAGTAGAATTTATTTTCTACTTGACTCTTTTAATGGACTGCTTGTTCCGCTGCGGTTAAACTTGATGTCTATTATATTTTATCAGTTTAATATTTTTGAAGGCTAATGATAATTTATTCTGCATTATCTTAGTCATAATATTTCTTACTGGGCTAGTTGAGCTCACCCTTTCTTTCATTGTTCTCTTCAGGAAATGAGAACGTAGCTGGGGAAAGTCGAGGAACGGAGTGATGGTCCGAATGATAGTATTAGTTAGTAGTCCTCACTATTCTATGTAATAGTGTGTTAATAAATGTAATGAGGACTCCTTTTGAGTATGAATACTCTCTAGAAGATAATATTTGTATTCATACTCACAGTTTATGTTTTGTCGTATTGTTCACGACAGTTGTATTAGTAAGTTGTATTTGTATTCTATACTATGTATCTGACGACCCAAGATGGGTGATGTATACCTAATTTTAGGGGCGTCACAATTCACTTCATGATTTTGGGTTAGTTTACAAAAAGCTATGGGCACGAATTTACGATTTAGTTCGGCATATCATCCTCAGACGGACGGACAATCAGAGAGGACTATTCAAACTCTAGAAGATTTATTAAGACTTTGTGTCCTTGACTTCAAGGGAAGTTGGGACAAGTTCTTACCATTTGTGGAGTTTTCCTACAACAACAGTTATCAAGCAAGTATTGACATAGCTCCATTCGAAGCATTGTATGGAAGAAAATGTCGTTCTCCAGTATGCTGGGATGAGGTGGGTGAAGCAACGTTGTTGGGACCGGAGTTGGTACGTATGACTACAGAAAAGATTCAAGCGATCCGACAACGTATAAAAATCTCACAAGACCGACAAAAGAGTTATGCTGATCTTCAACGAAAGGACGTGAAATTTGATATAGGAGATCATGTGTTCTTACGTGTTGCTCCATGGAAAGGAGTTACGAGATTTGAAAAGAGAGGAAAGCTCAATCCTCGATTCATCGGTCCATTTTTAATCCTCGATCGAGTAGAAACTGTGGCTTATAGACTCGCTTTACTGCTAAGTATGTCTCGTGTTCATAACCTTTTTTACATATCTATGTTACGTAAATATGTGGAAGACCCGAACCACATTACTGAGTTAGAACTAGACGAAATAGCGGAGGATTTAACGTATGAAGAAGTTCCTGTTCAAATCTTGGATAAGAAAGAACATATTCTACGCTCCAAGGTTATACCTTAAGTCAAAGTTTTGTGGAGAAATCACGATGTTGAGGAAATGACTTGGGAGTTAGAATCTGAAATGAAATCAAGGTATCCTTACCTCTTCGACATACCAGGTACGTACCCTAATTTCGAGGGCGAAATTTCATAAGAAGGGGAGGTTGTAAGACCCCAACTTTTATAAATAAAGATGAATTTTCTATAAATATCATTTTTGAATATTATGGAGTTAATTTGATATAATGTTATAGTTGTGGGTAATATTTATAAATTTTGTAAAATACGCAAGTTGTTATATAATATTCGATTGGTCGGGGAATATTCATTTTAACAGGGAATATTCGTACAACGGCACAATCATTGGTGAACCCCACAACGGAATTATTGTCGGATTGAGAAAACGAAAAAAATATTTTATTAAAAATAACGGCGGAAGTTTTACCATTGATACTGTTGAACTACTCAGTAGTAAAAGTACAGTAATACGTGTGATTGCATAGTAGCACACGGTATTGATTATTAATGCTTATGTAAGAAGTCACTCAGTTTGATTCAATTATTGTCAGTTAATAATATGAATTATTTAGCGATAATGAAGTTTTATTTTATTCGTATTATTAACTTAATAAAACAGAAACATCTTTTTATATAAAACATAATACTTTATTAAAGTTATTCTATAAATAGAATATATTATATTTTATTTAAAATATTTTTCTTTAAATATGGACCGTCAGATTAAAGTAATAAATCTGGATCGTTCATGGATTAGTTACTATGCATTCTATTTTTCTATAAATAGCAGCTCATTCCTTCATTATTTCTTACGAATTCACTGAACTCTAGAGAGAGAAACTATAGAGAGAGAGAAGAAAAGTATTCTGCTACTTAACTACTTCCTTATTTCAGTTCTTCTTTAAAACGGTAAGGGGTGTTATTCTTTCTTATTCATGAAGAGAAGTGTTGTTATTCCATTTCTTATTATTCTGTTGGAATAACATGTATACGCGGTCTACCCTATACTTGGTGACATTCTTCTATTATTCTGTTGGAACATCCTATCTGTGTGTTTTACACCGGACCTGGTTCCGTTTTTATTATTATTCTGTTGGAACATCCTGTCTGTGTGTTTTACACCGGACCTGGTTCCGTTTTTATTATTATTCTGTTGGAACATCCTGTCTGTTCGTTTTACACCGGACCTGGTTCTATTATTTATTATTTCTGTCGAAATATCATGTCTGTGCGTTTACGCCGGATCTGGTTCCATTATTTATTATTTTGTCGGAATATCTTGTCTGTGCGTTTACGCCGGACCTGGTTCCATTATTTATTATTCTGTTAGAATATCCTGTCTGTGCGTTTACGCCGGACCTGGTTCCATTATTTATTATTCTGTTGGAATAACCTGTCTGTGCGGTCTATCGCATGCCGGGTGATTTCTTTTGTTATTCCATTCTTTATTATACTCAGTTGGTTAAGTTTTAACTTCTATACTCCATGAAATTAGTGGAATATCTTTGATAATTGCGGTTCATCCAGTATCTTTTCATGAAAATATTTTTCTAAGCATTCTTGAATTTTACTCCACAAAGCAGTATCATGTTGACAATTTGGACGTTGTTAATTTTTGGATAAATTAATTTTTGAACTTGTTTTATTGAATTCTTATATCATTGTTATCATCCTCATGTTTATAAATGTTGAAAGTTATCTGTGGCCTGTAGTGCATAGATGGACTTGGTATGATTATGACCAGGGATTATTCGGTATAATCATGACCGTAATGTTACAAATGATGTGGTAAAAGTCCTCATTGGCCCGTAGTGCATTGATGGACAGTTGTTGACATGATCATGCCCATTAATAAAAACACGAATATCCTTAGCCGTAGTGCGGGGGTGATTCGATGATGAAGATTATTTTATTAAGCTGAGTCCCAGCGATAACAGTGTTGAAAAACCTTTTAAATCATAGAAGATAGTAGATTTTATTTTCTACTTGACTCTTTTAATGGATTGCTTATTCCGCTGCAGTTAAACTTGATGTTCGTTATATTTTATCAATTTAACACTGTTGAAGGCTAATAATAATTTATTCTGCATTATCTTAGTCATAATATTTCTTACTGGGCTAGTTGAGCTTACCCTTTCTTTCACTGTTCTTTTCAGGAAATGAGAATATAGCTGGGACGAGTCGGGGAACGGAGTAATGGACCAGATGATAGTATTAGTAGTCCTCACTATTCTATTAAATGGCGTGACAATAATTGTAATGAGGACTCCTTTTGAGTTTGTATAGTCTCTAGTAGACAATAATTATATTCAAACTCACAGTTATGTTTTTGTCGTATTGTACACAACAGTTGTATTAGTAAGTTGTATTTGTATTTTGTACCATGTATCTGACGACCCAAGATGGGTGATGTATACCTAATTTTGGGGGCGTCACATACATACGTTATTAGGGCTCATAAACTAAATAATCAACATTAATCCAAATTTAATAATTAAAAAGTATTAAAAATACTTCATTAATTATTTTAAAATATATTAGACTTTATCTTATTAGTTTTTTTAGGATTTTTAATTTATATACATGTTATTTCATATTTACACGTAACAATAGAACTAAAAACATACTTTTTGTAGCGGAAAATTTCTGATGCGGAAAACTTCCTTATTGATTGTTCCCAGAAACTCAACGGCGTCTTTGAGAACCAGCTCAATCTCACGGTTCGTAACAATTAGAGTTAAGTGTGTGTTGGGAGAACTCACTCACGAGAGTTTCTGAGTAGTTGGCCAACTGAATAATTGTGATGCGTTAAGAAGAGGATACGTGGGTATTTAATACTAAAGTGGTTGAACTACTTCTCAGTTTTTTCTCTACACCTAGTCAAACCACGTTCAAATAATAAACGGCTCTTTAACCTTGACAATTGGTAAAGTTGATAATTAAATCTCCATAAGCTCTCCATTTAGATACCCAAAATCCAACCGTTTTAATTAAGGATCGAGGAAAATCATGTTTCTCATTAATAGGCTGACTATTAATTTTGACTTTGTGTATATGTGCGTATTGGTGGGGATCTGTTTGAAAGTCTTAACACTTTTGTTGTAAGTGGTATATAGTTTATTCTCAGGATATATTATTAGGGTGTATCATCAGTAACCTGTCATCTAATTTTGTTTTGGCTCTCTCTCTCTCTCTCTCTATCTATATATATATATATATATATATATATATATATATATATATATATATTTTGTTGGTATATATTCTACTGTGTCCATCCCCTACGTACGTATAGATCGACATGCATGTAGTTCGGCCAAAATTTGTTTTTAATATAATGTACAGCATTTATACATGGGGGCAAACTACAATTAATTAATTGGATCTGTCAATATATTGTAATCAACTTCAAATAGTAAAATAAATCTGTGATGATGTATGGGTTTAATTTGCTGTTGCAGGAGCTCATTCATGGATAAACAGATTTCACCACACCGTGGTGGTGGTGGTGGTGGTATTAATTTCTTTTGATACATTGGTTTTTGATCCCAGCACCCTCAACCGCTGTAGAACCTTCCAAATCATTGGCACCACCGCCGCCGTCGTCTACAAGGTCCTCTACTGTCCATATGACTTAGAAGAATTGAAGAAATTGGAGCCCCACAAGTTTTATCTCGCCATGAAATTGATCAATCTGGAGCCCCAACAAGATTATTTGAGCCTAATCGAACTACTTTAACAACATTTTGGGAATTAAAGATGCATTAACTTTTGGACCTTTGCCTATTTTGGTTCTGAATTTTGTTGATTTTCAATAAAATTAGTGAGAAATTTGATCTGTCTATTTCAATTTTGTAATGAATTTGATCGGGTATTTCGAATTTGTGATGAATGGATGAGAAGGAAGGAGGAGATGCCCCTAATATAAAATATGTTATTACGTTTTTGCCCTTTTAAAAAGCTCTTTGGTTGTTGGGCTCAAGTCTAGTGTCAGCCTTGTCATCAAAAAATGTTCACGTGTCAGTCACGTTAGTCTAGGTGGCATATCCGTTAATGGAAGGGGCAAAATTGACCTAAAATTTGTAACATTAAGGCTGCTTTTGAAAAAAAAGAAAGTTCAAGGTGTAAGTGAGATTTCAGGTAAACATGATGTACATTTTTGGACCTTGCCCATTATTATTGATTAAATAAAAATATTAAAGAAAAAATGGCAATGGCTCGTTTTCTGAGGCTCCAGACGCAGCCCTAAATTTAGAGGGATTATATATTCGACTTGGTTCAGAGACTTCCATTTAATTCCAATACATAAGCAAAGAAAAATAATTTAAGCTGCAATCACAAGGGTTTTCTTTTTCTGTTTTTCGTTCTGTTGGGTGTAAGGTGTTTAATTCTCTGCGTTGTTTTCTTATTTACGTTTTTTGGGTAATAAAAGATTTGATTTTTCTTCTTCATTAGGAAGATTTTTTAGTTTAAGAGAGAGGTCTTTTTCAAACACCCATTTCATTATAAAATACTACTCCATATTTTATTTCATCAACTTTCTCATAGTTTTTGAGGGAAAATAAGTGTTTTGCAGACAGGGAAAGGAGTAAATTTTAAATTGTTCTATTTACTTGAGGAAAAAAAACAATCTAAACAGTTAAAAATGTCCCATTTTAGGCTGAACGAGTTTTAGCAAAAGTATGGTGGAAGAAGAATCAAAGCTAATGCAAAATCCATGGATAGAGCAATCCTCAGGAGTTAAATTTGATGGCCGTTGCGTCTCCCTGATATCAGAATCAATGGTGGTGACAGAGGGAATTGAAGCTTCTAATTCTCATTCTGAGTCTCAGCCTCACAGCAATAAAACCTTTGGTAGAAAATTGGGGTTCCCAGAGAGAGCTTTTTCTGCTGCTGGTGCCGCTTTTCTTTCTGCCATTCTGGTTAATCCCCTCGACGTAGCCAAGGTAACTTCTTTTTTAGGGTTAGACATTACATTCCCATTTTTAATTTCATTGTTTTTGTGTTCTACATTCTTGTTTTATTTATTATTTTACTGATTATGCATTTTTTCAGGAGTCCTAGCGGTTTAGTGTCTTTTGATCCTTTAGTTTCTAAAATTTATCTAAACTAATAGTTTGATGGTTAATGTTTTTGGTCTGCTTATTTGGGTTCCTTCATTTTATATAATATCGGGGAAAAAACTCTTTTCAGCATTTATTTTATAAACATTATGATGATATTATTTTGGTCTTTCACTTGTTATTTAATTAAACTTTTATAGTTTACTCATATCTCCTATCTCAATTCTTATAGTTTCCTTTTTGTATTGTTGATGGACTTCAATCTGGAGTATTGCTGAGTTTTCTTTTGTGGTTTTCAGACGAGATTGCAAGCACAAGCTGCTGGAGTTCCATACTCACATCCACTGAGTAATGTTACAAGCCGTATGGCTTTTTTTGGGCCAAACATGGTATGTAAGGTGCTGTTCTTGCCCTTTGTTTAATGACTTTATCATCAGCAAGTTGGCATTTCTATTGGTTAGTCATTGATGTCTACACCTGAATCTGCAGTTTCTGGCCGCTGAAATGGGAAATGCACTTTATATCCTATTATGCAATAATTAGTTATTTAATTTCTAAATTTTTCCTAAAATTCTCGTCAGTTTTCACAGTTAGGTGGTATTCATAATGTATTACTTACAAGTCTTATTACTTTCTTTTAAATTTTAGTGGTAGTTTGCGCAGTTCTCATGCATTTGAATACATGAACCTCAAAAATGTACCATTATGTGTAGTAAAACCTTTAATGTTTCAACTTGGAAAGGCCATAACAATTAATACTCTTGAATTTTTATTTTTATTTTTATTTTCCAGACTATGTAAGTCCCAACTTAAGCTAAAACAGTTCAGTCTGAAAAATTGTTTGTAGCTGGGAGGAAGTTAAAGGGAACTTACTAGTTACTAGTAAACATCAATTATTAACCATATGGTTGTAAAACCTTTAGACAAACAATGATCACTGATACTATGTAAAATATTGTAGTTCTTTTCATGTTTAATGTTTTCCAAATCCACTTTTGAGCGTGCATTTTGTTTAAGGGATTCTGTTGGACATGGATCATTTATTGGGTTTTATTAGTACTCAATATGCAATTTTTGATGCATTCGCAATTTGTTCCTTCAGATGTTCGCAGATCTGAGATGTTCTCCATCATGCACCCGTGCTGGTGTTCATGGTACTGTATCAATATGTCCTCCCGATTGTTTCCAGTACAAAGGAACTCTAGATGTCTTCTACAAGATTATTCGACAGGTTAGTGTGTTTTGTGCAGTTACATTGGGGCATAATGGTGCATTCATCTGTTGGTGGATAGTGTTCTAAAAGTCCCTAGGCAGCGAAGGGGGTGCCTAGCGCCTAGGCCGCTTAGTGGTGCTTAAACGTTTTCCTAGGCGGGCAAAGCGTTTTCTTAGGCGGTCTCATTTATTTATTTTTCTGTTATACATACTTGTTATACTATACAAAATATAAAATAGATGTAATTTTTAAAATTTTACATGAAAATTATCAAAAAAATGTTAATATTGTAAGACTTAAAAATCATTTGAAGTATTGTAGAGTTTCAAAGTAGATGTCTAGTTCTGCCTAGGCGCCCAACCAAATCCAGGCGGTTGAGGACTGTCTAGCGCCTAGGTAGGGATTAATCGGACCTACGCGGGGATTTTTAGAACACTGTTGGTGGAAAACTTTTTACTTCAGGTGCTGGCTTGGTTCATCTAGCATGGGGCTTGGTGAAACATTCTAGCATTTTTAGTTTTCATCCTTAGGGCGTTATTGTATATGTTTAAGCATATAGGGATACATAATGCATCTTGTCTCAGTGTTTGTTATGACTAATATTGTCTTCAGATGTCTAACTAGGAAATTTTTTGCAGGAGGGATTTGCAAGGCTATGGAGAGGCACAAATGCAGGTCTAGCACTGGCTGTACCAACTGTAAGTTCTTTGGTAACTCGGGGATAATTGTGTTGTTATTGTTGGCGGTCGTTTATTTACTCTAGAATCTTATGGTAATGGTCAATCATATTTTCTCAATAGGTTGGAATCTACTTGCCTTGTTATGACATCTTCCGCAACTACCTAGAGGATTTCACAGCCAAAAATGCTCCAAGCATGACACCATATGCACCTTTATTGGCCGGCTCATTGGCACGCTCATTAGCGTGCACTAGTTGCTACCCCATCGAGCTTGCTAAAACCCGCATGCAGGTACATGTTCATGTTGCTGCTTTTCTTTTTGCCCTACTTGTATTTATCTTATTTTTCTCAAGTTAAGTATTACTCAGTAATTTTTATGTTTGCTAAATTTGGTTAGTATATCTTTTTTTCTGGAACACTTGATGTTTAGAGTTTTTGAATATTATATAACATACATCGCCTCATAGAAACTTATTAGACTATAGGTCATTCTTGAATCGATATATATCCATATATAATTACACCAAAAAGCTGTAGTTAGTTTTTTAAAATTGTTTTTTGCCGTCATAATGGCTTTTTAGTTAGCTTATTTGTCCAATAGCTTTTGAAGAATTATTAAGCTTCTCTATGCCACATTGCAATGCCCGGATCAATTCACTTATTTTTCTTACATTCGTTTTGGTGGAACTTTCTAATTTTTCTTTTTCCTATTAATTAACCCTTTCTTTTGTTTGTGCGTCTTTTTTCATGTGTATAGGCATTTAAGGAGATCCACCTGGGTAAGAAGCCTCCTGGAGTTTGGAAGACTTTGATTGAAGTTGTCTCCCATGTCAAGAGCACAAATAATCTTCAGAGCAACTGTAAGAGACTTCTTTATTTGATATTTTACTGCTTGATAGCTTTACTATTTTCTTCATATATTATTTTCAAGCAATTGGTAAGGACATGGTAAATATGATTATGCAAGATTGTTACTCATCAACACTTTAAAATGTGCATGTGTGTGTCTCTTATAGGTCTGCCTAACTATTGAGCATAGTTTACCTTCAACCCTTTTTCCCATTACCAGATTGATAAGGTGGATAGTTGCATATTGATATAGGCAGTCATTTATTACTCTGCTAGTTGTTGATGCTTCATTCTTGCTTGTCCAATGTATGTCTCTTTTAGATGTTTGCCTTGCAGTGGGATAATATCAATAGTTTAAAAGTAGATCTAATTTGTGTAATATGCAAAAGAATCTATTAGCTTTTCAAGTCAACTTTGTGTTATATCTTAAAAATAGCTTTGGCAGCTGGTGAATATATCTTAAACTTAGCATTGGCAGCTGGTGAATATTACGGTTTCACAGGATAGGTAATTACGATTTTTCGAAAAACTTAGGACCATAAAAATCATCTTTGGTGATTCTGTTCCATGTAAAAATTTATACTGCTGGCACATAATCTCTTATCAAGTTATCTCTGCGTAATATAAATGATATAATCAATTTTCTGTTTCTATCGAATCTAGGTTATTCGTATAGATAGGAAGATAAATTGCCTATTATTGTGATTGTTGTAATTAACATTTTTACTTTGTTATCAGTTTGTCATCTTGATAATAAACGACCCACTTTTTCTTTTCACAGTGCAAAACTGCCGTGCCCTCTGGACAGGCCTTGGGACTCAGCTTGCTCGTGATGTACCTTTCTCTGCAATCTGCTGGGGGACCCTTGAGCCGGTGAGCCTTATAATTTTTTTAAAACAGTTCTGTTAATCTGGTATGCATATTTTATATGTTTTAATCATAGTTTTCAAAAATAATCTGTACAGACCAGAAGGAGACTTCTGAGTGTGGTGGGTGAGGAATCCAATCTGGCCAGTATCCTTGGGGCAAACTTTTCTGCCGGTTTTGCTGCAGGAAGTCTTGCTGCTGCAGCTACGTGTCCACTTGATGTTGCGAAAACCAGAAGGCAAATAGAGGTTTATCTCAGAACTCAATTTATAATATGAGAGTGGGACTTAAATCCATTGTAAGATTACTTTGCAATGTGTATCTGCTGCTATTAGAATAGTAAATATGTCCAACTCTAAGAGACATTTTCCAGCTTTCTGTGATGCCTCACTCTAGATATGAGAAGTTTATTTCATTTTGGAATGCCTATAGTGTTTGCTTTGCCCTCTAATATTTAGGAGGAGGTGCCTTCAATATGAAGGGAAAGTGATGAGAGTTAGACCTGACAATTTAAGTTGAAAATCATATAGTTAACCAAAATTATTTTGATCTATTGGGTTGATTAACTATATTTTAGGTGACCCATATTATTATTACAAATATGGGTTGAATCTAGTTTAACTAGTTTTGACCCATATTAGTCTATAATAGTTTTTTACACTTTGTAGAACTAATACATCGGCATGTATGCATTATTACACTACATTCTTATATAACATATATACATTATACATATTATATTATATACATAATACATACTTTTGTAATTTATACATTTGTAATTATGTATAAAGACCATTTCACTAATTATGGAATTAATCCATAATAAAGTTAACACATTTAGTAATATTTATTAATTATGTATACGCATCCACCCCCCCCCCCCCATCCTCCCTCCTCCCTCCTCCCTCCTCCCTCCCTCCCTTCCAAAAAAATAATATTTATTGATTATGTATACACCCCCACCCTGTGCAACCCCGTCCCCCACCCCACCCCCCCCAAAAAAAATATTATTTATTTATTTATCTATTTTTTGCCAGGTCTAATGAGATTCATTAGACTACTGACTACTCCATTTATTCGGACTCATCATTTATTCTAGCTTTGGAATTCTTGTCCTTGTTTTTTCTTGGGTCTTTATCTGTAACTTGGTTCTGTTACCCCCACAATAGGGTAGTCAAGGTAAAACAAAACAGCTAATGTTTGTATTAACTGACTAGTTGAATGGCAACACATATTTCAATTTTTAGGTCCAGGAATATGGCCCATGAATGTGCCATTTTGTATCAAGATTTTGTATCCTCGTCTTGGACAATCATATGCGTGCTGTAACTTTCTAGATTGAGTGATGTGAGCATGTGTTGACACAAGGGAGGGAGTTGGAGAGGGGATTGGTACTAGCTTGGCATCTTAAGTTCCGTGGAAAATCTAAATTTTAATAATGCACATCAGCCAACTTTGTTTCACGTTTATTATCTTCCCTATATGCTGTTTATTTCTAAATTTCAGAAGGACCCTGCTAGAGCTTTGAGAATGACAACAAGACAAACTCTAATGGAGGTTTGGAGGTATGTTTCTACTCTTACTATCAAACTGTGTGCTGCATATGAAACAAATTAATATGTTATAAGGGTGATTAGAGGGTGAAAGAATTTGAACATGGGATTCTTGTGTGATCTTACTAGTACTCTTTGATGAACCACTGTCTATCTTTATTGCGGACTTGGTACGCTACAAACTACCTGATCAAAGGGCACCAATATTTCAATGAATTTAGCCTTTCACACCTTTTGGTTAGAGAGGCGGCGAGTAGATTTTTAATCATGTAGCTATCCCCATTTTGGTTCCTACTATGATCTCTCTCTCTCTCTCTCTCTGTGTGTGGGTGTGTGTCTGTCCCTCTCTGTACTTCCCTTCTCTCTTTTTTATCCTTGTTTCTTGTTCAAACAGATGAAACCTCTAAGCTTTCTCTTCTGATTTTTGCATTTTTCTATTTCTTTTTTCAAGTTAGAAATCAAATGGTTGATTTTTCATCTCACAGCACATCCTGTGTGTGATTCCAGTATGCCATTATAATGTACCTTTTACAACCATAATACTTGTATAACATGCTAAACCTATTCTTTTTGTGATTGAATCAGGGATGGAGGAATGAGGGGGCTCTTCACTGGCGTCGGTCCTCGTGTTGGCCGGGCTGGCCCATCTGTTGGAATTGTGATTTCCTTTTATGAAGTTGTGAAGTATGTTCTACGTCATCAGTATTCAACTTCTTGATGAGATGCAGGGAAGTTTGTTTACCTGAAAGAATCTTGATAAACGCCTTACTTTTCACCTTTGTGAAAGCCAGTTGTGGATATGGATAGCAGGATAGGATACAGATGAAAAGAAATTTTGACTGCCGTAGAATAGATGCTCTTCTCAACTCCTGCTAACCCCGGATAATTTTATTCCCCTTTTGCATCCAATTTTGGATGTTTAGATGTAATTCAACATTTTGGTTGAGAAAAGTTTTTGTAGTATTATAATTTGGTTATATATAGTAGAAAATATTTTCCTGGGTTGATCTCAATGCTATCTGCAAGTGTTGTTAATTATTCTTTTCCATTTTTAAATATATAGTTTTTGGTGCTTGATTGTAGAAGCTGTTACTTAGTATCCTGTTGTAGCTCTTTTGCCCAAGATAAAACTTTTGCAATTACATTAGCCACTAAGTTGCAAAACAAATCAATGATTTTCATCACTAAACAACAAAAGCTAAGAAGTAAAGAACAATCATTACCCATCGAATAAAAGCAAAAACCAGGACACTTGCACTACTAGTATTTCTTTTACAAGTTACTACTACTTGGTTGAAAGAGTTTTACTACACAAGTACTACCAGGGGGTGCTTGAATATCTCCAATTCCATTTAACAGGTGATGGCGAGTTCTTTGCTGTAGCAGCAATGGATGATCCATCTTTCAAGCCCCTAACCTCATCACTTACCTCCGTATTGGCTGGCTGGCTGGCTCTCTTTTCAACTACAACCCAAATGATGTTCCTATTCTTCTTTTTTGAATCTCCGGTTTGATTTTTATAACAGTGCAAGTGTGAAGCAAACATACGCAATAATTCAAATCACCTAAGAAAGCATAAGGCACCATGCATGACTGCAAAGCAAGTAAAAATTATTCATGAAAATATATAATAGCTTTATTATTATAATTAATTATGTGCTACAATTTTCTACAAACCATCCATTAAACAAACATCCAAACTAATGCTCATGAGTCAAACTAAAAGAGAGGACTCCTGTGAGTAGCAGAAGAAATTAATCAATCCAGTACCACAAGCTTCTTCTACTCCTCACCAGCAATGGCCGCTTCCATAATGATCTCCGGATAAATAGCTCCATTCTCCTTTAAGAAGATAGTCATCAAGTTCTTGGAAAAGCCACTGACCAGTGCCACTCCTGGCTGATTCCTTGGAACAGGTGTAGACCTTGAGTCCCTCAAATTCCAGAACACAACCTCTGGTATACAAGAACCATAACCTCTGGTCTCATTCAAATTCCCATTCACAGCCACTACCAATATTAAATCAAACACCTTCTGAAAATCAGTGTTCATTCCCATCTCCATGCTCTTCACAAATTTAGTCTTGGATCTCAAGTCATTCCCTTCCACCTTCTGAAGCTTGAGGTTGGCACTGAATGTAATGAGCTTCCCACTCCAAGGCCTCACTCAATTCAGATACTAACAAGCCGAGTGCCACTGATACCTCCATAGGAGTACCCATCATACTCCCCGATACCTCACACACTGCAAGACAATTCTTCAATTTGCCCTTCTTAGACACGTCATCCACCATTCTTTTCCATTGAAGCTTGGCTACTTTGCCTCCATACTTGTATGAAGACCCTATTATCTCGTGAGGAAGCAATGCCCCAGCAGCAATTGTAGCCTTTCCATATTTTACTTTCTCCAAATAATCTTCAAATCTTTCTTTGTCATGCTTCAAGAACTTCTCTCGATAAAAATTCATGGCAACTGAGGGCACCCGGTTGTAAGGAATTTCGCCCCACTGATTTGCCCCAATATAAACCTCTGGCAACTTCAGCGCCCTTGCGCAGAGGAACCAGCACTTGCTTTCTTAGGCGGTCACGCACATAATAAGCGTAGTGAAAGTCCTCAATCCCTTCATTCTCGAGATATGACTCATTTGGGAAAACCTTCCTTGCTATACTGTCGCACAACACCGTTGATTTATCAAATGAAGAGTCTAAGGAAGGGCACCACTTGGCAACCAAATTTATTTCCTTCCATTTTCTGGAATTCAACAATTGGAGATCAGCTTTGAGACAATCGTCAAACAAATCAGAAATCCTTTCATATAAAAACTTGTAATCAGGGTCAACCCTATATCTTTCAACGGCCTTCTTAGCCATCTCAATCTTCTTCTTTTCCTTAAGTTTGCTCAACTTCTTCTGTAAAGTCCCTGCCCTCTTTTCAATCACTATCTTCTTCATCGTGGCCAAAACCCTTTCAATGTCTGCCCTACTTTCAATCCTTTCAGCCTCTGCCTTTTCAGCCTCCGCCCTCCTTTCAGCCTCTGCCTGCCTTTCAGCTTCTGCCCTCCTCATCTCGGCTTCTTTCGCCTTCTTGTTCTTCTTCTGCTTCTTCTGGCTGGCAGTGAAAAGAGCATCCTAATTAATGGGGGTTCCGCTAGAGGGTGTCTGGTGCATATGGCTATATCCTCCACGTCGTCTGCCTCTAAATCCACCCCTGCGTCTAACTCCATGGCCTCTGCCTCCAAGTCCAATTCTTCTGCCTCCACGTCCAACTCTATATCCATTACCGTCTCTGATGCCTCTGTATCCTCCCTTTCTTACCAAAAATTCTTGTTTGGCTTTCCGCCTGACGTCTAAACCTTCCAGGAGACGGTATAGAATCTCGGGCAAGTCCTTGAAGTAGCCAAATTCGGCCATAGGGCCAACATTGCAGGCTAGGGTTTTGGGGTGGTGATTGTGAAGCCAGAGTGCGCTGGCTTAGTAGCCCTCTTTGTCGGTTTTTCCGATGCCACCTAGGTCACGGAGCTCTAGGAGTGCATACAACATAGAGGCAACAACCACCAAAAGAGGCCTGGCGGAAGATTAGCTTATACAAGCTAATATAGTATCTCATATACTATAATATATGACTCCACATTTAAGCTGCTAAAAATACAACAAGCACATGATATGTATATAAAATAACATTAGCCACTAAGATGAAAACAAGTCATGATTTTCTTCATTAAACAACAGAGCTACGAAAAGCACCAACTAATACAAAATTGTACTAAAATGAATCGAGTCAAACAAAGGGTAAAATCATTACCCTCCAGATTAGCCAAAAAAAAAAAGACACCTTGCATCACTAGTATAAGCACTTTGCAATTTTGCATCACTGCAGGGCCAAGTAGGTAACAAATATCAAACTCTGCGCTACAAAGTAGTTATCAAACCACTCACATGGTTAAAGAAACCAGCATTTAAAAAATCATCGAGTAGCATACAATAGAGTGTGGCTAGTATCCTAGATTACATTAACAATTAGTTGCAACAGAACCAATCCAAGCACATAATAATATCTGTCATCTCAATAATAAGTTCAAAGGAAATAGGGAAATAACAGATGAAAGCAGAACCAGAATTGAAAAATATGAGAACCACAAATCTTTTTTTTCTTTTGTTCTTTTTTGGGTAAATTTGAGAACCATAACTCTTAAAAATCCTTTCTTGAAACCTATTATAAAATTTTATTTTTTTCACTCTTAGTCACAGACTCACTGACCTAATCTACTAGGGGAGGGGGAAACCAAAGACACTCATCCCCATAAATTTATCAATCGAGCACTTCAAGGTTTTTGTACTCGTTGCCAGCAATGGCTGCTTCCATAACAGTCTCCGGAGTCAGATCTCCATTATCCTCTAAGAAGATAGTCATCAAGTTCTTGGAATAGCCACTGACAAGTGCCACCCCTGGCTGGTTCCCTGGGACAGGCGTGGCTCTTGAGTCCTTCAAATTCCAGAATACAATCTCTGGCACACAAGAGCCATAACCTTTCGCTGTAAACTTTCTGGTTATAGCTTGATAATCAGTCTCCCAGTGATTCTTGGAGGCCTGATCAAATTCCATGCCACTAAACACAAATATCCTCTTAATCATCTGGTCCTCCTCCAAATTCACATTCACAGCCACTTGCAATATCAGATCAAACACCTTCTGAAAATCAGTGTTCTTTCCAAACTCCATGTCCATTACAAAATCAATCTTTGATCTCAAATCCTCCCCAGCCACCTTCTGAAGCTTTGGGTCAGCGCTAAATGTTATGAGTTTCCCACTCCAAGGCTCCTCACTCAATTCAGAAACTAACACACCGAGTGCCACCGCTACCTCCATTGCAATACCCTCCATACTACTTGATACATCACACATTGCAAGACAATTCTTCAATTTGCCCTTTTTGGAGAAATCATTCACCAATCTTTTCCATTGAAGCTCGGCTACTTGACCTGCATCCCCATCATCTAAAGACCCAATTATCTGGTGGGGAAGCAATGCGCCAGCTGCAATGCTAGCCTTTCCGGATTTCACCTTCTCCAAGTAATCTTCAAATCTCTCAGTGTCATGCTTCATGAACTTCTCCTTGTAATAGTTCATGGCAATAGAGGCCACCCTGTTGTAAGGAATGGCGCCCCACTGATTCGCCCCAATATAAACCTCCGGCAATTCCAGTGCCTTGCGCAGGGGAACCAGCACTTGCTTTCGTAAGCGGTCACGCACCCGATAAGCATAGTGAGCGTCCTCAACTCCTTCATATTCAGGATATGACTCTCTTGGGAAAACCTTCCTTGCTATACTCTCGCAAATCAACGTTGATTTATCAAATGATGAGTTTAAGGACGGACACCACTTGGCAGCCAAGCTAATCTCCTTCAACTTCCCAGTATTCAATAATTCTAGGTCGGCTTTGAGACGATCAGCAAAGAAATCAGAAATCCTTTCGAATAAAAACCTATAATCTGGGTCACGCCCATATCTAGCAACAGCTTTCTTAGCCATGATAACCTTCTTCTCCTCCCTCAGTTTGCTGGCATTCTTCTTTTCAAACTGGGCCCTCCTCAACAAGACCAAAGCCCTGGCCTCTTTTGACTTCCTACTGATATAAGTATTTTTCTTCAGCTTCTTCTTCTTACTAAAAGAGGAGAACGGCCTCCAAATGGGATTGGCGATTTCAATATGGTGACCTCCTCTTCCTCTATATCCGCCCCTTCCTCCCCTTCCGCCCCTATATCCGCCCGTATTTCCTCTTTTTCTTGCCAACCATAATTCCTTGGCTTTTTTCCTGACATCTGAACCTTCAAGAAGACGGTAGAGAATCTCCGGCAAGTCCTTGAAATAGCCAAATTCGGCCATAGGGCCTATATTGCAAGCTATGGTTTTGGGGTGGTGGTTGTGAAGCCAGAGGGCGGCGGTGTAGTAGCCCTCCTTGTCAGACTTGCCGGTGCCACGGATGCCACGTAGGTTACAGATGAGTTTGAGGGTGGTGAGGGGATTGTGGGCCCAAGCAAGCTCCAGGCTGTGGGTTAGGGATCCGGCGGGCGTATTGGGGACTACACTGAAGAACAAATCTAGACATGGATTAGGCTGTGGGTTTGGGGGAAGAGTGGTGGAGTTAAAATTTTTCTCCACTATATCAACGAACCAGTTCCCGGTATTGCCCGAGAATTGGACGGCATCGGCAGGTTTTGGGTTGTAGATTTCCGGCGGCCCAAGGAGAGCTTTTGATGGAACCATTCTTCTCCCCAAGGGGCAATCGGATGGGACTGATAAATTCTGGCAATCGGATATGGGTTTTGGCTTACATCTGGGTGAGGCTTTCTGGTGTTGACCATACATGAGCGATGAAGATGAACAAAATCTTAACCACAGTTAGTGGCGAAGCCGCGTAGAGTTCTGTGGGCGTCAATTGCCCCCACCGAAAAAAAAAATTTATTTTATAATATAAAATAAATTTTAAAATTTTTAAGTATTATATATAAATTGACCTTATTAAAATTTTATAAATTTTCTATTATACGGGGTCAAATTAAAAATTTATAACTTTATCAATCAAATTTTAATCACGTATGACTCATATCCTCTTAATATATGTATCTCTTTATAATATTTTAAACTAAATAATAATCTAATTTATATTATTTTTAAAAATAAATAATGAATTACTTACTTATGAATAATTGTGATTAAAAAAATCTAGTATGAGTCAATATAATATATATATACCATATATTATTGCTCATTATATTTTCATTATAATATAGTATAAATATATATACTCGAAAGTATAAAGTATTAAAAAAAATTGGCTCGGGGACGTTGCCCTCAAACCCCTGCTAAATTATTTGTAACTCAATAATAATTTCGACCTCACTGACAAAAAATCCTGACTTCGCCCCTGACCACAGTCCCTAGTTAACAAAGAAAATTCAACATTATCTGTATAAGAAATGAATTTAAAAAATTAATGGGCCATGCGACTTGGTATTTTATTTGGAGAGTTGATTCTCAAGAACTAACACTGAAAACAAACGACCTATTAGTAAATATTCTTTATATGGATTTTTCTCTTGATTTTTCTTCTACCTACTATCTTCACAACACGGTGGGAAAAATCTAAAAACAAAAACAAGATAGGAAATAAAACAAAGAGAAAAGAGCCTTTAATCTAGCTTCAGAAACAAACCTTATTATCTCCATCATTTGTTGTAAGTAACAAAGTGCAGCTGCTTATAGTAGTAGACTGAGACCTTGTTTCAAGTTCTACCAACAACAATGCTCAATTCTTTAAAAGAATAATGCAACCAAGTGTTCAAGTGCAGTATATGACGACAAAGGCAAGCAGAGGGGTAGCATTCCTGATGGCATGATTAGTGATCCGCTGAAAATGCAGTCCAAATTAGTGGCTACATAATATATCCCACCTAAATGTCCTTCACAATTCCTAATCCATTCATTCGCATGCAATATGCCATAAGAACCAACACTTTGACTTTGCCTTGTACACGAGGACCCTCTCAACAGTTATACTATCAAACAGCAATGACAGGGATAGACTAGGCACAAAAAGAAACAAATGTGACCACATAATCCAATTGTAGACTACTCTAACGAAACAATGGAATATAATTACTAGGATTGGAAAGGTTTTACACTCACTGAATGTAACTACATTCAGGCTAAACACATCTATATCAACGGAGATCCACTAAAACAAACACCGGAAGGGTACCAAGCTTACATGTATCATATACAGTACGTATGGTGGCCTTTGTCCTGTAGATTCTGCACTATTTGAGCTACTGATGAACAAATACCCCACATTTGGCACCAATAAAAAGTTTATGATATCAGTCAGAGACGTACGCTCAGTCGACTTGTTGGTTATCATCAATCATACTTCCTAAAAACATCAAAATTGGATAATGTTGGTAACGTTAAATCCGAGATAATCATATTCAAATTACAGATGTGACGACTAAAGCAACTGAACATATTCCACTTCTGTACACAATTTTGGGACTGCATACAGCACACACAGCAGGGAGGCAACAATCACCAAAAGGGGCCTGGCAGAAGATTAGCTTATAAAAGCTAATATAGTATCTTATAAAAGCTCATGATATGTTGTATATAAAATAACATTTGGCACTAAGATGCAAAACAAGTCGTGATTTTCTTCACTAAACAACAGATCTAAGAAGCAAAGCTACAACTGCTATAAAATTATACTAATATTATATGGTGCCAAACAAGGGGCAAAAGCATTTCCCTCCAGATTAGCAAAAACCAGGACACTTGCAAAATTCAATATTAGCAGTATATAAGTTACTAGTTAGTACAATCTACCTTGCATGCATGGAATACATAAAACATACCAGGTCTGAAAGTTGTACCCGAGTCCCGACATGATTTAATACAGTTTTTCGTTGGCATCAAACACACAACCATGTCAAGAAGGAAAGGAAAAACAAAGGATCATACTTTCCAACTCCTTCAGAGACTTCAGCTAATCTCCTTCTGGGTCTCCATCAGTAAGAAACACAGGTGAAGAAGTACCCCCTAAGAAAAGTAAACAGTATTTTTCAAACCAAATCAAACCAATATACCGTTATTTAATTTTGTTTTACAAAATTAAAATTTGAAATAACAAAACTGTGAAATGCTGTGGAATTCTTACTTTGTTGATTTGGTTTAGGCCTCCAACATAACACTAACAAATTAATGACAATATAGGCAGCTAGTGCACCTTATTATACAAGTTGCCACGACAATGACTTCAAGCCCTTGTCAAGATATTAAACAATAGCATTATCCTTCAACAAATTTGTCTACTAGTATAAATACTATGCATCACTGCAGGGCCAAGTAGGTAACAAATATCAAATTATGTGCTTCAAGTTATCAAACCAATCACATGGTTATAGAAATCAGCATTACCAAAATTATCGAGCAGCACAATGACATGTTTAAAGGAAATAGGCGAATATCAGATGAAAGCAAACCAGAATTGAAAGATAGAACCATAACTCTTATAAATCCTTTATTGATACCTATTATGAAATTTTATTATTTTAGCTCTTAGTCACAGACTCACTGCTATAATCTACCTAATCTATTAGGGGAAGCGTAAGTAATTTAAATGTTCCTAATAAAATACTTCTATATAATTATACAATTTGCCCTTGTAATTAGATATACAATTTGACTTTTAAAAAGTTTCCATGCATAGTTATAGCTGTGCATACAGCAGCAGAGCAGAGAGGCAACAACCACCAGAAGCGGCCTGGCACAAGATAGGATATAATGGAGTATCTCAGGTACGTACAGCTATATGAGACTACATTTTAGGCTACAAAATTACAAAACAAATTATGATTTTCATCATTAAACAACAAAAGCTTAGAAGCAAATCACCAGCTGATGATACAAAAGTGCACTAATATATACAGTCCAAACTAGGTATACAACTTGGAGGATATGAATTGGATCCAGAAACTAGCAAGATGGACTAATACAAATTACATAAAATTCAGCACACTAAACAAAGCAAAGAAAGTACCATGACTGCAAGGAAAGTAGGTACTAAATAATGAAAATTGTAGAGCATTATTAGAATTACAAATAGCAGCAGCACTGTCTGTGCTAACAAATTTATTAAAGCCATATAATAAGAAAAAACGGTTGATAAAAACAAGCATTATTCATTCATTCAAAAGACTCGCTCTTTATGTCTGTAAAGACAATTTAAGTTAAAATTAAAGGCAAAGGGGGAAATAACATATGAAAGCAAAATAAAAACTGAGAGAGATAAAATAACCATTACTCAGATTCAGTCTTTCTAACTCATAGCCATAGACATCACTCACCTAATCTACGAGGAGAATATAAAAGGAAAACTAAAGAGAACCTAATTCATCCATTAGGAGGGTAAAGAAAAAAGAAAACTAAAAAGAGAACTCTAAAAGAAGTTGACAGAATGAAATTAAATTAATCAATCCAGCACCACAAGTTTCTTGTACTCCTCGCCAGCAATGGCCGCTTCCATAACACTCTCCGGATTCAGACTTCCATTATCCTCCAAGAATAGAGTCATCAAGTTCTTGGAAAATCCACTGACCAGAGCTACACCCCGCTGGTTCCCTGGGACAGGCGTAGCCTTCGAGTCCCTCAAATTCCAGAACACAATCTCTGGCACACAAGAACCATAACCTTTCTCTGTAAACTTTCTGGTTATAGCTTGATAATCCGTCTCCCAATCACGATTCGAGGAGGCCGCATCAAATTCCATGTCACTAAAAACAAATATCCTCTTAATCATCTGCTCTTCCTTCAAATTCCCATTCACAGCCACTTTCAATATTAAATCAAACACCTTCTGAAAATCAGTGTTCGTTCCCCACTGCATGTTCCTCACAAATTTAGTTTTCGATCTCAAGTCATTCCCTTCCACCTTCTGAAGTTTCGGTTTGGCGCTGAATGTAATGACCTTTCCACTCCAAGGCTCCTCACTCAACTCGGATACTAACACGCCGAGTGCCACTGATACCTCCATCGGAGTACCCGTCATACTCCCCGATACATCACACACAGCAAGACAATTCTTCAATTTGCCTTTCTTAGACATATCATCCACCATTCTTTTCCATTGAAGCTCGGCCACTTCTCCCCCATCCCCATCATTTAAAGAGCCAATTATCTCGTGGGGAAGCAATGCGCCGGCCGCAATTGTAGCCTCCCCGGATTTTACTTTCTCCAAATAATCTTCAAATCTATCCTTATCATGCTTCAAGAACTTCTCCTTGTAAATCTTCATTGCGACGGAGGCCACCCGGTTGTAAGGAATGGATTCCCACTGATTTGCCCCAATATAAACCTCAGGCAACTCCAGCGCTTTACGCAGGGGAACCAGAACTTGCTTCCTTAGGCGATCACGCACGCGATAAGCATAGTGAGCGTCCTCAACTCCTTCGTACTCAGGATAAGCCTCCCTCGCAAAAACCCTCCTGGCTATACTCTCGCACAACAGCGTTGATTTATCGAAGGTAGAGTCTAGAGAAGGACACCACTTGGCAGCCAAGCTAATCTCCTTCAATCTCCCGGAATTCAACGATTGGAGATCGGCTTTGAGACGATCTGCAAATAAATCAGAAATCCGATCGTGTAAGAACTTATAATCCGGGTCACGCCCATACCTTGCAATAGCTTTCATAGCCATGGCCATCTTCTTCTCTTCCTTCAGTTTGCTTGCATTCTGCTTTTCAATCTGAACCCTCCTCAATGACTCCAAAACCCTAGCCTCTGTCAACTTCCTATTACCATGTTTCTTCTTATGCTTACCGGCAACCGAAAAAGGTCCCACTCTTCCGGTATGGGATCTCCCTCTTCTACCTCCTCCTCCTCTACCTCGTCCCCCTCTTATTCCTCCTTTTCTTGCCAACCATTCTTTCTTGGCTTTTTTCCTGACATCCGACCCTTCCAGAAGACGGTAGAGAATCTCGGGCAAGTCCTTGAAGTATCCGAATTCGGCCATAGGGACCACATTGCAGGCTAGGGTTTTGGGGTGGTGGCCGTGGAGCCAGAGTGCGGCGGTGTAGTAGCCCTCCTTGTCGGACTTGCCAGTGCCACGGACGCCTCGGAGGTTACAGATGAGTTTGAGGGTGGTGAGGGGATTGTGGGTCCATGAAAGATGCAGGCGATCGTTTAGGGTTTTGGCGGGGGTGTTGGGGACGACGTGGAAGAAGAAGTCTAAGCATGGGTTTCCGGTGGAGAGATAAGTTGCAGAGAGATTTTCGGTGTAACCCATTGGTGGGTTTGGGGCTTGAGCGGTGGAGTTGAAGTTGGCCTCCATGAGATCGACGAACGGGTTACCGGTTTTACCGGTGGGGGGGAGGAGGATGATTGGGGTTTGGGTGAGTATATTCCCGGCGGGCCAACGAGAGCAGAAGATGATGGATACATGGTGGTGTCAGTTACTGACGGAGGAGAAAGGAGATTTTGACTAATTGGGAATTAGATGATCATGACTCAAGAGAGATAAAAGGCTTAATGAATGCGAGTAATCGTCTATTAGCTATTCTTGTATTGTTAGTATTACTTGCCCATCACGCTTCTTTTATTTTAATCTCGGTTATTTTATTTTTTATTAATTTAACATACACATCCCAAATCTCATGGTAAACATGAGTGGGTTTTTCAATTCCAAGTTGCAACCATTGTAGGGCTTGGGCTTTTTAAGTTGGTTTGTTATTTGTACTAGATTTCAGCTGGTTTGTTATTGAAAACTTAATATATTAAATATATTTATATTAATTTATTTAAGAGTATTAATATAATATTTTCTGTGCAACTGCAATGTATATTATCAAACAAATTAAATATTATCTTTTTTCTGTATATAATAATACTTATATATATATATATATATATATATATATATATATATATATATATATATATATAATAAAATTAAATATTATCTTGATCAAAACAGATCTAAAACATAACTCTTAAATAATATATCTCTCTTAAATAGCATACATTTATTAAAACTATATCGTTTTGAAGACTCTTTTAAAAATAAGTGGAACTGCGGGTGGCATTTTTATAAATAAAAGAAAAACAAGTGTGACCACACTCATTTAATATTATTTGTTTTTTTAAAAAAAATTCAAAACGAAGTAGTTTTAATAAAGTTATACTATTTAAGAAATGTATGCTTTAGATCCGCCCTCTTATTTTGATTGATATTCTATTTTCACGTGGAGGGAATATTTATATTGAATAAAATTTATAATTTCTTTTAAAATTATAATTTTGATGATAATAAATACAATTATTAAAAAGTAATAAATCTTTTTATAATTTTATCGGCCTCATTTCTTCTTACTGATACATACATTATTTGATATTAAAGCTATCTATTAAAATTTAACTGGCAATTCTTAGTGAATGGTTTCTCTATTTAAAAGTGAAAGCTATTTATTTTTTCCCATTATCATCCTCTTATAAAATAAACAAGTCAATGAGATTTAACCAATCTTTTCTGATGGATAAAAATATATAAATTAAATTAGCACCGCCATCGGAAGAGAATTAAAAATTAGATGAGGTGTGAGTGACAGTCAGTCTGGAAATTTTCAGATTATTTTGGATTGGTCAATGGTTGGCACGACCTGCTGCTGTTAGTAAGTATTAAGGACTGTTTCCAAATTAAGCAGAATGGTGAACATAAACAACTCAATAAGATTTAAGGTACGTCCATTCCAAAGGGGTAGATTTAAGTCTAAACAAATTAATATGTACGCGGGTATTCCCTAAAACCATCACAAAAATAAGGCCAGATGCCCAGAAATCTACCAGGCCCACAAATCTACAATATACTGTAGTATCTATGTAGCACGGTAGCCTTGGTGTTGAAAAAAACTGAAATCAAAAGATAAACAGACAGAGAAAAGAGCCACATGGATTGTGCAGAAGAGGCAACAACCACCAGAAGTAGCATGGCAGAAGGCTTATACATGGTAATATAATATCTCATGTACTCTATGACTCTACATTTTAGCTGCTACAAATATTACAAGCAGATGATAACCATACCTTGCAGGCATGGATGAAATACATAAAGCATACAATGATCTGGAACTTACTCCAGATACACGATTTCATACATTTTCACTTTGGCATCAAACAGCAACATGTCAGGAAGGAAGGAAAAACGGATCCTCTTTGCTTTGGTAGATTGCAAACAATTGTTTAGAGTAGTGAGTTGCCAGTTTTCTGCACAATTCAATGCCCTTACGATCATACTCTTTCAACTCCTTCACAGACTTCTGTAAATCTCCTCCTGGGTTTCCATCAGTAAGAAACTCAGCCAAAGATGTACCCCTAAGAAAAGTACAGATAATTATTAATTAAGATACAGTCCACAAAACAAATAGAACCAACTAACCATTGTTCAGTTTTGTTTGCCAAAGAGAGAAACTTCATTATAAAGAAAAAGATTACAAAATAGAGATGTAACATCCTTCAATATTCCTTCAACCTTGGGGAAATGACCACATAAGAGAGTGACAAAGAAAATCATTTCCAACAAAATTTTGTTTCTAAAGTTGGACCCCATATATACTAGCAATTCTTTCCTCAAAAAACCAACCACAAAATAGATAATACAAACACAAACACAATACTCGCTCCAATTCCATGAGCCCCCACCCAACTCCTCCCACCCCAACTCTAAAAAGAAAAAAGTAAATAAGATTATGGGTGGGGAGGTACTAAGCATTTTTTAATACAAAATGCAAAACTGTTAACCGCTATTCCTACTTTGCTGAATAGGTACAGGACTCCAACATATCACTAAGAAGTAAGAAGTAAAAAATCAATTGCGAAATAGATAACAAGCGGTCTGTATCCATAATTCTAACCAGGTATGTGGTAGAAAGATCATTAAATGCACTTTTGTATCAAGGAAATATACTAATAACAGTTCCAATTCTATAATACATACACACACACACACACACACACACATATATATATATATATGCAACTACATATTCATGTATAGTAACAAGTTTTAGATTCCTAACCTGTGTGCATCACACTGGCTAAATCCTCGTTGGTTGGAGTATATTGTTCCTTTACAGCATTTTTCCTCGGATGTTTGCTGCCGATAGAGAACACATACAGCCTTCATACACAGTTCAGGGTCCTTGCCAAAATCAGCAAGCATGTCTGCCTCGAACTCCCACTTTAAATTGCGGTCTCTATTCCTTCGAAGTTTTGACATAATTTTGCCATAGTTTATTTTAACATCTGAAGTATTTTCTGACTCGCCAGAAGTATCAACACTGTCAGAGTTTCTTAAATCATCGGTACTTTCAGAATTCTCAGAAACATCAGAGCCGTCGACAATAAATCCTCCCAAACTTTCACCCTCACTCTCTGACCTATTCTCCTCCATATCAGCGTCTTCACCGTCATCCTTCGTCGAAATTCTAGAATTGCAATCAATTTCCAAGGTATTCAAAGTAGGAGACCTTTTCTGTAGCAAATTTTCTTCAAATTTTTTCAAACTTCCTAGGCGCCGTCTTGTTACAGATTCTAGTACTTTGTCCCGTGAAACAGTAGCAGGTACTGAGCAGATATTCAATTGAAAATCTGTGTTTGATTCTGGCAGATAATTAGTCTTGAGCATGCATATTGGAACATTATCATCATGTTCACTCTCAGAATCACTGGTAACAATATCGGAAGCTCTTTTTCTTTTAGGAGTTGAAACAAGATTTCTCAAACTCACTAGACGCCGTCTTGATGCAGATTCTTGGACTTTGCCCCCAGAAACAGTAGCGGGGAGTGGAGCACTATTCGGTTGAAAGTCCATGTGTAACATGGGCAGAAAATCAGTCTTGAGCTTGCAAATTGGAACATTGTCATCATCCTCATTCTCAGTATCACTAGTGACAATATTGGAAGTTCTTTTTCTTTTAGGAGTTGAAATAAATGCAAAACCCCCTTTGTAACCACCCATCTCCTCCTCATCGCTCTGATCTAGAAAATCCTTCTTAATCGTATTCTCAGTCTCAGAATTGGATCCTTTTATATTCCTACTACCTCCTGCTACAGAATCAGTTGAAACAAAAACGGTTTTATTTTCTTGATTCTCAAGAGTAGACATATGGTGCATAGTTGAATCTGGTTCACCATCGCTGTCACTAATATCAATAACACCAACAGAAGCACGTCTTAAACCACCCGGCGTAGGTGGCGCCATCTTCTTACTGGGGCTTCCTTCTCCAAATGCCAACTGTTTTCTGACTTGGCTGCCATGTTCCAGTTCAGTTCTAGAAAGGCTACCTCGTACTCCACCCTCAATATGTGTGGAATGCTTACAAGGTGCACCAGTTGAAGGTCTGTCCACTGAAAGAAAATTTATAATATATTGACACCTTACACTCAATTAATAAAATTGAAAATTTGATCATGTTATGTTAGCAATATAAAGTTTGACAACTGAATAAAACCACAGTACATCCCATTCCTCTCCCACCAATATAAAATCTTGAAAAGAAAAATTGACTACCTAATAAGAAATATTTCATTCTTCTATCTAGTGCCTTTCCTTCTTTCTTCTTTTTCCTTAATTAGTTGTTCTACCTAGTATTTTCAAAACGGTTTCTCGCTAAAAGAAATAAGTTTTTATTAATGGTAAAAGCTATATAATTTACAGTTTGAATGATTTGTGCAGCAGCCAGCAAGAAAAGGGGCAAAAGTGTCATGCAATAAGTCATGATCAACAACATTGACCCTTATTAGTTACCAGAGTTATGTAGTGAAAGCCAATCAATTATGCAATGCAAACTTCAATATGGTTCAAGATTTCCATCAAAAGCACCAACTATATTTAGTATATAATACATAGATCACTTACGGGTACATTAAATTGTGTACAATGGTTTAAACTAAGCAGTGCTCTAAAAATCCCCCGCCTAGGTCCGTCTAGGCCCCCTACCTAGGCGCTAGGCCCCCTCTTGGTGCCTCACCAAGGTGCTAGGCCCCCCTGGCGCCTCACCTAGGCCCAAGGCATCAAAAAATTCCTCCAGAAATTTAGGCGAGATCTAGGCGAGAAGGTTTTTTTTTATTTTAATAGTTACCCAAACCAGATCTTGATATATTTATTTTTCTAATGATTTACCATATTCATAATACAAGTTGTAGCATATCAAATCACAATAAGAAGTGAACAATATCAAGTCAAAATGGATAATTTTATTATAGTTTTAATTTTTTGAACATGTACCAACTTCAAATTATATAAATGATGATACATTTGTAATATTTAGTTTAATTCAATATAATTCTTAAATTTATGTTTAGTTTCTTAAGTTATAATATTAAATTAAAATCTTAAAATTTTAAATTTTATTATTTAATAACAATCTTATTTATGAATAAAACTAATACGTTAAAAATATGTTTGAACTTTGAAAATTGCATGTTTGTGTTTGAACTTTGGCATTAACAATATGGATATGTGTTTGAACTTTAAGCAAATGACTTTATTATCTTTATTATAAATAGACCTGACAATATAGTAAGTTAACTGTTGGGTCAAACCATATTAACTGGAACCATGGTTAACCATTTTTATTTATTCAAGTTGGTTAAAGTTTGGACCCATGTTTTTTAAAACAAATATAGTTCTGAACCGGTTAATCATTTTTCAACCCATATTCCATTCCGATCCGATCCAAATCGAAAAGATCTTTTCTCATCTTTTCTTCGCTGTCGACCCATATTTTTTAAAATATTGATATATGAAATTGAATACCATTATAAAAATGATCCAAAATCTATATATTACAAATATATATCATATAAGTTATATAAAAAATATATAAAAATGATCCAAAATATATATATTATATAAAAAAATATCTAATGGATCTTAAATTTGTTTCTCAAGCTACTAGATTTGAGTGGAAAACAATCAAAGCGACAGCATACCGGCCAGATGAAATAGAAAGATTGATTGAAATAGAGTATGATTGCAAATTTACCGTTCCGAATGAGTTTGAGAAAATTGGAGCTGTTATTATACAGAATTATCACGACAGTGAGATCATTTTTAATATATCTGTCGAATTAATTAAATTTTAATATGGTCTATAGAATTATATGGTTCAGTTTTCAACTTATCTTGTATATTCTATAAATTAATATATTCTTATTTTGGGTGACTAATGTTGTTTTGTATGTGTCAATTTATGTAAATTCTAGTATTCTAGTTACAAAAGAATTATATTATGCTGTATTTCGAATGTGATCCAACTTTTCTATTAGCAGGTTAATAATAATTTTGATAAATTATTTAAATATGGAAGGGTATTAATAATTTCAATTTAAAATTTTATTAGTATAGTTTTTTAGTATTTTATTATTTATATTAATAATTTTTATATCATATTATTACTTAATTAATTTAATTATGACGGTCACAATTTCATTTTTCAAAAGTTCTATTTAAAAGTCAAAACATCTTTAAATGGTTAAAATGGTTAATACGGTTTTGAACCATAATCATATAGTTCCAACCCACACAACCCATATTAAAAATAGTTAATATGATTTTAGTTCTTAAATGGAACAATAACCATATTTTGAAAACCAAAACCAACCCATAATCATATTTTGTCAGGCCTAATTATAGATTGTTTTGTTTTATATTATTGTTTTGTTTGGATAAATATAAAAGATAAAATATAAAAATTGACTTAAAATAAAAAATTTCGCCTACGCCCCCTAGGCGCTAACCCCCCCGGCCGCCGGCCGCCGGCCGCCCGTCTCCTGCCTTTTAGAACATTGTAAGTCAAATAAGCCAAACTATGAAATTAATTACTCCCTCTATACCGCAAAAAGAGTCCCATTTGAGTGGCTTAATTAATTTGCGAAATCCTAAAATTTAAATTGTGATGTGAATTTATTTTAACTTTCAAAATAACAATTTTGTAATTAGTAATAATTTTTAAGTAGTTTACAATAAAAATTTAGCAAATTGACTAGGAAAAATATCAAACGGGACTCTTTTTGTGCAATGGAGGGAATATAAAAAATAAACCTCCTCAACTCTTAAGGCTTGCATAAGTTGAAAGGGTTCTACTATGTTCAGTTGCAAAATACCTGATGCTTGAAGATCTCCAATTCCTTGAACAGAGTGATGGCGAGTTGTAATCACACCAACAGCAGCTTGTACTGTTTCTTTGCTGTCCGCCACTTTCTTCGGTGCTTGCAGATGAGCAGACCTGTTTGCAATGGACGATTGATTTTTCAAACCACTAACTTCACTCATCACCTCCATACCCATTTCTGATAGTATTGGCTCTCTGTTCAACTTTCCTGCCAAGAGATGTTCACCATCTCTGCCCTCAAATTCCAGCTCTCGTGCCTCCAGCACTTTAAACTTTGCCTTCCAAAACTCAACCTCACTTTCAGCCTTTTTCTTCTCACAGTCCAAAACTTTATTCTCAATCACCAAGTTAAAAACCTTTTCTCCCTCATCCTTCTCATCTGTCACGTCAACTTCTCTTTCCCTTCCATTCTCTCCAGTTGTGACAACCTTATTACCATTTTCAGCACAAGTCATCTTCTTTTTGAGTTCATCATACTTTTTCTTCAAAACCCCAAGCTCTTCGTCAATTGCAATCTTTTCGACTGCCAGAGCTCCAAACTTCCCCTCAAGCAATTCAAATTCACTATTCTTCTTTTGAATCTCCAACTCCAATTCAACACATTTTTTGCAATCATTCAATTCTCTCTCCATACCAGTTCCGGAATAAAAAAATCTCTTTACTTTCCACTGTGTCCACAATCATCCCAGTATCAACTTTCAAATCTCCGTCACCCCTCAATAATTTACACTAATAAGATAACATGCATAAACAATAAATTAAAGTCCGCATTCAGTTTCTCAAAACAATGGTTTCAGGCTCAGATCATAAAATATTCAACTAAAAAGGGGAAATTAACAGATGTTGATATACAGTAAGACGAAAGAAACCAACAAGCAAGCAATCAATCCATAACATAAACCCTGCTCCAGAATTTTAAGAATAACATTAAAAAAGACGTCCGAATTAGTAAAACCTAACCCTTTTAGTTACAAGGAGGAACGAAATATACTAAAACAGTAATTTCTTTTCTGGTTAATTTTTTTTGGGGGTGTTTTATAGAAAGCAACCAAACATTCCAAGCCCAAACAAAAAAACAACTACAAAATAATGGCATAACATTGTTCGAAACTGTAAATAAACTCACAGGAAGAGTAGTGCAGTGCGTTTCAGCGATAGAATTGCGAACGAATCTCTTTCTAGGGTTTACATAACGAACGGATTTGGGAAAAGTCGTACAGATTACGAGCTATGATGAATAAAAGACCGTTTGGAATCTCGTTATTTGATGAATACTACTACTTTTCTACTCTTACTAGCATGTTACAAGGGTAAAACCATAGTCGTAAGAACCGGACCGCTCGGTTCACCCGATTGGACCGTGAAGAATCGACCTAACTGGATTTTTTTTCAAAACCGTTGAACTGGCCAACTTCACAAAACCGGACCGGTCTTGCCTTGCTCCCTTTTTTAAAAAAAGAAAATTATTTTTTTCTTTAAATCAGTTTAGATAACTGATGCGCTAATGAGAAAACAAGAGGATTTAGAAATTTTTCTATAAAAACAAAAAAAGAGGGTTTAGATATGTTGGTTGATAGGGAAAAAAGAGTGTTTTGGAGATTGAATTTTATAAGAAGACAAGATGATGTAACTACGCCGAAAGGTTCTCACGTAAGACTTTCTCTCTTTCTTATTCAAGAAGCTTGTGGAAGGAAGAGAGTGGAAATAATTTAAAAAATAATATTATTATCACGTAAAAGTATCACATAATACTCACATACTGTATGAAATGGTATTTATGAATTTATTGTTAACATGACCCAATTAACTCAACAATAAATTTATGGGTGTCACCCATGCAGTATTAATATGAGATGAGAATGGAGATCAATAATGTGTGGCTAGCTATTACTTACTTATAAGTTGGTTAAATGAGGATTGTTCCTGAAATTTTAGTAATTTAGAATGAAAAATAAAAATGAGGTCATTTTCAAAATATTGTCTTCATCAAAACAAAAAAAGTAAAAATAAATAAATAAATAAAAATTATAAATTGTATTTAAAAAAGTGTATTTTTGGATTTTAAAACATAATAGTTCGACTACAACAAAATATATGAAAAATTTGACTAAATAGTTCGACTACAACAAAATATATGATAATATATTTATTGAAAGATACTTCTTTTAATATTCTTAAAAGTAAAATCTTCAATTAAATCTTCAAAATCACGTTTGTCCAGCATATCCTTCTTGATGCACATGATTGCAAACCATGTCACATTAATAGTTAGTAATATCATGTAAACAATTGAAATATTAAGAAAACAATTCAAAACTTTTACAAACTCCAGAAAATTTTAATGGCTCACTCTATTTCTCTTGACAAAGTCACACACACACACACACACACACACACACACACATATATATATATATATATATATATATATATATATATATAAAATAAAAAAATGGGTTCTCCTGATCGAAGACTCATGACGGTCGACCTTTCCGCCCGTGCTCAAGAACAGCCTTAGGTCAAATTAACTTATAAGTAATTTTTACCGTTCACGTGTTTATTTATGATTTATTTTTTAACTTATAAAATTAAGACTGATCATTCGGTTATAACCGAACTGAATAGACTATTCGGTTATAACCGAATATCGAAATAATAATAATTTTAATATCCGAAAAACTAATCGAATTTTGGAAATAACCGAATTTATAATTCGGTAATTCGGTAATTCGGTTAATAACCGAACATGTGCAGAGTATAAAAAGTTCTGAGCAAACCAACAAGTATAATAAGAAGGGAAACTACAATTAGTTTTCTTCCACTGCTTCAACGTCCCATTCATTATCTCCAACCGTCCTCCCCAAAGTATGCCCAACTATAATAAGAAACCAGACTATATATTATAGAACAAGAGAGAGAGACAACCAAGTAAAACAAATCTATATTACTCTGCATCTGCAAACTACAACCTACAGCTCTTTAAATAGAGTTACTGACTAACAAATGCTAGAAAATAGGACCACCAATTTTTACGTGCATAAACTTCCTAATAAACTGGTAAGCATTATGACCACTACTACACTAACAAACTGGTAAGCATTATGACCACTACTACACTAATAAGAAATCCCTATAAAATAGGATAACAACTAATACGTGACTCAACAATTCCTCCCTTAAACTGATATTCCAAATATTCAGTTTAACATTTTCTCCATAATGCATACTCCAAGTTTCTCTCTTAGTTTTTGGAAGACATTCAAATTGAGAGGCTTAGTGAATATATCAGCCACCTGGTCTTCACTTCTGCAGTGAATGATATCAATAACTCCTTCCATTGTGCCCTCCCTTAGATAATGATACTTCACATCTATATGTTTGCTTCTTCCGTGAAGAACAGGATTTTTAGAGAGTTTAATTGCAGAGCTGTTATCACAATAGATTATAGTGGGTCCCTCTTGCTTGAAATGCAACTCTTTAAGAATTTTCCTCAACCAAATAGCTTGACATGCACTTGCTGTTGCTGCTACAAATCTGTTGTTGACAAAGTAACTATTGGTTGCTTCTTTGAGGACCATGAAACAGCTGTTGAACCTAACATGAAAGCATATCCTGATGTACTTCTTCCATCATCCAAATCTCTTGCATAATCGCTATCAGTGAAGCCAATCAAGTCTGATTGTTCTCCCTTCTTGTAAAACAGCCCCAAATTTGTAGTGTCGCGCAGGTATCGAAGAATTCTTTTGGCAGCAAGAAGATGGATCTCTTTTGGTTGCTCCATATACCTGCTAATTAGACTTACAGCATGCATTAAATCAGGTCGTGTTGCTATCAAATACATTAAACTTCCTACCATTTGCTTGTAAAGAGTGCTGTCAACCCTTTTTCCTGTTGAATCATTCACAAGCTTCAATCCTGTCTCTTCCGGAGTGGTGGCTGGGTTGCAATTCTTCATATGAAACCTGTCCAAAATTTCTTGGGCATATTTCTTTTGAGACACAAAAATTCCAGCATCGGATTGCACTACTTCTATGCCAAGAAAGTAATGCATCAAACCAAGATCAGACATGTCAAATTCAGTCATCATGGATTTTTTAAATTTATCAAACATGACACTATCATTTCCAGTATAAAGAAGATCATCCACGTATAAACTCACTATGAGCATCTTTCCTCCATCTTCAACTTTTGTAAAAAGTGTATGTTCATATGGACATTTCTTAAATCCCTCCTTAGTAAAATAAGCATCTATACGACTATACCAAGCTCTTGGAGCTTGTTTTAGTCCATATAGTGTTTTTTTTAATTTATACACTTTATGCTCATCTTCATTCTTGACATAACCAGGAGGTTGGTCAATAAATACCTGTTCTTCCAAGTTACCATGTAGGAATGCCGATTTCACGTCCAACTGGAAGATAGGCCATGAGTTTTGAGCAGCCATTGCGATTACCATTCTAATTGTGTCGTGTCTAGCCACAGGAGCAAAAACTTCTTTATAATCCACGCCAAACTCTTGTTTGTATCCTTTAGCTACTAACCGCGCCTTGTACTTGTCAACTTCACCATTCTCATTCAATTTTGTCTTGTACACCCATTTCACACCAATGGAGTTTTGCCCTTTGGGAAGCTCTGTCAACTCCCAAGTATTGTTTCTTTCAATAGCAGCAATTTCCACATCCATAGCCTTTCGCCATTTTGCTTCTTTTACAGCATCGTCAAAAACTACAGGATCGCAATCTGAAAATAGAGCAAAATGTGTGAGTGGGTCTTCTTCAGACTCGTCAGAATTAGATACCTCATAATCCATCATCTATGCAGGCCTTTTCCTCTCTCGTTGAGGCCTTTGTGCTGCAGCTTCTTCACTTACAGGTAGGCTTTGTGAATCATTTTGAATGATTGTAGCTGGTTGTTGCACTAACTCCATATGTTGCTGCCTTTTCTCTTCATCACCATCAAAATCTGTAGGAATTTGTTGCTGAATGTTGTTCTCGATCCATGACCAGGTGTTTTCTTCATCAAAGATAACATCGCGGCTAATAATGATTTTCTTGGTGATAGGATTGTATAGCTTATAAGCTTTTGATTGATCACTAACACCAATAAAAACACATTTTTCTCCTTTGTCATCCAGCTTCTTTCTCTTCTCATCTGGAATATGGGCATAAGCAATACACCCGAAAAGTTTGAAATGATCTACTGTCGGTCTTCGTCCGTTCCAAGCTTCTTCTGGTGTCATATTTTTAACAGCAAGTGTAAGACCCCAAATTATTAATAAATGAAATTTAATTTCCTCTATTTATTATTCTGAAATAGTAAGGGTTGATTTGATTAATGTGGTTAGTTATGGGTAAAATGCGCAAATATTTTAAATAAGCAAGTGGTTATAAAATATTCATTATTGTCGGGAAATATTCGCTTGGTCGTGGAATATTCTTACTGTCGGAGAATATTCGTACGAAGGCGCAGTCTTTTGTGGGCCCCATAACGGAAAGCGATTGGATGAAGAAAACGACAAAAATAAGTTGTTTATAAATAACGGCGTAATTGTTACCGTTAATACTGTTGGAATACCCAGTGGTTAAAACACAGTAATACGCGTTGTTGCACACTAGCACACGGTATTGCACCAATTATTGATTCTTACGTAAGAAGGCACTACTCAATAATTGTTACAGTAATTATTGTTCAATATTGTATTTTATTGATTCAATAATTGCTGCGTTGATATTTTATATTACTGTTATTTTAATAATTATCACTACACAGTATTTTCTATTATCGGAACAATAATTCATATTATCTGAATAATATTATTAGATAACATTATTGGCAATGTCTAGAAAGTTCTGTCTAAGGAGAGGTTTGGTCATCTAATTACGCGCCAGTGAGGAGAGATCCTTATTGGAAAGCCCCCTCTTTCCTGGGAACGGCCTGGTTGCCAGTACTGTGATTCTGTAATATTATTTGTGTATAATTAATTATTGATTTATATGATGAGAAAAATAGTGATTTTATGTGGATATAGATGGGGAAAATTTTTAATGTGACAATTGTTGAAAATTAATATTTTATCTTTTTCTGATAAAATAATTTATTTAAATATATTATTTTAATAATATATTAATGGTGATATTTTTACAATGAATAATTCATTTAAATATTTTATCTTTCTCTCTCTAGATTATTGAGTGTATTTTGTGAGTATTTAGATACTTTGAGAGTTTCTATTCATCAGAGCAAGTTTCTTTCAGCCTTATACCGGTATTCCGACCAGAAGTACTGATATCTTGAGGTAAGGGGTATTATTTATTTCACATTCTGAAGAGATATTATTTTTCGTATTCGAGTGAATATTATTTCTGTTCAATATTCATAAGAAATTTTATTTCGTTCAATATTCGCGAGAAATATTATATTCGTTTAATATTCGTAAAGAATATTATTTTCGTTTAATATTCGTAAGGGATATTATTTTCTTCTTAAATGATATTATTTTCTTCAATATCATTATGCTGAAATATTGATATGAGTTTTTATCAAATTTGGAAGTTTTTGTGTCGGGGTTACTATTCATGTATACGGCACTATTCACGTATACGGCACTATTCACGAATACGGCACTATTCACCGAAAAATAAAATTTTTCCTTTTTGTCCAAGATGTCTATTATGGTTACTATCTTTGATTGTATCCATGTTTTGATCTTTATTTTTGAATTCTGCTTCACAATTGATTATTATGAAGTATTATTGATCTTGGATAAACTGTTATACGAATCCCTACTATTTGTCCTTCTGTCTCATTGGATTCGTTCTCTTTAAGATATTTTTCATCATCCTCAGTCCTAAATGATGATATTAATGAATATCTTTGGCCTGTAGTGCAAAGATGTATGATTACTTGATGAATATCTTTAGCCTGTAGTGCAAAGATGAACAGGTGTTGAGATGAACATGACTGACAGGTGATACAAATGAATATCTTTGGCCTGTAGTGCAAAGATGAATATTTGGATAAAGATGATTATTAATTGATGTTACAGGGATAAAATATTGATGATGGACTTTTAAATCTTAGAAGATAGTAGAATTCTTTCTCTACTTGACTCTTCTAATGGTTTGCTGTTTCCGCTGCAGTTGTTGATCTAAAACTTGTTGTCGATTATATTCTATCAGATTTTTCCCTGTTGAAGACTAACGATAATTTGTTTGTATATTATCTTAGTCATAATATTCTTTACTGGGCTAGTTGAGCTCACCCTTTTCCTTTTTGTTCCATTTTTCTTCTCAGGAGGTGAGAACATAGCAGGATCTAGTCGGGGTATGGAGTGATGGTTCTAGAAAGATGTTTTAGCAGTCCTCACTATTTCTGTAAAATAGTGTTTGAATAATTGTAATGAGGATTTATTTGAGTGTGGATATTGTCTAGAAGACAATATTTGTATTTAAACTCACAGTATGTGTTGTCGTATTTTGCACGACATTTGTATTATTGAAGTTGTAGTTTGCTTTCTGTACCATGTATTTGGCGACTCAGAATGGGTGTTGTATACCTATTTTGGGGGCGTCACAGTTGGTATCAGAGCTTAGGGATATGATCCCTGGCTGAGATGTGAGACAAGAACTAGGAGGGGAGAGACGGGGAATTCCTTCACTAGTATGACTTGACTAAGTTTATTTGGTGTTTATTTGGTCGGTCAGAGTATAGGGATAATATATGACATGACTATTAACCCTTGTTTTATGGCAGTATTTAAGAATGGCAGCTGAGAACGTTAAAATGGAGTAAATCAGACCGTGGAGACACCTTTGATCACCACCCAGGGGAACGTGCAACAGGAAGACAATATTCCTCCTGTAAACAACGTTACCGAGCAAACGATGAATGATGGAATGTTTAGGAGCTTTTTGCAGTTCATGCAAAATCAGACGAGGGAGACTCGTGTGCAGAATACGGGTGGAAATGATAACGCGCGGTTTGTCACAGCTAAGCAGTTCAAAGAATTGGGACCACCAGAATTTAAGGGAAAGCCGGATCCGATCATGGCGGAAACGTGGGTCAAGCAAATTACCAAGATATTCGATGTCTTGGGATGCACGGAGGAACAAAAGGTTCCATTCGCCACCTTTATGTTCCGCGGTGAGGCAGACTACTGGTGGGAGTCTGTGAAGCGTACCCAGCCTGACGCACTCAACATGTCCTGGAAAACATTTCAAAAACTGTTCAATGACAAGTACTTTCCTGAAAGTATTCGTCATATGAAGGAGGTAGAGTTTATCAGACTGGAACAAAACAACATGACGGTGTCCCAGTACGAGGCAAAGTTTGCAGAGTTATCCAGGTTTGCACCTTATTTGGTCAAAAATGAGGAACGAATGACAAGGATGTTTCTGAGAGGTCTAAAACCCGAGATTCGACAATATCTTATCTCTCATAAATTTTCTTTATATTCAGATGTTGTAAATAGGGCTCAATTATTAGAGCGAGATAATGAGTATGTGCAACCGAGGGACCACAACCAGGGTCATACCGGTGGCGGCAGTCATCGAAGCAATGAAAACCAGCAGGGAGGGAAATATTCGGACAAAAGCGGTAACCACTCTGGTGGTAATCGTGGTCGTGATAATAGAAGGAGCGAGTCGGGAGGAAATTTCAAGAAGAGAAGGTACAACAATGATAATGTGAAGACGTCAGCACAAACATCAACTGTTTCTAGGGGAGGAGAACGACCACTGGTCGTATGTTACAAATGTGGGAAAGAAGGACATATCAGCCCAAACTGCCCACAACAATCCAAGGTATGTTATAACTGTGGAAAGGAGGGTCATATAGCTCGAGAGTGTTCTGTAGCAAAACCAAGTTCAGCGGGGATGGTGACTCCAAAAGCTGTCCCGGATAAGTCGAAATCAGCAGTTCCTGGAAGGGCGTTTGTCGTTACTGGCCAAAACGCGAGAAACCCGAACGAGGTGATCACGGGTAAGCTAATCTTGAATTCTTGCGAAGTTTATACTTTACTAGATACCGGTTCTACCCATTCTTTTATCTCTCCTGCTTGTGCTCAACGTTTAAACTTGACTCCGGAGAAATTGAACTTTAACTTATCTGTTGAAACTCCGTTGGGAGAAACCTTCGTTACATCTAAAGTTTATAAATCTTGCATGATCCAAGTTGGTACTATCACATTACCTGTTGATCTTATCTCTTTAAAGATACTTGCTTTTGATGTGATTTTAGGAATTGATTGGTTAACCACTCATCATGCTAAAATTGATTGTTTTCGTAAGGTTGTTAGTTTTAGTATTCCTAACCAACCTGTCATACGAATTCAAACTACTAAACCACTAAAATCAGTCACTGTCATATCAAGCCACAAAGCTATTCGTTTATTGAAAAACGGATGTCAAGCTTTCTTAGCCCATGTAATGGATTTGAACAAAAACACGTCAGATTTGAATAATATTTCTGTTGTTAGAGAATTTCCTGACGTATTTCTTGAAGAATTTCTTGGCCTACCTCCAGAGCGTGATATTAAATTTTGTATCATCTTTGAATCTGGTACAAAACCCACTTCTAAAATCTCATATCGAATGACTCCTATTGAACTTCGGGAGTTAAAAACCTAACTGTAGAAGTTTGTACCTGAGCCTATGTCTGGTGACTTCCTTTGCGGAATGCACTGAAGCCAAACTCTCCGTAGGGGACGCCATATTCATGCGGTAGTAAACTGATAGGTGTCATTGTGACATGCTATCCAAGGTTGAGATATGAGTCACAGTTGAGAGCAATCTAAGTCGGTAATCGAAATATGTAGCTTTCTAGGCTTAGTTGGTTATTATCGGAGATTCATTGAAGGATATTCTCGAATCGCTATTCCATTAACGCAGCTGACTCGTAAAGATACAAAATTTGTATGGAGTGAGGAATGCGAGAAGAGTTTCCAAGAACTCAAGAGGAGACTCATTTCGGCACCTGTTCTGACAATACCATCTGGTTCGGATGGATTTGTTATCTACAGCGATGCTTCAGGCAAAGGGTTAGGATGTGTTCTCATGCAACATGGGAAAGTCATAGCCTATGCCTCACGACAACTCAAAGAATATGAGAGGAATTATCCTACTCATGATTTGGAGTTGGCAGCAGTCGTTTTTGCGTTGAAGATCTGGAGACACTACCTGTATGGGGAGAAAGTGGAGATCTATACAGATCATAAAAGCCTCAAATATTTCTTCACCCAAAAGGAACTCAACATGCGGCAGCGACTTTGGCTCGAGCTGTTGAAAGATTACGATCATATCATCCAATATCATCCTGAAAAAGCAAACGTAGTAGCTGACGCATTGAGTAGAAGATCATATGCGGGTACGAGTGCAATATTGTTAACACAAAGGCCCATTTTGTATGACTTACAAAGGATGGAGATAGAGATGAAGGCTCCAAGTACCCACCTGATGATATCAAATATACGAGTAGAACCGACTTTAATCGATAAAGTTAAAGTTGCTCAAGCTACGGACATGGAGCTGATGCGTATGAAGAAGAAAGTGCAAGAAGGTGCTAATCCAGAAGCAAGAATCGATGAAGAAGGAATACTTCGAGTCAACTCCAGACTTTGTGTTCCTAACGATTTTGACTTGAAGCATAGAATAATGATGGAGGCACACAATACACCGTTTGCAATCCATCCTGGGAGTACCAAAATGTATCACGATCTTCGACATACATTTTGGTGGAGCAATATGAAAAGAGAGATCGCGGAGTTTATCTCGAGGTGTTTAACTTGTCAACGTGTAAAGGCGGAGCATCAAGTGCCAAAGGGTCCATTGCAACCACTTGAGATCCCGAAATGGAAGTGGGAACACATTACTATGGATTTTGTTACGGGTCTTCCCAAGGTTTCTCAAGGCATAGATGCGATTTGGGTTATTGTTGATAGATTAACCAAATCCGCTCATTTCTTGCCGATACGTGAGACTTATTCCCTTGAACGTCTTGCTAGTATGTACGTGAACGAGATTGTGAGATTGCATGGCATGCCAGTATCCATAGTTTCGGATCGTGACCCAAGATTCACTTCACGATTTTGGGTTAGCTTGCAGAAAGCTATGGGCACGGATTTACGATTCAGTTCGGCATACCATCCTCAAACGGACGGACAATCAGAGAGGACTATTCAAACTCTTGAAGATCTATTAAGACTTTGTGTCCTAGATCTCAAAGGGAGTTGGGATAAGTACCTACCATTGGTGGAATTCTCCTACAACAACAGTTATCAGGCGAGCATAGGTGTGGCTCCATTCGAGGCGTTGTATGGAAGAAAATGTCGTTCTCCAGTATGCTGGGACGAGGTGGGTGAAGCAACATTGTTGGGACCAGAGTTGGTACGCATTACTACAGAGAAGATCCAAACGATTCGACAACGTATACAAACGACACAGGATCGACAAAAGAGTTATGCGGATCTTCATCGGAAGGACGTGGAATTTAATATTGGGGATCATGTATTATTACGTGTTGCACCATGGAAGGGAGTTACAAGATTTGGGAAGAGAGGAAAGCTCAATCCAAGATTTGTTGGTCCATTTGAGATTCTTGAGCGAATAGGAAATGTGGCATATAGACTCGCATTACCTCCAAGCATGTCTCGTGTTCATAATATTTTTCACATATCTATGCTTCGTAAATATGTTAAAGACCCGAACCACATTATTGAGTTAGAACCAGACGAGATAGCTGAAGATTTAACGTACGAGGAGGTACCTGTTAAGATCTTGGATAGGAAAGAGCATGTCCTACGCACGAAGGTTATATCACAAGTTAAGGTTTTGTGGAGAAACCATGCTATTGAAGAAATGACCTGGGAGTTGGAATCAGAAATGAAAGCGAGGTATCCTCACCTTTTTGAAACATCAGGTACGTACGTCAATTTCGAGGACGAAATTTCATAAGGAGGAGAGGTTGTAAGACCCCAACTTATTAATGAATAAAATCAAATTTTCTCTAAATATTATTGTGAATAATAAGGGGCTAATTTGATATAATACTTTGGTTATGGGTGAAATGTGCAAATTTTGCAAAATAAGCAAGTGGTTATAAAATATTCATTTTGTCGGGGAATATTCGTTTGGTCGTGGAATATTCTTGCTGTCGGGGAATATTCGTACGACGGCGCAGCCTTGTGTGGGCCCCATAACGGAAAGCGATTGGATGAAGAAAATGACAAGTATAAGTTATTTATAAATAACGGCGTAGTTGTTACCGTTAATACTGTTGGAATACCCGGTGATTAAAATACAGTAGCACACGGTATTGCACCAATTATTGATTCTTACGTAAGAAGGCACTACTCAATAATTGTTACAGTAGTTATTGTTCAATATTTTATTTTATTGATTCAATAATTGTTGCATTGATATTTTATATTATTGTTGTTTCAATAATTGTTGCTGCACAGTATTTTCCATTATCAGATCAATAATTCATATTATTTGAATAATATTATTAGATAACATTATTGGCAATGTCTAGAAAGTTCTGTCTAAGGAGAGGTTTGGTCATCTAATTGCGCGCCAGTAAGGAGAAATCCTTATTGGAAAGCCCCCTCTTTCCTGGGAACGGCCTGGTTGTCATAAATGTGATTCTGTAATATTATTTGTGAATAATTAATTATTGATTCATATGATAAGGAAATATTTATTTTATGTGGATATAAATGAGGGATATATTTTTGTGGTTAAAAATGAAGGAGTTAATGTTGAGGTGTTTTATCAGTATTTTTATCGGAATGGAGGTATTAAAAATCAAATCAGGATTTTTGAGAAATATTGCGGGTGTTATAATTTTTAATCCGACCGTTGGATCGTGGTAATTTTTGGATATGTTATACATATATAAGTTGAGTATATGTCCACAAATTTTGAACCGTTAAAAATGAACGTATGATTTATTATGAATTTTACGAGATGACTGGTTCAGAAATTGTTGAATTTTCGGAGTTTATCATTTTGATGGAAAATTCTAGAATTGGTGGGCCCCACTTGTGGTTGGTGAAGAAATGTGCTGAATTATATTTCAAATGTGGTGGGTGGGAATAGTAGCAGGTAAAACCATCAGGTTGCAGGTCAAACCTACTAAAATTTTCCTATAAATAGAGGGCTAAGTTAGAATTGAAAATCACACCAGAAACAAGTTTTCTCTCTTTCTCTCTCTAGATTATTGATTGTATTTTGTGAGTATTTAGATACTTTGAGAGTTTCTATTCATCAGAGCAAGTTTCTTTCAGCCTTATACCGGTATTCCGACCAGAAGTACTGATATCTTGAGGTAAGGGGTATTATTTATTTCACATTCTGAAGAGATATTATTTTTCGTATTCGAGTGAATATTATTTCTGTTCAATATTCATAAGAAATTTTATTTCGTTCAATATTCGCGAGAAATATTATATTCGTTTAATATTCGTAAAGAATATTATTTTCGTTTAATATTCGTAAGGGATATTATTTTCTTCTTAAATGATATTATTTTCTTCAATATCATTATGCTGAAATATTGATATGAGTTTTTATCAAATTTGGAACTTTTTGTGTCGGGGTTACTATTCATGTATACGGCACTATTCACGTATACGGCACTATTCACGAATACGGCACTATTCACCGAAAAATAAAATTTTTCCTTTTTGTCCAAGATGTCTATTATGGTTACTATCTTTGATTGTATCCATGTTTTGATCTTTATTTTTGAATTCTGCTTCACAATTGATTATTATGAAGTATTATTGATCTTGGATAAACTGTTATACGAATCCCTACTATTTGTCCTTCTGTCTCATTGGATTCGTTCTCTTTAAGATATTTTTCATCATCCTCAGTCCTAAATGATGATATTAATGAATATCTTTGGCCTGTAGTGCAAAGATGTATGATTACTTGATGAATATCTTTGGCCTGTAGTGCAAAGATGAACAGGTGTTGAGATGAACATGACTGACAGGTGATACAAATGAATATCTTTGGCCTGTAGTGCAAAGATGAATATTTGGATAAAGATGATTATTAATTGATGTTACAGGGATAAAATATTGATGATGGACTTTTAAATCTTAGAAGATAGTAGAATTCTTTCTCTACTTGACTCTTCTAATGGTTTGCTGTTTCCGCTGCAGTTGTTGATCTAAAACTTGTTGTCGATTATATTCTATCAGATTTTTCCCTGTTGAAGACTAACGATAATTTGTTTGTATATTATCTTAGTCATAATATTCTTTACTGGGCTAGTTGAGCTCACCCTTTTCCTTTTTGTTCCATTTTTCTTCTCAGGAGGTGAGAACATAGCAGGATCTAGTCGGGGTATGGAGTGATGGTTCTAGAAAGATGTTTTAGCAGTCCTCACTATTTCTGTAAAATAGTGTTTGAATAATTGTAATGAGGATTTATTTGAGTGTGGATATTGTCTAGAAGACAATATTTGTATTTAAACTCACAGTATGTGTTGTCGTATTTTGCACGACATTTGTATTATTGAAGTTGTAGTTTACTTTCTGTACCATGTATTTGGCGACTCAGAATGGGTGTTGTATACCTATTTTGGGGGCGTCACAGTTGTTATACGCTGCAAGTTTCCTTCAGCACTATATTTAGTATTCCAGTCAGAAGTACCGTCTTTCCGAGGTAAGGGATGTTATTTCTTCTTAAATGATATTATTTTCTTCAATATCATTATGCCGAAGTATTGATCCGAACTTTTTATCAAATTTGGAACTTTTCATGTCGGGGTTACTATTCATGAGTTACTATTCACGAGTTACTATTCACGAGTTACTATTCACCGAAAAATGAAATTTTCTTCTTTTCGTCCAAAATATCTATTCTGGAAACTAGCTTTGATTGTATCCATGTTTTGATCATTCTTGAATTTTACTCCACTATGATTATTTATGAGGTATTTTTGGACATGGAATAGCTGAAATACGAATCCTTAATATTTATTCTTTTGTTTCACTGGATTCGTTTCCTTTAAAATATTTTTCATCATCCTCAGTCCTAAATGATGATGTTACTGAATATCTTTGGCCTGTAGTGCAAAGATTAATGATTTTTGATGAATATCTTTGGCCCGTAGTGCAAAGATGAACAGGTGTTGAGATGAACATGATCGACTGGTGATACAAATGAATATCTTTGGCCTGTAGTGCAAAGATGAATATTTGATTAAAGATGGTTATTGATTGTTGTTACAGGGATAAAATATTGATGATGGACTTTTAAATCTTAGAAGATAGTAGAACTCATTCTCTATTTGACTCTTCTAATGGTTTGCTGTTTCCGCTGCAGTTATTGATTTAAAACTTGTTGTCTATTGAATTCTATTAAATTTTTCCCTGTTAAAGACTAACGATAATTTGTTGTATATTATCTTAGTCATAATATTCTTTACTGGGCTAGTTGAGCTCACCCTTTTCCTTGTTGTTCCATTTTTCTTCTCAGGAGGCGAGAATGTAGCGAGTACTAGTCGGGGTGTGGAATGATGGTTCAAGACAGTTGTTTTAGTAGTCCTCACTATTTTGTAAAATAGTGTATCAATAAGTATAATGAGTTCTTAATTGAGTATGAATACTGTCTAGATGACAATATTTGTATTTAAACTCACAGTATATGTGTTGTCGTATTTTGCACGACAATTGTAATAATAAAGCTGTAGTTATTTTCTGTACCATGTATTTGGCGAATCAGAATGGGTTGGATGGATTGGACCTATTTTGGGGGAGTCACAGCAAGTGTAGGACTTCTGTTCAAAATATGAATGCTCCAATTGACTGCTTCTGGCCAAAAAACTTTTGGAATACCGCTCCTTGTCAAAGGACATCGCACCATATTCATAATAGTGCGATTTTTCCTTTCGCACACACCGTTCTGTTGGGGCGTGTAGGCTGCTGTAAGTTGCCTCTTGATTCCATTAACCTCACAGAAATTTGTAAATTCATGTGAGCTATACTCCCCACCACGATCAGTACGTAGAACTTTCATGGGACTGCCAACTTCTTTCTCCACTAGTACTTTATAGCTTTTAAAGGCTGCAAAAGCTTCAGATTTTTCTTGCAAAAAATAAACCCATGTTTTCCGACTGAAATCATCAATGAAAGTAATTATGTATCTTTTACCTCCATTTGAAGATGGATTGATTGGTCCGCAGAGATCGGAATGCACCAACCCTAAAGCTTGTTTTGCTCTCCATGAATTTCCTTTTTGAAAAGAATCACGATGTTGTTTACTAACAACACAATCTTCACAAAATCCGAGGGGCTATTAAATTGTGGAAGACCAACTACCATTTGTTTTTGTTGTAAAGTCTTTAAACCACCGAAGTTAAGATGACCATATCGGAAATGCCAAAGCCAAGCCATATCCTTCAACTTTGCCGAGAAACATGAGTAATTCGTGTTGTGGAGAGACAATGGAGACATCCGATTGGCCGTCATACTAACTTGAGCTATTAAGCCCAATTTCTCATCTCGAATTCGGCAAATCCCATTTTTGATGGAGAACTCGTACCCCTTTTCTTGCAACTGACCAACACTAAGTAGATTGGTCTTCAATTCTGGTACAAAAAGAACATTAGAAATAGTCTGCGTGGAACATCCCTTGGTTTGGATTGACACATTTCCTTTGCCCATAACAGAGATTGTAGAATTATCTCCAAACTTCACGGTATCGTGATAAGATTCATCCAAATGAGAGAATGCAGACTTATTTCCACTCATGTGATTGCTGCAACCGGTATCTAAATACCACACATTTTGGTGCGTATCCTCCTTTGCATGACACACCATGAGAAGAGATATTTCTTCTTCCTTTTCTACAAAATTAGATCTTTCCCCACGATTCTTATTTAAATTAGTACGACATTCAAATTTATAATGACCGTACCTATGACACCGATAACACTCAATGTTTGATTTGTCTGCTGACTTTGGCTTGAAGTTTGTTGAGTGGTTACCATAACGACCTCTTCCTCTCCCTTGAGAAAAGTGGGATTGATAGTTTTCTGGTTGTTGGTGTGGCTGCCTACGAGCTTTGTTTCCTCTGCCTCCACCTTTTACTTGTTCTTCCTTGTTTGGTTGAGAAAAATGATTGTTGGTTGAGACTTGTAAAGCTTGTTCCTCCTGTTCTTGCTGATTCATTTTTTGTTCGTGAACCTGCAATGAACTCTGCAATTCATCAATTGAAAGAGAATCAATGTCTTTAGATTCATCAATGGAGCAAACAACATAATTGAATTTTGACATCATTGACCGAAGAATTTTCTCCACAATCGTCACATCCTCCATCTTTTCGCCATTAATTCGCATCTTATTTGCGATTGTCATCATTCGTGAGAAGAAATCTGAAACTGACTCCCCAACTTTCATCCGCAATGTCTCAAATTCGGTGCGAAGGGATTGAAGGTGTGCACGTTTGACCTTCACATTCCCTGCATATTTCTTCTTCATAGAGTCCCAAATGTGCTTGGAGGTATCTTTGCAAAGAATCGTCTCCAGGATTGACCTATCAATGGCTTGAAAAAGATAATTTTTGGCCTTGAGATCCTTCAACTTCATCGCATCCAATTCGGCTCTCTGCGAGTCCGTCAACGTCACATCAGCGGCCGGTTCTGCTACTCCAGAATCAACGACCTGCCAATACTCTTTTGATCTCAAGAAATTTTTCATTAGCATGCTCCAATGATCATAATGACCATCAAAACGTGGAATGGCTGGTTGAACAAAATTTTCAGACGCCATAGACACCTGCTACTGGATAGGAAGAAAAGAAAAAATGTTGCTAAGTACTTTCTTTCTTCACTCTCTGTCTCACTTTTTAACCAACCTGGCTCTGATACCAATAATAAGAAACCAGACTATATATTATAGAACAAGAGAGAGAGACAACCAAGTAAAACAAATCTATATTACTCTGCATCTGCAAACTACAACCTACAACTCTTTAAATAGAGTTACTGACTAACAAATGCTAGAAAATAGGACCACCAATTTTTACGTGCATAAACTTCCTAATAAACTGATAAGCATTATGACCACTACTACACTAATAAACTGGTAAGCATTATGACCACTACTACACTAATAAGAAATCCCTATAAAATAGGATAACAACTAATACGTGACTCAACACTCTCTCCCTCTCTAACATTTCCTTCTATTTCATTTTAATTAGCTATTGGCAGCATTTGCTCAGAAGGATGGTGTCATGGTTGATGATGACGGTGGTAGATCTGGTTTTACAACACCGTTTGGGGGGTCGGATTTGGTCCCCATCGCGATGGATTTTGATGGGGGTTTTTGAGGGAGAAGATGAAGAAAGGTTTGAGGAAGGTTTTGATGGGGGGTTTTTGGGGGTACTCTACTGCTGACTGGTGGCCACCAACAGATCACGAATTTCTTCTGCCGCCACCTAGCATTCAACCATTAAGCATTTTTTGGGGGTACTCTACTACTGCTGACATTTACTCTGCCGCCACCAAGCATTCAGCCACCAGTAGTGGGGGGTTGTTGGACTTGTGTGGGTTTTCTATTATTGATGCAGTAGAGTACTGTCGAGGCCATGAGGAGTGAGTGACAGAGACAGAGCGAGTGAAGGCTGAGAAATAAATTAATTTGAGATACAATAATTACAGGGGGATATTTTTTTTTTTCAGATATTCTAGCGACATTATTATTATTATTATTATTTTAGTTTTTTTTATAGTATCTCTCAAAAAATATATAATATTTATTTTAATTAAAATTTTTGTAAAAAATAGTATTTTAGGTATAATTTGAATACATACAAGAAACACGATTATACAGACTATACATATCATATTTCTTGTATGTATATAAATTACACATAAAACACTATTTTTTATAAAAAAAATTCAGTTAGAATAAATACTATACATTTTTGAAAGGTACTATAAAAAAAGCCAATAATAAAAAAAAAAAGATAGCTAGAAATATCAGCAAACAATATCCCCCTAGAAGGACTTTTTGAGATATTATAATTTTTTATTCGATTATTCGGTTAAACCGAATAACACAAAATTAAAATCCGTATTAACTAACCGTACACTGCAAATTATTTCGGGTATAACCGAATTGTTAAAAATAACCGAATTATCAAAAAATTTCGATTAAATTATTTCGGTTCGGTTCGGTAATTCGATTATATCCGTTTTTTGCTCAGTCCTATATAAAATGACTTATAAGTTATATTTTGAGAAGTAACAATTTCTTATTTATTTTAAAGTGATTTATAAGTCATTTTAAATAAGTAAGTTTGACCAAATATAAAAATTATTTTTTCTTCATTTTAATTATCTTTACAACTTATTTTAACTTATAAATCATTTTAGTCAAATACTTTCACAACTTATTTTAAATTATAAATAAAAATGATATCAAATATTTTTATTTACAAATTATAACTTAAAATAATTAATAAATTATTTTAAATTTTAACTTATAAATTATTTTAAATTAATTAATTGCCGAACAGACGCTTACAGCCTTCCAAGTTCCCAATTTTATGTACTAAAGTGGATGGAGAAGTGGTAACTTTCTACTTTTTCACTTTATTTTTTTTTTAATAACGAAATTTAGTATATGAAAAGCAAGTATTCCAAAATAATAATACTTCATACTCTGTTTTTTTCAGCTATATACACGTCACCTTATTATGACAATTATTTTATATAATAGTTATTATTAATAAGTTATATAATAATCATTCTCTAATTTTATACTCTATCTATTCCAAAGTACGATATCAGTATTGATTTTTTAAAATTAACTTAAAGATATTTTTTAGTCAATATTATAATAAATAATATAAATTGTCTAAAAAATAATATTCATTATAAATTTATTATTTTATTATTTTCAGTAAATCATCTCAATTAATCAAGAGTTTGAGAATGTTAAAATTTGTCTTTCAATAGTTAACAATGATTTTATAATTTGAAAGGGAAAAAGTGTTTTTTGATTTTATTATTATAAATTATGTTTTCTAGGTAAAATGTAATGTTATTAGTAAACCATTTGACCGATGCCTTGGTTGGCTTAATATCCGGTCCGTTTTTGATACGAGTAAAACTAGTACTTACAAAAAAAATTTATCATGCTGCATTTTCAATTAAATTATTAAATTAACACAAATTCATTTAATTTTAATAATTATTATAAATTTTTAAAAATACCATTAATAAATTTTTTTGTTAGTTTGTAATTTGTTAATGAATTATATCACTTATACTTAAAAAATATATAATAATAAGTTTTAAATTTGGAAGGGAGAGTAGAAAGCTTAAATTTAAATATCTAATAATTAATATAAATGATATATTTATAGAGTCTTTTTATTTATTTGGGATGACTTTAGCGAGCCAAACTATAACGTTTCTGTAAGACCCTAACTTTTATGAATAAATGTGAATTTTCTATAAATATCATTTTTGAATATTATGGAATGAATTAGGTATAATGTTATAATTGTGGGTAATATTTATAAATTTTGTAAAATACGCATGTTGTTATATAATATTCGATTGGTCGGGAAAAATTCGTTTTAACAGGGAATATTCGTACAACGGCACAATCATTGGTGGACCCCACAACGGAATTATTGTCGGATTGAGAAAACGACAAAAATACTTTATGAAAATAACGACGAAAGTTTATCGTTAACTGTTCAAACATCCGGTGTTAAAATTACAGTAATACGCGTAGTTGCACAGTAGCACATGGTATTGATTATTGATATTTACGTGAGAAGTCACTCAGTTTTGTTCAATTATTGTTACAGTAATTGTTGCATAGTATCTCACGTTATTTGATTCAATTATTGTCAATATTTTATAATCAATAATTGAGATGACAAAGTTATTAATATTATTATTTGCAATATTAACGATGTCTAAAAGTTCTGTCAAGGAGAGGTTTGGTCACCTAATTGCGCGCCAATAGGGAGAAATTCTTATTGGAAAGCCCCCTCTTTCCTGGGAACGACCTGGTCGATTAATATTGTGAATTATAATATTAATGATAAATGTTGTTAAAAATATTGAGGAAGTTTATATATATAATATTGTGGTGTGTGTGAATAATAAGTATTTTTATATGTTATAAATGGGTGAGTAGGTTGTGGTGGAGAATTTGATGGGTGTTAGTAATGTTGTAATATTATATATATATATATATATATATATATATATATATATATATATATATATATATATATATATAATATAATTAGCATGTGAAGATTGACTAAGGGGGAGGGGGAAATTACATTGTCGGGAGGGAATGGCTAGATATTAGCATTGTATGATTATAATATATGTATATAATGATAGTGGGAACATGTGTTATATATATATGATGTGTCCATGCTGCATGTGAACTGATATATATATATATATATATATACTGCTTTGAAAAAATTGTCAGACGAATTGAATTATTGGTTTCATGAGGGAGTACTGTGATTGTTATTATTATTATATATATTATATTTTATTTAAAAGATTTTGCTTTAAATATAGACCGTCAGATTAAAGTAAATTAATCTGGACGGTTCATGAGTTAGTTACTATGCAGTCCATTTTTCTATAAATAAAAGCTCATTCCTTCATTATTTCTTACGAATTCACTGAAACTCTAGAGAGAGAAACTATAGAGAGAGTTCTTCTTCTATAATCTTGAGCGTATTTCTTTAGAGTTTAAGAAAGCTTTGAGCGTAGTGCAAGTTTTCTTTGAGTATATACTCGCCCTACCAGTCAAAATACTCTTCTTTTACGTTAAGGGATATTATTTGTTGTACTCATTAGGGGTATTCCTTCTTTCTTATTGGTGAAATTCTTTTGTTATTTCATTCTTTATTATTCTGTTGGAATAACCAGTATACGCGGGATACCCTATACTTGGTGAAATTCTTCTGTATTTTTGTTATTTATTATTCTGTTGGAACATCCTGTCTGTGCGTTTACGTATGACCTGGTTCCGTTGTTTATTATTCTGTTGGAACATCCTGTCTGTGTGTTTTACGCCGGACCTAGTTTCGTGTTTATTATTCTGTTGGAATATCCTGTCGGTGCGTATTACGCCTAACCTGGTTTCATTATTTATTATTCTGTTGGAATAACCTGTCTGTGCGGTCTATCGCATGCCTGGTGATTTCTTTTGTTATTCCATTCTTTATTATACTCAGTTGGTTAAAGTTTTGATTTTTATACTCCATGAAATTAGTGGAATATCCTTGATATTTGCGCTTCATCTGGTATCATTTCATGGAAATATTCTTCTGAGTATTCTTGAATTTTACTCCACAAAGAAGTATCATGTTGACAATTTAGACGTTATTGGTTCTGGATAAATTAATTATTGAACTTGTTTTATTGAATTCTTATATCATTGTCATCATCCTCATGTTTATATTATGTTGAAAGTCATCTGTGGCCTGTAGTGCATAGATGGACTTGGTATGATTATGACCAGGAATTATTCGGTGTAATCATGACCGTAATATTACAAATGATGTGAAAAAAGTCCTCATTAGCCCATATTGCGCTGATGGACATTTGTTGGCATGATCATGACTATTGATGAATACACGAATATCCTTGACTATGGTGTATGGATAATTTGTGGTTGTGATACTAATGAACATCCTTGGCCGTAGTGCAGGGATGAAGTGGATTATTTACTAAGCTAAGTCTCAGCGATAAAAGTCATGAAAAACCTTTTAAATCATAGAAGATAATAGATTTTATTCTCTACTTAACTCTTCCAATGGATTGCTTGTTCCGCTGCAGTTAAACTTGATATTTGTTATATTTTATCAGTTTAACACAGTTGAAGGCTAATGATAATTTATTCTGCATTATCTTAGTCATAATATTTTTTACTGGGCTAGTTGAGCTCACCCTTTTGCTTTCATTATTCTCTTCAGGAAATGAGAACATAGCAGGGACTAGTCGGGGAACAGAGTGATGGTCCAGATAATAGCATTAGTAGTCCTCACTATTCTATGAAATATTATGATAATAAAAGTAATGAGGATCCCATTGAGTTTGTATATTGTCTAGATGACAATATTTGTATTAAAACTCACAGCATATGTTTAGTAATATTTTGCACGATTGTTGTATAATTAAGTTTGTATTTGAATTCTGTACCATGTATTTGGCGACTCAAGATGGGTGATGTATACCTATTTTGGGGGCGTCACAGTTGGTATCAGAGCCTAGGGATATGATCCCTGGCTAAGATGTGAGAATAAAACTAGGAGGGGAGAGACGAAAAATTTCTTCGCTAGTATGACCTACCTAAGTTTATTTGGTATTTAATTGGTCGATCAGAATATAGGGATAATATGTTACATATCAATTAACCTTTGTTTTGTGGCAGTATGTGACGCCCCCAAAATAGGTCCAATCCATCCAACCCATTCTGAGTCGCCAAATACATGGTACAGAAAATAACTACAACTTTATTATTACAATTGTCGTGCAAAATACGACAACACATATACTGTGAGTTTAAATACAAATATTATCATCTAGACAGTATTCATACTCAATTAAGTCCTCATTACAATTATTCAAATACTATTTTACAGAAATAGTGAGGACTGCTAAAACATCTTTCTAGAACCATCACTCCATACCCCGACTAGATCCTGCTATGTTCTCACCTCCTGAGAAGAAAAATAGAACAAAAAGGAAAAGGGTGAGCTCAACTAGCCCAGTAAAGAATATTATGACTAAGATAATATACAAACAAATTATCGTTAGTCTTCAACAGGGAAAAATCTGATAGAACATAATCGACAACAAGTTTTAGATCAACAACTGCAGCGGAAACAGCAAACCATTAGAAGAGTCAAGTAGAGAAAGAATTCTACTATCTTCTAAGATTTAAAAGTCCATCATCAATATTTTATCCCTGCAACATCAATTAATAATCATCTTTATCCAAATATTCATCTTTGCACTACAGACCAAAGATATTCATTTGTATCACCTGTCAGTCATGTTCATCTCAACACCTGTTCATCTTTGCACTACAGGCCAAAGATATTCATCAAGTAATCATACATCTTTGCACTACAGGCCAAAGATATTCAGTAATATCATCATTTAGGACTGAGGATGATGAAAAATATCTTAAAGAGAACGAATCCAGTAAGACAGAAGGACAAATAGTAGGGATTCGTATAACAGTTTATCCAAGATCAACAATACTTCATAATAATCAATTGTGAAGCAGAATTCAAAAATAAAGATCAAAACATGGATACAATCAAAGATAGTAACCATAATAGACATCTTGGACAAAAAGGGAAAATTTTATTTTTCGGTGAATAGTGCCGTATTCGTGAATAGTACCGTATACGTGAATAGTAACGTATACGTGAATAGTAACTCTGACACAAAAAGTTCCAAATTTGATAAAAACTCATGTTAATATTTCAGCATAATGATATTGAAGAAAATAATATCATTTAAGAAGAAAATAATATCCCTTACCTCAAGATATCAGTACTTCTGGTCGGAATACCGGTATAAGGCTGAAAGAAACTTGCTCTGATGAATAGAAACTCTCAAAGTATCTAAATACTCACAAAATACAATCAATAATCTAGAGAGAGAAAGAGAGAAAACTTGTTTCTGGTGTGATTTTCAATTCTAACTTAGCCCTCTATTTATAGGAAAATTTTAGTAGGTTTGACCTGCAACCTGATGGTTTTACCTGCTACTATTCCCACCCACCACATTTGAAATATAATTCAGCACATTTCTTCACCAACCACAAGTGGGGCCCACCAATTCTAGAATTTTCCATCAAAATGATAAACTCCGAAAATTCAACAATTTCTGAACCAGTCATCTCGTAAAATTCATAATAAATCATACGTTCATTTTTAACGGTTCAAAATTTGTGGACATATACTCAACTTATATATGTATAACATATCCAAAAATTACCACGATCCAACGGTCGGATTAAAAATTATAACACCCGCAATATTTCTCAAAAACCCTGATTTGATTTTTAATACCTCCATTCCGATAAAAATACTGATAAAACACCTCAACATTAACTCCTTCATTTTTAACAACAAAAATATATCCCTCATTTATATCCACATAAAATAAATATTTCCTTATCATATGAATCAATAATTAATTATTCACAAATAATATTACAGAATCACATTTATGACAACCAGGCCGTTCCCAGGAAAGAGGGGGCTTTCCAATAAGGATTTCTCCTTACTAGCGCGCAATTAGATGACCAAACCTCTCATTAGACAGAACTTTCTAGACATTGTCAATAATGTTATCTAATAATATTATTCAAATAATATGAATTATTGATCTGATAATGAAAAATACTGTACAACAACAATTATTGAAACAACAATAATATAAAATATCAACGCAGCAATTATTGAATCAATAAAATAAAATATTAAATAATAACTACTGTAACAATTATTGAGTAGTGCCTTCTTACGTAAGAATCAATAATTGGTGCAATACCGTGTGCTACTGTATTTTAACCACCGGGTATTCCAACAGTATTAACGGTAACAACTACGCCGTTATTTATAAACAACTTATACTTGTCGTTTTCTTCATCCAATCGTTTTCCGTTATGGGGCCCACACAAGGCTGCGTCGTCGTACGAATATTCCCCGACAGCAAGAATATTCCACGACCAACCGAATATTCACCGACCAAAAATAAATATTTTATAACCACTTGCTTATTTTGCAAAATTTGCACATTTCACCCATAACCAAAGTATTATATCAAATTAACCCCTTATTATTCACAATAATATTTAGAGAAAATTTGATTTTATTCATTAATAAGTTGGGGTCTTACAACCTCCCCTCCTTATGAAATTTCGTCCTCGAAATTGACGTACGTACCTGATGTTTCAAAAAGGTGAGGATACCTCGCTTTCATTTCTGATTCCAACTCCCAGGTCATTTCTTCAATAGCATGGTTTCTCCACAAAACCTTAACTTGTGGTATAACCTTCGTGCGTAGGACATGCTCTTTCCTATCCAAGATCTTAACAGGTACCTCCTCGTACGTTAAATCTTCAGCTATCTCGTCTGGTTCTAACTCAATAATGTGGTTCGGGTCTTTAACATATTTACGAAGCATAGATATGTGAAAAATATTATGAACACGAGACATGCTTGGAGGTAATGCGAGTCTATATGCCACATTTCCTATTCGCTCAAGAATCTCAAATGGACCAACAAATCTTGGATTGAGCTTTCCTCTCTTCCCAAATCTTGTAACTCCCTTCCATGGTGCAACACGTAACAATACATGATCCCCAATATTAAATTCCACGTCCTTCCGATGAAGATCCGCATAACTCTTTTGTCGATCCTGTGCCGTTTGTATACGTTGTCGAATCGTTTGGATCTTCTCTGTAGTAATGCGTACCAACTCTGGTCCCAACAATGTTGCTTCACCCACCTCGTCCCAGCATACTGGAGAACGACATTTCCTTCCATACAACGCCTCGAATGGAGCCACACCTATGCTCGCCTGATAACTGTTGTTGTAGGAGAATTCCACCAATGGTAGGTACTTATCCCAACTCCCTTTGAGATCTAGGACACAAAGTCTTAATAGATCTTCAAGAGTTTGAATAGTCCTCTCTGATTGTCCGTCCGTTTGAGGATGGTATGCCGAACTGAATCGTAAATCCGTGCCCATAGCTTTCTGCAAGCTAACCCAAAATCGTGAAGTGAATCTTGGGTCACGATCCGAAACTATGGATACTGGCATGCCATGCAATCTCACAATCTCGTTCACGTACATACTAGCAAGACGTTCAAGGGAATAAGTCTCACGTATCGGCAAGAAATGAGCGGATTTGGTTAATCTATCAACAATAACCCAAATCGCATCTATGCCTTGAGAAACCTTGGGAAGACCCGTAACAAAATCCATAGTAATGTGTTCCCACTTCCATTTCGGGATCTCAAGTGGTTGCAATGGACCTTTTGGCACTTGATGCTCCGCCTTTACACGTTGACAAGTTAAACACCTCGAGATAAACTCCGCGATCTCTCTTTTCATATTGCTCCACCAAAATGTATGTCGAAGATCGTGATACATTTTGGTACTCCCAGGATGGATTGCAAACGGTGTGTTGTGTGCCTCCATCATTATTCTATGCTTCAAGTCAAAATCGTTAGGAACACAAAGTCTGGAGTTGACTCGAAGTATTCCTTCTTCATCGATTCTTGCTTCTGGAATAGCACCTTCTTGCACTTTCTTCTTCATACGCATCAGCTCCATGTCCGTAGCTTGAGCAGCTTTAACTTTATCGATTAAAGTCGGTTCTACTCGTATATTTGATATCATCATGTGGGTACTTGGAGCCTTCATCCCTATCTCCATCCTTTGTAAGTCATACAAAATGGGCCTTTGTGTTAACAATATTGCACTCGTACCCGCCTATGATCTTCTACTCAATGCGTCAGCTACTACGTTTGCTTTTCCAGGATGATATTGGATGATATGATCGTAATCTTTCAACAGCTCGAGCCAACGTCGCTGCCGCATGTTGAGTTCCTTTTGGGTGAAGAAATATTTGAGGCTTTTATGATCTGTATAGATCTCCACTTTCTCCCCATACAGGTAGTGTCTCCAGATCTTCAACGCAAAAACGACTACTGCCAACTCCAAATCATGAGTAGGATAATTCCTCTCATATTCTTTGAGTTGTCGCGAGGCATAGGCTATGACTTTCCCATGTTGCATGAGAACACATCCTAACCCTTTGCCTGAAGCATCGCTGTAGATAACAAATTCATCCGAACCAGATGGTATTGTCAGAACAGGTGCCGAAATGAGTCTCCTCTTGAGTTCTTGAAAACTCTTCTCACATTCCTCACTCCATACGAATTTTATATCTTTCCGAGTCAGCTGAGTTAACGGAGTAGCGATTCGAGAAAATCCTTCCACAAATCTCCGATAATAACCAGCTAAGCCCAGAAAGCTTCGTACTTTGGTCACCGACTTCGGTTGCTCTCAATTGTGACTCATATCCCAATCTTGGATAGCACGTCACAATGACACCTATCAGTTTACTACCGCACGAATATGGCGTCCCCTACGGAGAGTCTGGATTTAGTGCATTTCACAAAGGAAGTCACCAGATAAAGGCTCGGGTACAAACTTCTACAGTTAGGTTTTTAACTCCTGAAGTTTAATAGGAGCCATTCGATTTTTAGAAGTGAGTTTTGTACCAGATTCAAAGATGATACAAATTTCAATATCACGCGTAGGCCAAGAAATTCTTCAGGAAATACGTCAGGGATTTACTAACAATTCAAATCTGACGTATTTTTATTCAAGTCCATAACATATCTAAGAAAGCTTGACATTCATTTTTTAATAAACGAATGACTTTACGGCTTGATATGAAAGAGTTTAACTTCAATGGTTTGGTTGCTTAAATTTGAATAACAGGTTACTTAGGAATATGAAAACTAACAACCTTACAAAAGCAATCAATTTGGCATGATGAGTAGTTAACCAATCGATCTCTAAAATCACATCAAAAGCAAGTATCTTTAAAGAGATAAGGTCAACAGGTAATGTGATGGTTCCAACTTGGATCAAACAAGATTTATAAACAGTGGATGTAACGAAAGTTTCTCCTAACGGAGTTTCAACAGATAAGTTAAAGTCCAATTTCTCCGGAGTCAAGTTTAAACGTTGAGCACATGCAGGAGAGATAAAAGAATGGGTAGAACCGGTATCTAGTAAAGTATAAACTTCGCAAGAATTCAAGATTAGCTTACCTGTGATCACCTCGTTTGGGTTTCTCGCGTTTTGGCCAGTCACGACAAACGCCCTTCCAGGAACCGTTAATTTCGACTTATCCGGGACAAATTTTGGAGTCACCATCCCCGCTGAACTTGGTTTTGCTACCGTACACTCTCGAGCTATATGACTCTCCTTTCCACAGTTATAACATACCTTGGATTGTTGTGGGCAGTTTGGGCTGATATGTCCCTCTTTCCCACATTTGTAACATACGACCGGTGGTCGTTCTCCTCCCCTAGAAACAGTTGATATTTGTGCTGACGTCTTCACATTATCATTGTTGTACCTTCTCTTCTTGAAATCTCCTCCCGACTCGCTCCTTCTATTATCACGACCACGATTACCACCAGAGTGGTTACCGCTTTTGTCCGAATATTTTCCTCCCTGCTGGTTTTCATTGCTTCGATGACTGCCGCCACCGGTATGACCCTGGTTGTGGTCCCTCGGTTGCACATACTCATTATCTCGCTCTAATAATTGAGCCCTGTTTACAACATCTGAATATAAAGAAAATTTATGAGAGATAAGATATTGTCGAATCTCGGGTTTTAGACCTCTCAGAAACATCCTTGTCATTCGTTCCTCATTTTCGACCAAATGAGGTGCAAACCTGGATAACTCTGCAAACTTCGCCTCGTACTGGGACACCGTCATGTTGTTTTGTTCCAGTCTGATAAACTCTACCTCCTTCATATGACGAATACTTTCAGGAAAGTACTTGTCATTGAACAGTTTTTGAAATGTTTCCCAGGACATGTTGAGTGCGTCAGGCTGGGTACGCTTCACAGACTCCCACCAGTAGTCTGCCTCACCGCGGAACATAAAGGTGGCGAATGGAACCTTCTGTTCCTCCGTGCATCCCAAGACATCGAATATCTTGGTAATTTGCTTGACCCACGTTTCCGCCATGATCGGATCCGGCTTTCCCTTAAATTCTGGTGGTCCCAATTCTTTGAACTGCTTAGCTGTGACAAACCGCGCGTTATCATTTCCACCCGTATTCTGCACACGAGTCTCCCTCGTCTGATTTTGCATGAACTGCAAAAAGCTCCTAAACATTCCATCATTCATCGTTTGCTCGGTAACGTTGTTTACAGGAGGAATATTGCCTTCCTGTTGCACGTTCCCCTGGGTGGTGATCAAAGGTGTCTCCACGGTCTGATTTACTCCATTATTAACGTTCTCAGCTGCCATTCTTAAATACTGCCATAAAACAAGGGTTAATAGTCATGTCATATATTATCCCTATACTCTGACCGACAAATAAACACCAAATAAACTTAGTCAAGTCATACTAGTGAAGGAATTCCCCGTCTCTCCCCTCCTAGTTCTTGTCTCACATCTCAGCCAGGGATCATATCCCTAAGCTCTGATACCAACTGTGACGCCCCCAAAATAGGTAATCCATCCACCCATTCTGAGTCGCCAAATACATGGTACAGAAAATAACTACAACTTTAATATTACAATTGTCGTGCAAAATACGACAACACATACTGTGAGTTTAAATACAAATATTGTCATCTAGACAATATCCACACTCAAATAAGTCCTCATTACAATTATTCAAACACTATTTTACAGAAATAGTGAGGACTGCTAAAACATCTTTCTAGAACCATCACTCCATACCCCGACTAGATCCTGCTATGTTCTCACCTCCTGAGAAGAAAAATGGAACAAAAAGGAAAAGGGTGAGCTCAACTAGCCCAGTAAAGAATATTATGACTAAGATAATATACAAACAAATTATCGTTAGTCTTCAACAGGGAAAAATCTGATAGAATATAATCGACAATAAGTTTTAGATCAACAACTGCAACGGAAACAGCAAACCATTAGAAGAGTCAAGTAGAGAAAGAATTCTACTATCTTCTAAGATTTAAAAGTCCATCATCAATATTTTATCCCTGTAACATCAATTAATAATCATCTTTATCCAAATATTCATCTTTGCACTACAGGCCAAAGATATTCATTTGTATCACCTGTCAGTCATGTTCATCTCAACACCTGTTCATCTTTGCACTACAGGCCAAAGATATTCATCAAGTAATCATACATCTTTGCACTACAGGCCAAAGATATTCAGTAATATCATCATTTAGGACTGAGGATGATGAAAAATATCTTAAAGAGAACGAATCCAGTGAGACAGAAGGACAAATAGTAGGGATTCGTATAACAGTTTATCCAAGATCAATAATACTTCATAATAATCAATTGTGAAGCAGAATTCAAAAATAAAGATCAAAACATGGATACAATCAAAGATAGTAACCATAATAGACATCTTGGACAAAAAGGGAAAATTTTATTTTTCGGTGAATAGTGCCGTATTCGTGAATAGTACCGTATACGTGAATAGTAACGTATACGTGAATAGTAACCCTGACACAAAAAGTTCCAAATTTGATAAAAACTCATATCAATATTTCAGCATAATGATATTGAAGAAAATAATATCATTTAAGAAGAAAATAATATCCCTTACCTCAAGATATCAGTACTTCTGGTCGGAATACCGGTATAAGGCTGAAAGAAACTTGCTCTGATGAATAGAAACTCTCAAAGTATCTAAATACTCACAAAATACACTCAATAATCTAGAGAGAGAAAGAGAGAAAACTTGTTTCTGGTGTGATTTTCAATTCTAACTTAGCCCTCTATTTATAGGAAAATTTTAGTAGGTTTGACCTGCAACCTGATGGTTTTACCTGCTACTATTCCCACCCACCACATTTGAAATATAATTCAGCACATTTCTTCACCAACCACAAGTGGGGCCCACCAATTCTAGAATTTTCCATCAAAATGATAAACTCCGAAAATTCAACAATTTCTGAACCAGTCATCTCGTAAAATTCATAATAAATCATACGTTCATTTTTAACGGTTCAAAATTTGTGGACATATACTCAACTTATATATGTATAACATATCCAAAAATTACCACGATCCAACGGTCGGATTAAAAATTATAACACCCGCAATATTTTTCAAAAACCCTGATTTGATTTTTAATACCTCCATTCCGATAAAAATACTGATAAAACACCTCAACATTAACTCCTTCATTTTTAACCACAAAAATATATTCCTCATTTATATCCACATAAAATAAATATTTCCTTATCATATGAATCAATAATTAATTATTCACAAATAATATTACAGAATCACATTTATGACAACCAGGCCGTTCCCAGGAAAGAGGGGGCTTTCTAATAAGGATTTCTCCTTACTAGCGCGCAATTAGATGACCAAACCTCTCATTAGACAGAACTTTCTAGACATTGCCAATAATGTTATCTAATAATATTATTCAAATAATATGAATTATTGATCTGATAATGAAAAATACTGTACAACAACAATTATTGAAACAACAATAATATAAAATATTAACGCAGCAATTATTGAATCAATAAAATAAAATATTGAATAATAACTACTGTAACAATTATTGAGTAGTGCCTTCTTACGTAAGAATCAATAATTGGTGCAATACCGTGTGCTACTGTATTTTAACCACCGGGTATTCCAACAGTATTAACGGTAACAACTACGCCGTTATTTATAAACAACTTATACTTGTCGTTTTCTTCATTCAATCGCTTTCCGTTATGGGGCCCACACAAGGCTGCGCCGTTTTACGAATATTCTCCGACAGCAAGAATATTCCACGACCAAACGAATATTCCCCGACAAAATGAATATTTTATAACCACTTGCTTATTTTACAAAATTTGCACATTTCACCCATAACCAAAGTATTATATCAAATTAACCCCTTATTATTCACAATAATATTTACAGAAAATTTGATTTTATTCGTTAATAAGTTGGGGTCTTACACAGTATCTGAAAATGATATCCGAAAATGTTGAGAATAGCAATGGAGCACAGGCGACCGTTGATTCACCACATATCAATAATCAGGATAATGTGCATCAATAAGGCGACAATCCTCATGCAAACAACAACATTGACCAAATGATGAATGATGGAATGTTCAGAGGCTTTATGCAATTCATGCAACAGCAGGCGAGAGCGGCACCTGTCCAAAATATAGGTGAAAACATGAGAAACTCTCGGGCGGTCACCGCTAAACAGTTCAAGGAGCTAGGACTACCGTAGTTTATTGGAGAGCCAAAACCACTTAAGGCAAAAACATGGATAAATCAGATCACCGAGATATTTGATGTCTTGGGATGCTCTGAGGAGCAAAAGGTTCCGTCTGCCGCTTTTATGTTTCGAAGAGAGGCAAATTACTGGTGGAAATCGGTAAAACGTATTCAACCTGCCGCACTGAAGATGTCTTGGGAGAAGTTCCAAGAATTATTGTAAGACCCCAACTTTTATAAATAAAGATGAATTTTCTATAAATATCATTTTTGAATATTATGGAGTTAATTTGATATAATGTTATAGTTGTGGGTAATATTTATAAATTTTGTAAAGTACGCAAGTTGTTATATAATATTCGATTGGTCGAGGAATATTCGTTTTAACAGAAAATATTCGTACAACGGCACAATCATTGGTGGACCCCACAACGGAATTATTGTCGGATTGAGAAAACGATAAAAATATTTTATTAAAAATAACGGCGAAAGTTTTACCATTGATACTGTTGAACTACTCGGTAGTAAAAGTACAGTAATACGTGTGGTTGCATAGTAGCACACGGTATTGATTATTAATGCTTATGTGAGAAGTCACTCAGTTTGATTCAATTATTGTTAGTTAATAATATGAATTATTTAGCGATAATGAAGTTTTGTTTTATTTGTATTATTAACGTAATAAAACAGAAACATATTTTTATATAAAACAGAATACTTAGTTAAATTTATTCTATAAATAGAATATATTATATTTTATTTAAAAGATTTTTTTTTAAATATGGACCGTCAGATTAAAGTAATCAATCTGGACCGTTCATGGATTAGTTACTATGCATTCTATTTTTCGATAAATAGCAGCTCATTCATTCATTATTTCTTACGAATTCACTGAACTCTAGAGAGAGAAACTATAGAGAGAGAGAAGAAAAGTATTCTGCTACTTAACTACTTCCTTATTTCAGTTCTTCTTTAAAACGGTAAGGGGTGTTATTCTTTCTTATTCATGAAGAGAACTATTGTTATTCCATTTCTTATTATTCTGTTGGAATAACCTGTATACGCGGTCTACCCTATACTTGGTGACATTCTTCTATTATTCTGTTAGAACATCCTGTCTGTGTGTTTTACACCAGACCTGGTTCCGTCTTTATTATTATTCTGTTGGAACATCATGTCTGTGTGTTTTACACCAGACCTGGTTCCGTCTTTATTATTATTATGTTGGAACATCCTGTCTGTGTGTTTTACACCGGACCTGGTTCCGTCTTTATTATTATTCTGTTGGAACATCCTGTCTGTGCGTTTTACGCCGGACCTGGTTCCATTATTTATTATTCTGTTGGAATAACCTGTCTGTGCGGTCTATCCCATGCATGGTGATTTCTTTTGTTATTCCATTCTTTATTATACTCAGTTGGTTAAGTTTTGACTTCTATACTCTATGAAATTTGTGGAATATCCTTGATAATTGCGTTTCATCCAGTATCTTTTCATGAAAATATTCTTCTAAGCATTCTTGAATTTTACTCCACAAAGCAGTATCATGTTGACAATTTGGACGTTGTTAATTCTTGAATAAATTAATTCTTGAACTTGTTTTATTGAATTCTTATATCATTGTCATCATCTTCATGTTTATAAAATGTTGAAAGTCATCTGTGACCTGTAGTGCGTAGATGGACTTGGTATGATTATGACCAGAGATTATTCGGTATAATCATGACCGTAATGTTACAAATGATGTAGTAAAAGTTCTCATTGGCCCGTAGTGCATTGATGGACAGTTGTTGGCATGATCATGACCATTAATGAATACACGAATATCCTTAGCCGTAGTGCAGGGGTGATTCGATGATGTGGATTATTTTATTAAGCTGAGTCCCAGCGATAATAGTGTTGAAAAACCTTTTAAATCATAGAAGATAGTAGATTTTATTCTCTACTTGACTCTTTTAATGGATTGCTTGTCCCGCTGCAGTTAAACTTGATGTTTGTTATATTTTATCAGTTTAACACTGTTGAAGGCTAATGATAATTTATTCTGCATTATCTTAGTCATAATATTTCTTATTGGGCTAGTTGAGCTCACCCTTTCTTTCACTGTTCTCTTCGGGAAGTGAGAATATAGCTGGGACGAGTCGGGTAACGGAGTGATGGACCAGATGATAGTATTAGTAGTCCTCACTATTCTATTAAATAGTGTGACAATAATTGTAATGAGGACTCCTTTTGAGTTTGTATAGTCTCTAGTAGACAATAATTGTATTCAAACTCACAGTTATGTTTTGTCGTATTGTACACGACAGTTGTATTAGTAAGTTGTATTTGTATTCTGTACCATGTATCTGACGACCCAAGATGGGTGATGTAGACCTAATTTTGGGGGCGTCACAGTTATTCAACGACAAGTACTTTTCCGAAAGTATTCGTCACATAAAAGAGGTAGAGTTCATCAAGTTAGAGTAGAATAATATGACCGTGTCGCAGTACGAAGCAAAGTGTGCCAAGTTATCTCGGTTTGCGTCCCACTTGGTGGATAATGAAGAGAGAATGATGCGGATGTTTTTAAGAGGTTTAAAGCCGGAGATACGTCAACATCTTATTTCTCATAAACTGTGTTTGTATTCAGATGTTGTAAATAGGGCTCAGTTAGTAGAGCGCGATAACGAGTCAACGCAACTAAAAGAGAGCAACCGACAAAATAATAATATCAATGAGAGCAGTCATCGAAGCGGTGACAACAAGCGTGGAGGGAATCAACAGGCCAGAAGTGGTAACCACTTCGGTGGTAATCAGGGCCAAAACAATAAGAATGGACATTTCAAGAAGAGGAGATTCAACAATGATGGAAAGACGTCAGCACCAACACCCGTTGTTAAGGAAGGAGAACGACCACTTATCATATGCTTCAAATGCGGAGGGGAGGGACACATCAGTCCAAACTGCGCGATGCCGTCTAAAGCATGTTATAATTATGGAAAAGAAGGTCACTTAGCCCGATTTTATCTTTCACCGAAGACAAGTTCAACCAGGATGGAGGCACCAAAGGCCGTCCCAGAAAAGTCAAAGCCGGTAGTGGAAGGGAGAGCGTTTGTTGTGACCTCCCAGAAAGTAAGGAACCCGAATGAGGTCATCACGGGTAAGCATATCATAAACTCTAGCGAAGTCTATACTTTATTTGATACCGGTTCTACCCATTCTTTTATTTCTCCTACTTGCGCTCAACGATTAAATTTGACTCCAGAGAAAGTAGACTTTGACTTATTTGTGGAAACTCCATTGGGAGAAACCTTCATTACATCCACAGTTTATAAGTCTTGTTTGGTTCAAATCGGTACCCTCACATTACCTGTCTATCTTATTTCATTGAAAATACTTGCATTTGATGTTATTCTAGGGATTGATTGGTTAACTACTCATCATACTAAAATTGATTATTTTCGTAAGGTTGTTAGCTTTCATATTCCTAATCAACCTATTATGTGAATTCAAGCGACCAAACCATTAAAATCAATCACTGTCATCTCAAGCCATAAAGCTATTCGTTTATTAGAAAACGGATGTCAAGCTTTCTTAGCTCATGTCACAGATCTAAACAAAAATTGTAAGACCCCAACTTATTAATGAATAAAATCAAATTTTCTCTAAATATTATTGTGAATAATAAGGGGCTAATTTGATATAATACTTTGGTTATGGGTGAAATGTGCAAATTTTGCAAAATAAGCAAGTGGTTATAAAATATTCATTTTGTCGAGGAATATTCGTTTGGTCGTGGAATATTCTTGCTGTCGGGGAATATTCGTACGACGGCGCAGCCTTGTGTGGGCCTCATAACGGAAAGCGATTGAATGAAGAAAACGACAAGTATAAATAACGGCGTAGTTGTTACCGTTAATACTGTTAGAATACCCGGTGGATAAAATACAGTAGCACGCGGTATTGCACCAATTATTGATTCTTACGTAAGAAGGCACTACTCAATAATTGTTACAGTAGTTATTGTTCAATATTTTATTTTATTGATTCAATAATTGTTGCATTGATATTTTATATTATTGTTGTTTCAATAATTGTTGCTGCACAGTATTTTCCATTATCAGATCAATAATTCATATTATTTGAATAATATTATTAGATAACATTATTGGCAATGTCTAGAAAGTTCTGTCTAAGGAGAGGTTTGGTCATCTAATTGCGCGCCAGTAAGGAGAAATCCTTATTGGAAAGCCCCCTCTTTCCTGGGAACGGCCTGGTTGTCATAAATGTGATTCTGTAATATTATTTGTGAATAATTAATTATTGATTCATATGATAAGGAAATATTTATTTTATGTGGATATAAATGAGGAATATATTTTTGTGGTTAAAAATGAAGGAGTTAATGTTGAGGTGTTTTATCAGTATTTTTATCGGAATGGAGGTATTAAAAATCAAATCAGGGTTTTTGAGAAATATTGCTGGTGTTATAATTTTTAATCCGACCGTTGGATCGTGGTAATTTTTGAATATGTTATACATATATAAGTTGAGTATATGTCCACAAATTTTGAACCGTTAAAAATGAACATATGATTTATTATGAATTTTACGAGATGACTGGTTCAGAAATTGTTGAATTTTCAGAGTTTATCATTTTGATGGAAAATTCTAGAATTGGTGGGCCCCACTTGTGGTTGGTGAAGAAATGTGCTGAATTATATTTCAAATATGGTGGGTGGGAATAGTAGCAGGTAAAGCCATCAGGTTGCAGGTCAAACCTACTAAAATTTTCCTATAAATAGAGGGCTAAGTTAGAATTGAAAATCACACCAGAAATAAGTTTTCTCTCTTTCTCTCTCTAGATTATTGATTGTATTTTGTGAGTATTTAGATATTTTGAGAGTTTCTATTCATCAGAGCAAGTTTCTTTCAGCCTTATACCGGTATTCCGACCAGAAGTACTGATATCTTGAGGTAAGGGATATTATTTTCTTCTTAAATGATATTATTTTCTTCAATATCATTATGCCGAAATATTGATATGAGTTTTTATCAAATTTGAAACTTTTTGTGTCGGAGTTACTATTCACGTATACGTTACTATTCACGTATACGGTACTATTCACGAATACGACACTATTCACCGAAAAATAAAATTTTTCCTTTTTGTCCAAGATGTCTATTATGGTTACTATCTTTGATTGTATCCATGTTTTGATCATTATTTTTGAATTCTGCTTCACAATTGATTATTATGAAGTATTGTTGATCTTGGATAAACTGTTATACGAATCCCTACTATTTGTCCTTCTGTCTTACTGGATTCGTTCTCTTTAAGATATTTTTCATCATCCTCAGTCCTAAATGATGATATTACTGAATATCTTTGGCCTGTAGTGCAAAGATGTATGATTACTTGATGAATATCTTTGGCCTGTAGTGCAAAGATGAACAGGTGTTGAGATGAACATGACTGACAGGTGATACAAATGAATATCTTTGGCCTGTAGTGCAAAGATGAATATTTGGATAAAGATGATTATTAATTGATGTTACAGGGATAAAATATTGATGATGGACTTTTAAATCTTAGAAGATAGTAGAATTCTTTCTCTACTTGACTCTTCTAATGGTTTGCTGTTTCCGCTGCAGTTGTTGATCTAAAACTTGTTGTCGATTATATTCTATCAGATTTTTCCCTGTTGAAGACTAACGATAATTTGTTTGTATATTATCTTAGTCATAATATTCTTTACTGGGCTAGTTGAGCTCACCCTTTTTCTTTTTGTTCCATTTTTCTTCTCAGGAGGTGAGAACATAGCAGGATCTAGTCGGGGTATGGAGTGATGGTTCTAGAAAGATGTTTTAGCAGCCCTCACTATTTCTGTAAAATAGTGTTTGAATAATTGTAATGAGGACTTAATTGAGTATGAATACTGTCTAGATGACAATATTTGTATTTAAACTCACAGTATATGTGTTGTCGTATTTTGCACGACAATTGTAATAATAAAGTTGTAGTTATTTTCTGTACCATGTATTTGGCACAAAAATACGTCAGTTTTAAATGATATTTCTATTGTTAATGAATTTCCTGACGTATTCCCTGAAGAACTTCTTGGCCTACCCCCAGAGCGTGAAATTGAATTTTGTATTGACCTTGAACCCAGTACAAAACCCATTTTCAAAGCCCCATATCGGATGACTCCTATTGAACATCAGGAGTTAAAGACCCAATTGCAGGAATTGTTAGATATCGGTTTTCATTCGACCTAGTACTTCTCCTTGGGGTGCTCCTGTTCTATTCGTAAAAAAGAAAGATGGAAGTATGCGACTTTGTATTGATTATCGGGAGTTGAATCATGTCACCATCAAAAATAAGTACCCGTTGCCTCGCGTTGATGACCTGTTTGACCAGTTGCAAGGGGCACAATTCTTTTCAAAGATCAATCTTCATTCTGGATATCATCAGCTGAAGGATAGAACTGAGGATATTCCAAAGATTGCCTTCAGAACTCGGTACGAGCATTATGAATTCTTAGTCATATTTTTTGGATTGACTAATGCTCTTGCTGCCTTCATGGATATGATGAACCGAGTATTCAAGGAATATTTGGATCACTTTGTGGTCGTTTTTATTGATGATATCCTTATTTATTCAAAAAGCCGTGAAGATCATGAGCAACACTTGAGGCTGGTACACCAAAAGCTTCGTGAATACAAGCTTTATGCCAAGTTGAAGAAATGTGAGTTCTGGCTTGAGAAAGTAGCATTCCTTGGGTACGTAGTATCAAGTCATGGAATATCTGTTGACCCGACAAAGATTGAAGTAATTCAAAGCTGGGAGCAACCTATATCAGTGACCGAAGTACGTAGTTTTCTCGGCTTAGTTGGTGATTATCGGAGATTCGTGGAAGGATTTTCTCGAATAGCTACTCCATTAACTCAGCTGACTCGGAAAGATACAAAGTTCGGTTTGAGCGAAGAATGTGAGAAGAGTTTTCAAGAACTCAAGAGGAGACTTATTTCAGCACCTGTTCAGACAATACCATCTGGCTCGAAGGGATTTGTCATCTACAGTGATGCTTCGGGCAAAGGGTTGAGATGTGTTCTCATGCAATATGAGAAAGTCATAGCCTATGCCTCTAGACAACTCAAAGAATATGAGAGAAATTATCCTACTCATGACCTAGAGTTAGCAGCTGTTGTTTTCGCACTTAAAATTTGGAGGCATTACTTGTGTGGGGAGAAGGTGGAGATCTTTACGGATCATAAAAGCCTCAAATATTTCTTCACTCAAAAAAAACTCAACATGCGACAACGACGTTGGCTTGAACTTTTGAAGGATTATGATCATACCATCCAATACCATCCTGGAAAAGCGAACGTGGTAGCTGACGCATTGAGTAGAAGATCATATGCAAGTACGAGTACGATATTGTCAACACAAAGGCCCATTTTGTGTGACTTGCAAGGGATGGAGATATAGTTAAAGACTCCAGGGACCCATGTGATGATGGTGAATATATGAGTAGAACTGACTTTAATTGATAAAGTTAAAGTTGCTCAAGCTACAGACCTGGAGCTGATGCGTCTGAGGAAGAAAGTGCAAGAAGGTGCTATGCCGGAAGTAAAAATCGATGAGGAAGGAATACTTCGAGTCAACTCCAGACTTTGTGTTTCTAACGACCCTGATTTAAAGTATAACATCATGATGGAGGCGCACAACACACCGTTTGTAATCCATCCTGGGAGTACCAAAATGTATCATGATCTTCGACATACATTTTGGTGGGACAATATGAAGAGAGAGAAAGCGTTGTTTATCTCAAAGTGTCTAATGTGTCAACGAGTCAAGGCGGAGCATCAAGTACCAAAAGGTCCATTCCAACCACTTAAAATTCTAGAATGGAAGTGGGAGCATATTACCATGAATTTTGTTACCGGTCTTCCCAAGGTTTCTCAAGGCATATATGCGATTTGGGTCATTATTGATAGATTGACCAAGTCGGCTCATTTCTTACCTATACGAGAAACTTATACACTTGAACGTCTTGCTCGTATATACATAAACGAGATTGTAAGATTGCATGGTATGCCAGTATCCATTGTTTCTGATCGAGACCTAAGATTCACTTCACGATTTTGGGTTAGTTTGCAGAAAGCTATGGGCACAAATTTACGGTTTAGTTCGGCATATCATCCTCAAACGGACGGACAGTCGGAGAGGCCTATTCAAACTCTTGAAGATCTATTAAGACTCTGTGTCCTTGATTTCAAGGGAAGTTGGGACAAGTCTTACCATTGGTGGAGTTTTCCTACAACAACAGCTATCAAGCAAGTATTGGCATGGCTCCATCCGAAGCGTTGTATGGAAGAAAGTGTCGTTCTCCAGTATGCTGGGATGAGGTGGGTGAAGCAACGTTATTGGGACCGGAGTTGGTACGTATGACTACGGAAAAGATTCAAACGATCCGGCAACGTATAAAAACCTCACAACATCGACAAAAGAGTTATGCTGATCTTCATCGAAAGGACGTGGAATTCGATATTGGAGATCATGTGTTGTTACGTATTACTCCATAAAAAGGAGTTACGAGATTTGGAAAGAGAGGAAAGCTCAATCCTCGATTCATTGGCCCATTTTTAATCCTCGATCGAATAGGAACTGTGGCTTATAGACTCACTTTACCGCCAAGTATGTCTCGTGTTCATAGCGTTTTTCACATATCTATGTTACGTAAATATGTGGAAGACCCGAACCACATTATTGAGTTAGAACCGGACGAAATAGCGGAAGATTTGACGTATGAAGAGGTTCCTGTTCAAAACTTGGATAGAAAGGAACATATTCTACGCTCCAAGGTTATACCTCAAGTTAAAGTTTTGTGGAGAAACCACGATGTTGATGAAATGACCTGGGAGTTAAAATCTGAAATGAAATCAAGGTATCCTTACCTCTTCGACATACCAGGTACGTACCCTAATTTCGAGGGCGAAATTTCATAAGAATGGGAGGTTGTAAGACCCCAATTTTTATGAATAAAGATGAATTTTCTATAAATATCATTTTTGAATATTATGGAATGAATTGGGTATAATGTTATAATTGTGGGTAATATTTATAAATTTTATAAAATACGCAAGTTGTTATATAATATTCGATTGGTCGGGGAATATTCGTTTTAACAGGGAATATTCGTACAACGACACAATCATTGGTGGACTCCACAACGGAATTATTGTCGGATTGAGAAAATGACAAAAATATTTTATGAAAATAACGGCGGAAGTTTTACCGTTAACTGTTGAAACACCCGGTGTTAAAAGTACAGTAATACGCGTAGTTGCACAGTAACACATGATATTGATTATTGATGCTTACGTGAGAAGTCACTCAGTTTTGTTCAATTATTGTTACAGTAATTGCTGCATAGTATCTCACGTTATTTGACTAAATTATTATCAATATTTTATAATCAATAATTGAGATGACAAAGTTATTAATATTATTATTTGCAATATTAACGATGTCTAGAAGTTCTGTCAAGGAGAGGTTTGGTCACCTAATTGCGCCCCAATGGGGAGAAATCCTTATTGGAAAGCTCCCTCTTTCTTGGGAACGACTTAGTCGATTAATATTGTGAATTATAATATTGATGATAAATGTTGTTAAAAATATTGAGGGAGTTTATATATATAATATTGTGGTGTGTGTGAATAATAAGTATTTTTATATGTTATATATGGGTGAGTGGGTTGTGGTGGAGAATTTGATGGGTGTTAGTAATGTTGTAATATTATATATATATATATATAATATAATATAATTAGCATGTGAAGATTGACTAAGGGGGAGGGGGAAATTACATTGTCGGGAGGGAATGGCTAGATATTAACATTGTATTGATTATAATATATGTATATAATAATAGTGGGAACATGTGTTATATATATATAATGTGTCCATGCTACATGTGAACTGATATATATATATATATATATATATATATATATATATATATATATATACTGCTTTGAAAAAATTGTCAGAAGAATTAAATTATTGGTTTCACGAGTGAGTACTGTGATTGTTATTATTATTATATATATTATATTTTATTTAAAAGATTTTGCTTTAAATATGGACCGTCAGATTAAAGTAAATCAATCTGGACCGTTCATTAGTTAGTTACTATGCAGTCCATTTTTTTATAAATAGAAGCTCATTCCTTCATTATTTCTTACGAATTCACTAAAACTCTAGAGAGAGAAACTATAGAGAGAGTTCTTCTTCTATAATATTGAGCGTATTTCTTTAGAGTTTAAGAAAGCTTTGAGCGTAGTGCAAGTTTTCTTTGAGTATATACTCGCTCTACCAGTCAAAATACTCTTCTTTTACGGTAAGAGATATTATTTATTGTACTCGTTAGGTGTATTCCTTCTTTCTTATTAGTGAAATTCTTTTGTTATTTCATTCTTTATTATTCTGTTAGAATAACCAGTATACGCGACATACCCTACACTTGGTGAAATTCTTCTATATTTCTGTTATTTATTATTCTGTTGGAACATTCTGTCTGTGTGTTTACGCATGACCTGGTTCCGTTGTTTATTATTCTGTTGGAACATCCTGTCTGTGCGTTTTACGCCGGACCTGGTTCCGTCTTTATTATTCTGTTGGAATATCCTGTCGGTGCGTATTACGCCTGACCTGGTTTTATTATTTATTATTCTGTTGGAATAATCTGTCTGTGCGGTCTATCGCATGCCTAGTGATTTCTTTTGTTATTCTATTCTTTATTATACTCAGTTGGTTAAAGTTTTAATTTTTATACTCCATAAAATTAGTGGAATATCCTTGATATTTGTGCTTCATCTGGTATCTTTTCATGGAAATATTCTTCTGAGCATTCTTGAATTTTACTCCACAAAAAAGTATCATGTTGACAATTTGGACGTTATTGGTTCATGGATAAATTAATTCTTGAACTTGTTTTATTGAATTCTTATATCATTGTCATCATCCTCATGTTTATATTATGTTAAAAATCATCTGTGGCCTGTAGTGCATAGATGGACTTGGTATGATTATGACCAGGGATTATTCGGTGTAATCATGACCGTAATGTTACAAATGATGTGAAAAAAGTCCTCATTGACCCGTAGTGCGTTGATGGACAGTTGTTGGCATGATCATGACCATTGATGAATACACGAATATCCTTGACTGTGGTGCATGAATAATTTGTGGTTGTGATACTAATGAACATCCTTGGCCGTAGTGCAAGGATGAAGTGAATTATTTACTAAGCTGAGTTTCAGCGATAAAAGTCATGAAAAACCTTTTAAATCATAGAAAATAGTAGATTTTATTCTCTACTTTACTCTTCTAATGGATTGCTTGTTCCGCTGCAGTTAAACTTGATATTTTTTATATTTTATCAGTTTAACACCGTTGAAGGCTAATGATAATTTATTCTGCATTATCTTAATCATAATATTTCTTACTGGGCTAGTTGAGCTCACCCTTTTGCTTTCATTATTCTCTTCAGGAAATGAGAACATAGCAGGGACTAGTCGGGGAACAGAGTAGTGGTCCAGCTAATAGCATTAGTAGTCCTCACTATTTTATGAAATAGTATAATAATAAATGTAATGAGGACCCCGTTGAGTTTGTATATTGTCTAGATGACAATATTTGTATTAAAACTCACAGCATATGTTTAGTAATATTTTGCACGACTGTTGTATAATTAAGTTTGTATTTGAATTATTTACCATGTATTTGGCGACTCAAGATCGGTGATATATACCTATTTTGGGGGCGTCACAGTTTCTACTTAAAGTTGGTTTAGAACAAGACTAAATGATTCAAAAAACTATTGAATTTTATACTTGTTATCAATTTAATTCATGAGTTTAATTTTTCTCATAAAAATCCTTTTAACTCTAATAATTGTGCAAAAAATACATTTCAATTAACTAGAGATAAACTAATGATAACGTGACATGACACAACAATTTCAATACATTTTAATTTTAATTGTTACTAAAGACTATTTACACATTATTATATTTGTATTTTTATCACAAACTTTAAATTAAAAAATATTTCATCTCACATTTTCTCTACATTTAATTGACCGTCCTAATTTTTTCGGGATAAAAAAAACCAGGAAGGGAGAATAAAATTGCTAGCATTAACAACCCTCTCAAATCTTGACCCATATTTCCCACGCAGGAATTAGTGGTGCTTATGACGGCCCAAAATTGTAGGCCTAAAACATCCATAGTTTTAAGGGTCCTTTACACTAATATACAACAATTAAAAAATAATTACAAAAATAAAACACACACAACATAATTATAAAAATAAAACATACACAATATTACGTTGCTAAAATCACGTCATTAACTCCTACACGTCAGTTATCGAGATAACTGATCAACGCCAAATCAATAACAGATCAACGCCAAATTAATCGGAGAAGACAAAATCTTCTGTCGCGACACAACTCTGATATCGGAGAAGACGAAAACAGTAACGACATATCGAAGAAGATGAACAGCAACGACATAGAGGAGAAGATCAACAGCAACTTTGAGATCAGAGAACACGACATGGAGGAGAAGAGCAACAGCAACGACATATCGATGAAGACGAGATGCAACTTTGAGATCGTATAATAGAGGAGAAGATCAACAGCAACTTCAAGATCAACAACAACTTCAAGATCAGTAATCAGCCTCTTTAACAACTCTGATTGTTGATTGTTGATTGATTCATTACAGATTTGTATACTAAGGTATTTGAGTTTAAAGTTTATATGCATATAGTTACCCCGTGGTTACTATATACTCGTATATTGGTTATCTTTCTTAAGTTTTTCGCTCTTTAATTGGTTACAAAGTCAGTATATTGACTGCTCTGATTGTAAAATGCATGTAAAAATATATTTTATATTCTGGTTACTAAGTACATATAAATTTGTTACTGTTTATTATTTATTTGGTTACTGTTTTGAATGCAAAACACATTTGAAAATATGTTTTATACTTTGGTTACTAAATACATATAAATTGGTTACTGTTTATTATTGATTTGGTTATTGTATAATGTTTATTTGCTTGCTTTATAATTTTAAAGTTTATTCTACTGATATTTTTTATATTAATGATTACTTATTAAATACATTGGTTACCTTCTTGCAACTGTTGGTTACTGTCTAATCTGGATTTGGTTAGTATATAATACTGATTTGGTTACTGTGTAAAATTGCAATGGTTACTGCATAATATTACCCCCAGTTCATGTTCCGGTTACTAACATTATGTAGTTTTGTTACTGTCTAACATTAAGTTGGTTACTTTACAGACTACATTGAGTTCATGTTTTGTGTTTTATACTGATTTTTTTATATTGATGGTTACTAATTAACTACATTGGTTACCTTCATACATCTGTTAGTCTTTAATTTGTAACAAAGTCATTACTGATTGTTTTGGTTGTAAAATGAATGTAAAAATATTTTTTATAATTTTGGTTACTAATTACATATATCTTGGTTACTGTCTAATATGTATTTAGATACTATAAGGTGTTTATTTGGTTACTGTATAATGTTATTGTGTTTTATAATTCTTTCTTTTTTATTGGTGGTTACTTATTGACTACATTGGTTACCTTCATACAGCTGTTAATCTGATTATATATATTGGTTGCTATATACTATTTAATTGGTTACTGTATACTGTTTATTTGGTTGCAGTGACAATTTGACAGTTTTTGTCAAGTTTGGAGTGTCAAATTTTGGCGTTTTAGGAGCTTAATTTCATTGGAAACGGGTCAACGATCAAAAGTCACCAGCTTTGCTGGTGAACTGTAGGGTTTTTAGGTCAAATTCTATCATTTAGGCTTTCAAAATTGTATGTAAAAATTTGGTTTATATTCTGGTTACTAAGATTATGTAATTTGGTTACTGTCTAATATTAATTTGGTTACTTTACAATGTTTATTCAGTTGTTAGACAATGGAGACTGATAGTAACCAATACAATAAATTTAATTCTTTACATGAATATATAATTGTTTACTTTTAGTAACCATTAACCACATGGCTGGTAACATTTTTGATGGTGCACAGTAACCAAAATTGATGTTGATTAATATTTTAATTTTTGATTCCATCATCAGTTGTCAATATAAAGTAAACATATACATTGAACAATTGGTAACTCTTCTCAAACAGCTTTATGTAAATTTGGTTACCCATCTAAAATAAAATGGTTACCTCTATATTCATATTTAGTTACCAACTGGCATGGACCATTTCGAAATAACTTTTATAACTACGTAATTTAAAAGTATCCATCAGCTAGATAAATGTGAACCCTCACATGTACATTAAACACTTGATAACTGTTCTAATATAAGTTTTTAATTATTTGGTTACTAACAAAAACTAAAATGGTTACACTTATATGCAGGTTTGGATACTGTTCTGAACCAATTTTATGTAAATCTGGTTACTCACAAAAAATAAAATGGTTACCTATATATGCAGATTTAAATACCAATTGTACAATTTACAGATAATTTTTATGAGTATGTAAATAGGACAATCTCACATGTATATTTAACACTTGAAGTTTGTCCTCATACAAGCTTGTAACTATCTGGTTACTAATAACATTAATCATAATGTAACATAATAAAACAGTAACCACATAATTATATGATAGTAACCAGAACAGGTTTTAATGGTAACCAAAACAGAAACATCATGTAATGAAATCCAGTTTAGGCAATCCATGTATACTAAATAATTACATATTAACCAGATTAAAAAATAAAAATAACCAAAATCACACATTGAAGACACAATGATAGTAGCCAAATCATAAGGTAACAGTAACCAAAATATAATAAAGAAGTAACCAAATAGTTATATGAAAGAAACCAGAAAATGTTTTAATGGTAACCAAAATAAAAACAACCTGTATATCCAACCCAGTTTAGGCAACCCATGTATACTCTCACATGTACATTTAACATTTGATATATGTCATGATATAAGCTTGTAACTATCTGGTTACTACTAAAAAATAAAATGGTTACCCTTCTATGCATGTTTGGTTATCAACTGCACCTTTCAAACAATGTATTAGACACAACTTAGAAGTAACAAATACTAATCAACAAACAATGTCAAATAATTGATAATATAATCAAATATGTAATCCCATTTACACAAACTCCAATAAACATTACATACTTACTAACCATAACAAATGGTTATGGATATCCAATAAAAATCAAAGTACGAAACACAATTCAAAAGGACAAGACAACAACAACCGAACTAATCAAAATCTGGTACAAATCTTCCTAAAATTTTAGCTTTTTGGCTGCTGCTACTTTCTTCTTCATGGCTGCTCTCATTCTCTAGAAAAGACTTCTGCATTATGAACCTGTGGGAGGAAGAGAAATATCTTGGAATTAGTGAATATAGAACCCATGTAGGACGTGTTTGTGGAAATGGAAATATAACATAATTTAATTTAAAGGTCACCAAAACAAAAATATGTATACCAAAAAATATACTAAAGAAGTAACCAAACAATTATATGATGGTAACCAAACCATGTTTTAATGGTAACCAAGCCATAAACAACATGTAGACCAACCCTAGTTTAGTCAACCAATGTATACTAAGCAAATACATTGTAACCAAAACAACATATAAAAGTAACCAATATCCCAATTGAGGGAAAAAAAATGGTATCCAAATCATAAGCCAACAACAACAAAAAATATACTAATGAAGTAACCAAACAGTTGTATGTTAGTAACCAAAATATATATTAATGGTAACCAATACATAAACAACATATAGACCAAACACAGTTTAGTCAACTCATATATACTAAGCAAATACTTGGTAACCAGAACAACAAAAAATAGTAACCAAAATCCCAACTCAAGAAAACAAAAATAGAATCCAAATAAAAAACTAACAATAACCAAAAACATACTAAAGAAGTAACCAAATATTTATATGATAGTAACCAAAATATGTTTTAATGGTAACCAATACATACACAACATGTACACCAAAACCAGCTTAGTCAACCATGTATACTAAGCAACTACATGGTAACCATAACAACATAAAAAAGTAACCAAAATATCAAATCAAGGTAACAAAAATGGTATCTGAATCACAAGCTAACAGTAACCAAAACATAATCCAGAAGTAACCAAATAGTTATTTGATAGTAACAATAACAAAATTTAAATTAGCACACCTTTAAAATTTTTTGGGTTGAAAATTTCTTCTGGATATGAACTTGAGCTTCTGTCTTAACTATAGAAACATCAAAATCAGAATCCAACTACACAAACACAAATAAATTTCTTCAAGTCCTTAATAGAATCACCCTATGTGATTCTTTTCCTCTTTCCATCCTTCTTCCTTGTATCAACCATTCTATACAAAACATAAAAATAACACAAATCCAAACAATCAATACCCCATTCTGTTAGAAACATAGCGTATATATATGATCATATTAACAATTAATTAGTAGAATGAGAATTAACAGAAATTAGAAGCATACCTTAGAGAGAAACTAGAATCCTTTCAGTTTTGAGAGAGTTGGAGAGAGAAAATCACGTATTAGCCTGAAAGTCACGTATTCAATTTTCTGTCAGAGTTGAGAGACTATGGTGTTGCGTCGTCGGCGGCGGCGGAAGAGGAGGAGGAGGAGGACGACGACGACGAGTGGCTTCGAGAGGAGAGACGAGAGGAGAGAAAGAAGTAGTAAGGGAGAAGAGAGAGAAATAGTAATGGCGTAGATAGAGAGAGAGAAATAGTAATGGCGTAGATAGAAAGAGAGAGACCGAAGGAAGATGAAAACTAATTTGTTATGTAATCTCATTAATATTAATCCCTTAATTTAAGGACTCTTAATTATATTAGTATTGTAAATATATATGATGAAGTGTCATATTTTTGTAATTATTTTATGAATGTATGATTTTTATAATTATTTTTAAAAATGTACTATAATATGTAATTGTTCCTAGTTTTAATGTAAAAGAGCCTTCTGAAGTGGCCGAACTTGAAAACTTATGGTTCGGCCCATGTATAGTGATATATTAATTGAGCCCATTCTAAAATTTAACAGGCTACGTAAGAGCCCAAAGAAAAGCTTGAAACAAATCAAGCTGATTTGAAATTTTTGGCGTTGAATTGATGAACATAGGGGGACCCAGCTACTGCGGACATTCTAACAAATCATGTGGGCCAATATTAACAAATGCCTGCTAGCAGATTTCTGACAATTCTAGTGGTACACTAGTAGTAATTCATTTTGCCACCAACCCATCTTTTCTCATTGGTCACCATCACTTACGTAAGATTTGTTATTTCGTAATTTTTAATAAATTATTTTTTAATTTTAAATTAAAAAATATTTTAAGTTAATTTTTAAAAATTATCTTATAAATTAAAATAATTTTAAAAAATAAAAATAAAAACTAGACATATTTTTCTTAAAATTTATATGAATTAATTGCAGTCTGTTGATTAATTAATATTTTAATTAACTAATACTACTTTTCTAGTAATATATAGCCACTATATATTTATTTATACTAAAGCTAGCTAACTAAATTCGTGTAATTTCGAGCTTTAATTAGAATTTTGTAAATTAATTTAAAAAAGTCTACATGTATCTCTTTTATTATAATTAAGAAAGAAGAAATACAAAAAAATGGCCGACCGTTTTTTGTCCTATTCCTTAAATATTTAATTCTTTATATACAACGACGTTACTGAAAACATAACATCTAACTGTACTTTCCCAAAAATGAAGAAGAAGCTGACGACACCCTCCACCGTCTTCTCCAAAACCCGATATGAAATTAATATATTGCCCATCCGCCTTATTCACAATTAATACTCCTAAAAGTCAAATTTTAAATTTTAAAATTCAAAAGTAAAAAATAAAATAATAATAATAATAATAATAATAATAATAATAATAATAATAATAATAAGTCTTTAGAACACACTGATTCATAATTATTACATTGATATAGTTAGTCTTTAGATTTTAATATTAAAAAATAAGTATTTAAAAAAATCATATGTTTACGTTTTTATTAAGAATAAGTCCGCTATAACTTATTCTTTATTAATTTAGCAAAAAAAAATCTTAATAAAATATGAGAATTTTCTTGTGTGTTTTAAATAGAATATGCAATATACATACTACATCCGTTCCTTAATATAAGTCGTTTTAGATAAATATTTTTGTTCCTTAATATAAGTCGTTTGAGAATTTCAAGTACGCATTAATTGCTTAGTTTTCAATATTACCCCAAGTACTAAATGTAATTTTGGTTCTGTCACTATTTTCTGTCCAATAAATAATAATATCTTCTTTCAATATAAGGTCAATATAAATAATTGATAGTAGTATTATAGTTAATATTATATAATTATTTTTTTAATACTTGTGCACAATTCTAAAACGACCTATATTAAAAAAGGAAGAGAGTACATACATATGCATGCATGATTCATGTGTGGGCCCCAAAATTTAACAGTCTCATGCAGGACTTGATGATGGAATGTGATAAAAACCAAGGGAACATTTATTTTTATTGATTTGGGGAGATATATGGATGTATTAGTTACATGTATAGAATATGATATGATAAATACTGATGTAGTATATATATACTAGTATCATTTAATATATATATATATATATATATATATATATATATATATATATATATATATATATATATAGAGTCTATTTCTTAAGCTCATCTTTATTGAGCTCACCCTGCCTTTTTTTCTTTTTCTTTTTATAAAAAAAACATAACTAATAAAAAATGTATAATAATTTTTGGAATTGAAAGTTTTTTTAAAAAAAGTGTTTTGGGTGTGATTTGGGTACATATAACAAAACAGTGTTGTACAGACTGTATGTACAACACTGTTTTATTATATGTACCCAAATCACACCCAAAACACTTTTTTTAAAAAAACTTTAAATTCCAAAAATTATTATACATTTTTTATTAGTTATTTTTTTTTTATAAAAAAAAAACGCAGGGTCGGGGTGAGCTCAATAAGGGTGAGCTTAAGATCCTTGCTCTCTCTCTCTATATATATATATTTAAAGAGGGAAAATAAATAAAGGGAGCAAGGGGAGCTAAAGGATTGGGACAAGAGCTCCAGAATAAAAATGGATTGGGATAGATTTGTTTATTGAAACATCCACGTCCATCTGATCTAAGCGCCACCTCCCGGAGATTTAGCCTTCAAACAAACTCCGTTACCGGCATGTAAACCGGGGTTTGAACTAGATGCCTGCATGCATGACTTCACGGGGGTTAGATTAGTTAGTTATATATATATATATATATATATATATATATATATATATATATATATATATATATATATATATATATTTACTCAACACATAACTAGTGTTCTCTATTTTTTACAATTAGATCTAGGAGTCTGATTTTGATTTTTTGAATTCTAAAATTTGAATTTATGTGATTTACGTAAAAATAAAATTAAAATAATAAACCTTGTGTTAGCTAGGTCATACTCTCTGTCCATGTTTTAGAAAAAGAGTTCAGATTTTCCATATTTTACGTACAAAACATTGTTCTTGCTGTCATATACTAGTATATATAATTTTAATACATGTCATTGCTATTAAACTAACAACTTTATTTTTAGGTGAAAATGTGAAATAATAATACATCTTTAATATTTATAAAGTCTATAAATTCTTTTTTATGAAATGAAGAGAACAATAATTAATATTTCAGTTAAATAGTTTACGATTATAAAGATAACATCATCTTAAAATATTAGAAATTGATATTTCCATTCGATTTTTTTATATTTCTAAATGAAAAGTGTCGCTATAGATGTATAGTCATAGCAAATATCGTCGTTATATAATCTACAGCGAGTCAACGATGATTTTTAAAAGAAATTATCAAAAATAAAAATAAAAATATCAAATTCTTATTATTATATTTTTGGAATGAGTAATGTGATGCTGAATTAACATTTGGCGGAGGTACGTATTAAAAGACGTTTCAGATGGTTAATGTTGAAAGAAATTTGGATGCATGGACCCGCGCGCGTATTGAATTAAAGGCGATCGTTTTTAAAATTTGTCCCACATTCCCATGACCAACATCATCTTCACCCTCTATATTTATTTTGTCTACAGCACTGTTACTGTAACGTACAGACTATACTATAACATAATTTACATTTTATATACCAACAACTTAAGTACGTACGTGTTGGCTATTCTAAATTATAAAATTATTGTTAATTTAAAAAAATTAATTTTAAATATTTTTTAAAATTCAATATTAAAATAGTTTATTGAAAATTTTAAAAATAATAAATAACATCTTTTAATCAATTTATAATATTTATTATTATATTATTTAAAATAAAAAATTGATCTTGTTAATTTTAAATTAACTCAAAAAAATTAAAGTTAATTTTATAAATTAAATTAAGTGAGGGAGTATGATTTATTAGCATGCCTGCCTGCCTGCCTACCTTATCATATGCCCAGTGTTCCGGCAGCTAGATAAGAAAGAAACAAAAAAAAACAATATAAGTAATTACTACTTGAAATATATGGTCGAAATGTTTTGTTGTTTTAGTAGTGGAGTGGAACCGAGGCAACTAAACAGTTCAATACGTTCTTCTGTTCTCAGTGGAGTGGAGCCGAGGCAATTAAACAGATCAATATGTTATGTTCACACTAAATTAACACTTCAAAGAAAAATACTTGTATAGTAGTAGTAGGAAAGGAAACCCTAAACTCTAAGGCTATATTTGTTTTTTTTCTTTAATTGTATGGAAGATGATTATATTAATGTTAATTTAGTGTCTTTAAGCATTATTTATTCCTTTATTTAGTCTTCCATTTACTTTACGAATAATTTTATCTAGTCACATAGACTATATTTTTTAATCTGTAAGGCAATTTGCTGATCATATATTAATTAATGATCCTAAGTAGGTAGTAGTGATAATCGTGTCGTGTCGAAACTAGTATATACCCTAACCGTTTATAAATCGCGTTCGTGTCGAAAATTAATACGTGTTTAAGATAATATTTATGATACGAACCCGTTTATGACACGTGTTTATGATACCAACCCGTTTATGAGTCGTGTTCATATCGTATTATCTTGTTGTGTCAAAAATTGTCTACCCTAATTCCTAACTTAGCAAATGGTATTATATAGTACACCTTTTGAGATATCAACTAACTTTAGGAATGATAACAACATGAGATTAAATTACAGACTGTCCGAAATAATTAATATATTTGAAATTTAAAATTATTTTTAAAACTAATAATAAATATTATTTGATTTATATATATATATATATATATATATATATATATATATTTAATTTTAAAAATATTGAATTGTTAATTAATTAGGAATAAAACCTTTGTTTGGTGATTAAGATGGAGACATTGTGTTCATAACTTTTATGTGTGTGTGCGAGGGCCGGGAGAGGTGGTTGAGGAGGGTAAATGTGAAAGGTGATAGATGATGGGAAAAAATTGGATTCGTTAGGAAGAAAGAAGAGTATGTAGACGTAGTATATAAATACTTCTTCAGTAGTATAAAAACTGACGGAAATAGAGTAGTAGTACGTAGTAAATGAGAAAAATCCAAAGTCGTACTCCTACTTTTAAGTGTAAAATTAATGAAACCGGCTCAACCCTATATTTCCCGACCACGTACTTTGCAATAACTTCTATTATTATATTATTATGGTAATGAGTTTAATTTGAATTATTATCATCAAGTATAAAATTATTTTGATTTTTAAAATAAAGAAAAATAAAATTTTATTATTTTATAAATTAATTAGAAAATGGAAATGGAAATGGAAATATTAAATACTACTTGTCGTCTTGTATCTGCCGCCATGCACGCCACTCTTGTGTGTGTGTCTATCTAGAATGAAATAAAGATAAATTAGTAAAATAGGACTAGTAATATATAGAGAATCTTTAAACTCTTTTGAGTTGATCATATGGTGGCTGGGCATGCATGCAATGCATGCAGCAAGCATCTATCTGCTAATTAATGAAGAAGAAGTTGATTCAAAATTGAATACTCCATAAAAATTAATCATAGAGTGGGGGTCGGGTGGGGGAATTAAGGAGAAAGGGAGGCACGGAGATGCCGTGTCTGCGCATTTAATTTGAAGGCCTCCGATTCAATTTAATTCAATTCATTTCATATGATATGAGAATCTTTCTCTCTCTCTCTCCCTCTCCCTCCTGCTCCTGACAGACAACTTGCAGATTTTGCTCAGTACCCCCCTCTCTTCTCTACCATCCCCATTTACTACTACTGCTCTAGCTCTCTCCCTCTTGATCTCACATGTATATATTATAAATATAATAAGAATACTACTAATAAAAACAACAATAATAATTATAATAATAATGATTATACTTTCACCATTCCCATAATAATTAACTTTTAATTTTAAAAAAAAAAAATTATTCTAATTTATTTATCTTTTACAACTTTCTAGAAGAATAAATTATTTAGTTTTCCTATATCACTCCTATATAAGTTCTCTTATTGTCCCAAGAATTTTTTTCCTTTGTATTAGTAGTTTTCAACTTCCCATAAAAAGATAGTGATGAAATTTTATACAAATTATTTTAATTATTAAATGACTTTCTTAATTCATGTCCATGAAGTTAAAACGAATATTATTATGGAATGGAGGTAGTAATAACAATAATAATAAAAAAAACTTAGAAAGTTAAGTTGAGTTGTTGTGTTCTAATAGCAATCTTTGATACAAAAAAAAAACTATTTGATGATCAGTTATATTAATTTGTATTTCCAAATTCCAAATATATAACAGGCTTTAGTGCAAACTTCAAACTAAGACATTAATTTACAGGTAGATCGAATGATATTACATGCATATATACGTACGTATAGTGAATTAGTGATACACCTGCATGCATGCATGCAGACTGATCATTCAAACAGCTGGAGCGCCATGCATCTCGAAACATTTATTCATCATCACTATATAAAACTACTCCACGTCCATTACAGTACCATGCAGTACTGGACTTCAAATCTTGAAAGAACATGATATACATCTACTGCTTGTAACTTGTAAGTAATTAATTATATACTCATGATCATCAGGTATCTTTAATTAATTTTGTTGCTAAAAACATGCAACAATACATGAAAATGACCACCTTAATTAATTGGTATATATGTAAAGATACTGTTTTCGATCAGTTGTATTTACTTATTCCTGAAGCAACTGAACAGGGGTGCATTTACATTTACGTACTATTATTGCAGAGTCGGCTTTATGCATGCATGTATTAATCTTCGCGTAATAACTGTCGCTTTAGCTTGATGCACATGGATTAAGAAAGTCATTTAATGCTATCATTTATTAATTAAAATTGGTGTGAAATTTCATCATTACCCCTTTATGGGAAGTTGAAAACTATTAATACAAAGGAAAAAATTTCTTGGGACAATGAGAGAAGGTAGGGGTGATATAAGAAAGTAAATAATTTATTCTCCTAGAAAGTTGTAAACGACAAATAAATTGGGAAAAAAATTTCTTACTAAAACGACAGTTATTATGGGATGGACGTAGTAAGGATTAAATAGCAGCAATATCTGAGAGTAAGTAGTAGATAAATGAGACAACAAATTAGACTCATATTAACCCTTTTCATGAATTGCATATATATAATTATTCATTGTTGCAATTAAACTGATGCTTTTAAATCATGCATGGCGCATGTACATGCAATTGTCATTAAATTCTACGAGTATATAGTTCCTATCTTTCTTCGTAAAGACCATTAATATTTGGTTCAAATTATTAATAATTAATAATTATTCTATTTGTTATATATCTCTTCTTATATATAGATCTCACTACATCTCTTGACCATTGGAATTCTTCTTTTTGGGTAATTATAATTATGTCCATCTTATAAATACTAATAGCATGTTCGAAGACATGCAGCATCTGGCGAAATAAATTCCAAACACGGCTATATATATTTATCTATAAAGAGGCTTGGAATATATAGCTAAATGCAGCATACATGAAAAAAATAAAATTACAAAAAGAGCATTATAATTCTGAATTAACAATTTCCCCCTCCAGAGTTAGCATGTGTTGCATTGCCTTTGGCGTTTGGATTTTTCGTAATATATACCACCTCCAAAATTCGTAATTAACCGTATCATATAATCATAAATATTGTTAAAACTTAGAAGGTTAATTACAACAAGTAGGGATAAGAAAAAAGAGGCACTATGATAAAAACAAAAAACATTGTAGGGCCATAAAACAAATACTTGGGGGATTAATGTTCATTCTCTCAGTAATTTCACTGTTATTCATTGACACCTTCATTTTATATACCCCTCTGTATTGTAGTGGTAACTAATGTTCAAGAAATAAAAAGTTAAAGTATTAACTGTAGCTAGAGTTTAGCTCTCTCTCTCTCTCTCTCTCTCAATCAGGCCATCAATTCCCTTTTTTGGTAATCTGTTAATTTTCATTCTTTCTTCGTTGGATTATGTGCTTCCAATATATATATATATATATATATATATATATATATATATATATATATGGAGATTAATTCATAACCAATGTTTTGAACTTAAGGATAGTTTTACATTATCACATCGTGACCGTCCATCCGATAATCTAACGGTTTAATAGAGATCCGGTCCGCAGTTTAGTTTCCAATATTACGCAGTTTAATACTGCAGACAACCAAAATACACTCCTTGTAAAAGTCTCTTGTCTGCAATATAAAACTGTGAACACTAAATATGACTGGCCCATTAAGAAATGACATCGTATTGAGCAAATTCTATTTTTTAAATTTTCTAAGCTCCGCAGTTTATTGCGGATGCCAAATAATTGATTTCACTCTATTCAAATCTCCACTCTACAAAAGCTTAATTATTCATTCATTCAGATCTCCACATGTTGGTCTTTACACTTGTAATCCTTTCCTCTCCCTCCGTTGCAACAATGTTATGGAATGCTTGGCCAAACTGAATTTTTTCAATATTCATTTTATATTTATTTTATAGGTCCATGCAATCATCCAAGAAATCGAACCATGAACTGAAGTAGAAAAGTGTCTTTATGAAGAGACTTACAAATGAAGTTGAGTTATGATTTGATTCTACTTCTGAGACTACCATAATTGATGAATTGAGTCTTTGTATTACTCTCATTAGATTTTCTAGGCTAATAGGTCTTGAGATCATTGTCCTTAGCAAAATAGAAAGCGGTTCTTTCGACTGGATTACCTGTTTCAGATGTCATACATTCACGATATTGGATACGCAATCTGCCTTCATAGAGTAAATCAATGAAATTGTAGAGTAGAATTAATTATTTGGCATCCGCAGTTTAATACTTTGGAGTCTAGAAAACTAAAAAAATGAATTTTGCCAATACGACGTCGTTTCCTAATTGGCTTAGCATCTGCAGTTTAATATTGCAGACGACAATTATTTAAAAATGACGGCATTTCCTAATTGGTTAACCATACCTAGCGTCCATAATTTAATACTGTGGACGAGGGACTTTTACAATGAAGATATTTTAAACATATGTCCCGTCCGCAATATTAAACGATGGACGAGAACTCTATTAATTAATTATTCGATCTACGGATGGACGGCCGGTAACGATGTGTTACGTTGTAAGAATAATCTTAAATTGACAATGTTGTCAATGAATCAATCCTCTCTCTCTCTATATATATATATATAGGGAGAGGATCAAGAGTAGAACTCTTAAGTAGTAGAACTCCCTTAAATAATAGAATTGTATCAAAACGACGTAGTTTTGATAAGACGCGGTGACATTTTTATAAATACGCGGTGGCATGGTATTTACAAAAATGTCACCGCGTCTTATCAAAACTACGTCGTTTTGATACAATTCTATTATTTAAGGGAGTTCTACTATTGATCCTTTCTATATATATATATATATATATATATATATATATATATATATATATATATATATATATTACTACCAGCTACATCTCCTTATAAGTTTCAATATTACTGTGAACCCCCCATCCCACCCATATAGCAGTACGTGTAGACGTATTATATATAATTATTTGAACGGCCGGTCCATCTAAATATTTGATGGCGATAGTTTAGTACTTTCATTTGGATCAGCCTCAGCCTCTTCTAGTTTTCAGCGTTTTATCATTTTTCTTTTCTTGATCTTGACAACATACCAAATATATATATACTACGTATAAAGGGAGAGTTAATCCAAAATGAGTGTTGAAAACAACATACAGACTACTTATTTACTACCTGAATTGATCTTCCAGGAAGACTCTCATGAATTTGTCGACACCAACTTTGCCGCCGGCAGTGCAGCCTCACCGGAGGATATCTTCAGTATTCTTGAGGCTTTAGAGGGAGTTTCGTCTGATCAGTTGAATTCATTAACACCAGTACTGGATCATCATGACGAAACTACTAGTTTTTTTGGTCCAAAATTAGAAGCAGCTGGAGTTAATCAGCAGCAGGAGGAGAGTACTAGTCATGCAACAACAACAACAAAATTAGCTACTCAAAAATCAACCTCTAGTGCACCTGTAGATCTAGAAGAATTGGAGACGGAGCTCGAAGAAGAAGAAGAAGCAGCAGCTAAGAATTGTTCACCAAAGACCAAGAGACATAAGCTTAGTAAAGCTGCTGCCAATGGGGAGGAAGAATTAGATGGGCAGCAGAAGATATCTCACATAGCCGTGGAGCGCAACCGGAGGAAGCAGATGAACGATAATTTATCAGTCTTGCGTTCCCTTATGCCTTCCTTCTATGTCAAAAGAGTGAGTTTATCATATATATATATATATATATATATATATATATATATATATATATATATATATATATATATATATGCATTACCTTCAAATTTTCATTTATCATTTGTTAATCAAGTAATATATAGATCAAAAGTGATTATATATTGGTAAAGTTTTCCCTTTACTGTGTAAATTAGTCACACATGCATTCGAGTCTACATATCCCTCAACAAAGTCAAAATCAACAAATATGTTACGTACATCGATCCTAGGTTTTCCCTAAGTCCCTAGGGTTGGAGTACTAACCGAATTGTAAAGTATTAGTTCATCACATGCATTACTTTATATGTAGTCGATCAATATGACCTTATATCCTTGTATTGTTTGAGGTTATCTAGATATTTTATACTACTATAGTATACTTTTTTTGATTTATTTTTTTAAAAAATGCCTTTATATATTACCTAGTGGATTCTGTATAAAGATATATTATGTTGGTCTAACACTTGATTTGTCTGGATAATTAATTCCTTAATCTATTTACATATATATATATATATATATATAGGGAGATCAAGCATCAATAGTAGGAGGGGTAGTTGACTACATCACTGAGTTGCAGCAGGTTCTACAATCCCTAGAGGCAAAGAAGCAAAGAAAATTAATTTACAATGAAGTTCTTAGCCCAAGGAGGCAGCTGCAGCTTGTTTCAAGTCCAAGGTTAACTAGCATACCAATTAGCCCTAGAAAACCACCAATTAGTCCTAGACTAGTAGTACCAATTAGCAGCTTACCCACTAGCCCAACAACTCCGCAACCAACTAGCTCTTACATGAATCACCACCAAACCAGCTTATTGCACTACCAACTACCATACCTTTCTCCAACTAATTCCATGCTTAATACTTCACTCGAACCATCTCTTTCTTCTTCTTCTTCATCATCTTCTTCTTCTTCTTGTTCCACATCTAATTCCATCGATCATGCTAACGAGCTCGTTGCACATTCAAAATCCGCGGTTGCTGATGTTGAGGTTAAATTCTGTGGTCCTAATGTGCTTTTGAAGACTATATCTCCTAAAATACCTGGCCAAGTCCTGAATATCATATCCGCACTCGAAGATCTCTCCCTTGAGATCCTCAATGTCAGCCTCAAAACTATCGACGAATTAACCATGCTTAATTCTTTCACCATCAAGGTAACATCAAAACAAATTATCCTTAATTATTAATTAACTACGATTTTTATTATATGTTCTTGTGTAGATTTTTTTTTTACTATATTATATATAGTTAATCTCCTAGATATATAGAGGAAGGACCTAGACTATATCCAATTAATAAAGTTGTCTTGTTTTTTTCTACATCAAATTACACAGAAACTGATCAGGAAGTAGTGTTAGGTGGAGAAATGCAGTTTGGTAGATTGGCATAGTTATTACCAAAATGAAATTGAATTTTGAAAGTGAAAATTCCATCATTAATCACATCTACTCATTTATCTTATTGTAAAATAGACAGATTTGTACTGCTACTGCACTCGTACTGAATGTTTTAATTAATTTCTATACTGCATATATGCATGGTACTGTAGGGAGTACTATCATCACTTTTCACTGAAAACTAGGTTTTTTCTTGTAAAAAAAATTTACTGCCATCAGTATATATACTCTTCAGAAACTTAATAATTACTCCATCAAGGAAACATTGCATATATATATATATATATATATATATATATATATATATATATATATATGTGTGTGTGTGTGTGTGTGTGTTGTTGATTTATATATAGGGCATTAATTAATGAATAATGTTGGATACTTGTACTGTTGATAGATTGGAATTGAATGCCAACTTAGCGCGGAGGAACTGGCTCACCAAATCCAGCTAACATTCTGCTAAGCTTAATTAATTACTAAAATGGATCGATGCATGCACGCCTTCATTTACATGTCCCAAAATCTAACAGCCTCTCTCCCGCTCTTTCTCTCTCTTCTGCGTCAGAGCTGAAGCTGAAGCTGCAATCAATAAAGAGATTTAATGCATGTGGAGGAAGGAAGTGTTTGAATTTACCACCATTAATTGCTTTCAACGGATCATCATGTAATTCTAGATTAGTCATTACAATTTACTTGTATTTTCTAGTGACTACTTTTATTTATTTAGTATTTTTAACATCAACTTTTTATCTATAAATTCTCACTTGATTTTCATTCAATGTGAAAATGGTTTATTGCTTCAAATCCAATGCTAAAAGGTGCCTCCTAATAAAGAATATGTTGGGTATAACATGAATCCTTATTGGATTTGGATTTAGGTATTATTTAAAATCTTTTTTGGGTTTAGAAAAATTATCTTTTCTAACTATACTCAATTTAGTATTTTTAATTCTATTTGGTTATGAATTTTCCTATGACTTATATATATAGGTACTGAAATTTTGGAGAAGAGACATTCAGAAAAACATTCTAAGAATTATCATAGTTCTATCTCTTTATCTTGTACTCTTCACAAATTTATTTAGTAGATTTCTTCCGCATTCTCACTGGTTTTTTCTCGATTTGGGATTTCACGTAAAACTTTGTATTATTATCTTTATCTTTGTGCGTTGATTTATTATATTTGCCATAGTTTGTCGTAACAAAATCATTAATCATTAAAAATGTATATATTTGCCATTTTTATTCTTATTTATACATTTTTTTCTGGCGAACGTGTGTGCATCAAGGAATGCAGACTTTTAATTCTTATGCTACGTAATTATAGCTTAAATGAAGATGATAATCTAATTAAATATTTTAGTTCTATTTTCTAAAATATTCTTCTAAGACTTGTTATTTACAGAGTCTTGTATATATACCAAGTACAACTTTTTCTCAAGAATTTCGGCCAAGATCGTTTTGCGATTCTATCAAGTATCAAGTTAGGACGAAATTGTTCCTCCAATCCCTGGTAAAAAATTTGTCCACAAAATTTCTTATGATCAAACCCACAATTTTGAACGAGTAACCATTAATTAATTTCTATCACGTTTGCATGGAGGCTTAATTTCCTACCAAGCACGTCATATTTTTTTTTCTTTTTTTAAGGAATCAAAAACATGTTGCTACCCAAAGTGACAAACTTACTTCTGGCTTGCCCTAAAGTGGAAAGTCCCGAACAAAACAAAACCCTAAAGAATATGTCGAACTATATTTTAAATTTAGTAATAGCATGCCCATTAATTAATACGAGTACTAATTCATAATCGGTGGAGGATGCAAAATTTGATATATATATATATATTACTCGTATATTATACTATTAATTTGTATCTTTCTTTTTCCTGCAATATTAATTGCACGCATAAAAAAACTAACCTATAGCTGGTGCATGATAGGAGTAGCATTCAATTCCCAATAGTTTCATTTCTTAGCTAGTCTGATGTGATCAAAATGCGTGCCCTAGGAGTATTTTATAATTGAGCTCTTAAATCCTCGCTCTAGCCAAGGAGTATAAAGTTACAACATTCTTGTGACCACTAAAAATAAAGTTATGACATTCTCTTTGCATACCTATGCTAATTTTAGAGGGATACTAGTAATTGCCTGCCATTCATTTATGGGTTAATTGCGTACTATACTTCCAAGTATATACATATATATTTTTTTACTATTTGTATCTTAATATTTAAACTCTTTTATCCATTTATCTAAAATATTATTAAATAAGCATAAATAACTTTTTTATAATTTTTGACCAAAAAAATGGTTGGAATTGCCACGGACCGGTAAAAGGAGTATAAATACGATTTGACCATATTTTTATATATTTGATCATATAATCGACTTTAAAATAATTTAATTTCATCCTTACAAAATAAAATATACCCTTCATCTTCAAATACTCAAAAATATTTTTTTTTATCTTCTTTATCGTCTTCCCCATTTTCATATATATATATATATATATATATATATATATATATATATATATATATATATATATATATATATATATATATATATATATCATATTCTTCATCCACCATGAAACTCAAAATTTTTAAAATTCAAAAAATACGCATATTGATGTTTAATATGCCCTTGCAAATCATTCATTAAATTTGAAAATTTCAAACCAAAATCCTAACTCATTCATCATCTTCCAATTTGGGGTCACAAGATACCCTAAATCATTACTCTCTCTAAAAACTCACTCTCTCTTTAAATGAGAAAATTTGTTGACTCTGATCGATTCACCTACACTTTTCTTAATTACAATTAGGAATCCTTTATTTTTTAAAATATTCAACTGACTAAACAGATTCTTATATAAAATGAAATATCTTCACGTTCACTTTGGCCCACCATTAAAACTGTAATCGGACCACTGCTGCATTAATGTAATAATTAATTAAGAATATATCATGCTTGTCTGTCTTTAAACTTTGATCGATGACATATAATACACACACATAGGCGTGAGTATTTCATTTCTTATGCCATATTTCCCCCCTCTTTCACCTAGTGAACAAATGTGTTTCCTCCAATGTCATTTAATATACTAAAGTTTATATTTATAATACATTTTTTATAATTAAATCAACACCAATCTTTTTATTTATAATATTTAGTTGTATCATTTTATTAAAAATGAAATATTAACACATTTCTTTACAATATTAATATTGTTGGGGCGTAATTAATAGGCCCAAATTATATGATGGGTAAATAAACAAACCGTAAATGGTCCTAAAAATCAATTATTACCAAGACTCTAAGCCCAAACTAGAGATTGAATGGATCAACAAGCCCACGCCACCTAGTACGTACTAAAGTTGGTAAGCAATTTTTCAAAAGATAAATATTTTTTCTCGATAATGGAGTATACATATATGTACAAATATAGGGTTATATGTATATACATAGCTGTGTATTACACAATCAGGCTATGGCGACGGATTTTTCGGGCTACGACGACGGGTAAAACCGTCGCTATAACCAACTATGTAATGCACAGCTGTGCACATACATTTTTTCCATATATATATATATATATATATATATATATATATATATATATATATAATGTTTAAAAAAATTCCGGCACACACCTAGGGGGTATTAGTATTAGTTAAAATATGTCATATATTCTAAGAAGATGAATAATAAAGTGACATGCAAAAAGGAGATCATAATATCCACTTTTAAATATTTGACAATTGAATTTTAAAAATATGTAATTAACCCATTAAATTATTTAACATTTATAATTGAACCACTCTGTTAAATACAATATTGAACTATCATCAATTTTTTATCTACGTGCAGTTGAAACTAAATACAAAAATCAAAACAATACTTATGTGGCAAAAAATAATTAAAAGTCTGAATAAAAAAAATTAATCAAAACATTAGCTACACGATAAGAGAATAATAATAATTTTTTGAAAAATTTTAAATAAATTGACTATCTTCTCAATCTGGATTTTTTTTTCTTCTTTATCAAAATTATTCTTCATCTTCATCAAACCCAAATAGCACTAAACACATTATAATCAAGTTTAAAGGATAAATTGATGCAATTAATTGATAACATTACTAATTTGGAGTTGATTAGAAGGGATACAGATGTGATATTTTGAAGCAAAAAGCTAGATAGTATCCAAGTTCACCAACCAAACAGAGTAGTTCCTCAATGATGGCTTTGGTTCTTTTTTTAGTCTGATTTTGTAACGGAATTGTACAATCCATTAATTACACATTAATTCATCATACACATGTGTAGGTTAGCCCAATAAACATGTTGGACCACCTCTTTATCTAAAAAGTTAACCTATTAAATCATACTTCATTATGTGGTGCCAAACGCATAAGCATGTTGTAGCGGAATTGCACGATCCATTACACATCAATTCATCATACACCTATGTAGACCAACCCAATAAGCATGTTGGACCACCTCCTTACCTAAAAGATTAACATATTAGGTTGAGACTCCATTATATTTATTATCTATATTCTTAAATTTATTTGATGTGGGATTCATGTGAAATATCTCAATACGGTTGGTGTTGTATCTAGTCCTAATTTTTTAGTTAATGGTTAATGAACAAAATCCACTTGTTATTGAGCTCCAATTGATGGATTTGGCTATGTTTAGTTTGAAATTTTTTTTAGGGTTTTCTTCTATTTCTTCTCATTCTTCTATATATTTTTACTTTCTGTTCTTTTAGGATGACTCAGATTGTATGAACCCTAATATGATGAATCCCAGCTGAAATCATAAGAATCTATCATCTCAATTTGAAACCTGAACTTTTTTCCAAAATTAATTATAGATAAATATGAGGAAGAAGAAGTAGATCTGAATTTTGTAATGTTGAGGTGAAGGATTAAGAGAAATCCTACAATCAATAAAGGTTGAAGTTATGAACAAGGGAAAAAATCATCAACATCATTGCCAAAGTAAAGCAGCTGTAAATGATTCATCCTTTTTCACGACTTTCGAGACACCTCCATCTCTCAAACTGGAAGTCTTTCCGTACGTCATCTTACGGTAACCATCCTCCATTATTTATCCGTCATTCATGCAAATAAACTATCCCAAATTGAAATCCTAAATTTTCTCCAAATTGCTTATACACAAACATGAGGAAGAAGAGATAGATCTTAGTTTTGTAAGGGTGAGATGGTGAGATGAAGACCCCCACCCCACCCCACCTCATCTTCTGTAGAATTGGTAACATCCATGGGTAAGATGGTCTACAAAATTGACATTGATAATTATAATGGGGAAGCATATTCAATCTTTGTCTCAAAGTGCATACTAGTGGTTAAAGACTAGCTGGATTTATAGCTTCTAGTGTAGTGATCTAGCTCATTAATTAAAGGGAAAATGGCTTTTTATTGATGAATTAAATTAAATTTCGTTGGCAACAAATCAATTTAAAATATAAAATGAATTGCAATTTCTTTAGTTTAAATATACAGGGAAGGACTTTGTAATCCCTCCCACCCACCCCACCCCACCCCACCCCACCGAAAAAACGAAAAAAAGAAGAAACATGAAGAGTATATATGTATGTTTAATCAGACAACTTGGTTTCCATGTTTTTTTTTATAAGCAAACGATAAAAAAAAAAAAATCTTATTTTTAAAAATATCTATAATCCAAAAAAATTAGACTAAAAGAAAAACTGAATACATTCAACTGATTATCAAATACAATATGAAATGAAAAACAACTCGACTCTTAAAAATAATTTTTAACATCATAAATTCCATTGAGTAATTTTGCACAACAAATAACATTAAAAACTCCCACATGTAAAGCCCCGCCATTGATCACAGCCGACTCAAGCTTTCCAAATAAGTCACTTCATTTTATCACTTAATTATGAAAAAAATATCATTACCTGCACCAAACAACATTAAATCTGAAATTCAAGTGAAGAGAAGTTGAGCACACCCTTACGAATATATATATATATATACTGTTTTGTTATATGTATCCAAAGCACTGTATTATGGAAAAATTCCAATTCCATAAAATATTAAAAAAAAAATTACTTGTTTTTTTTAAAAAAAAGTCCGTATTTTAAAAAAGTCCGGGATCTCAGACTGGATCCGGACTCTATATATATACAGTAAAACCCCTATTTAAGAATACTCTATATAAGAATAACCTCTACAATATTATAAAAAAATTTGGTCCCAATTTGGGCCAGTTATAAATAAGAATAACCACTAAATTATAATATGTTATATACTTTTTAAGTCTCGTATTAAGAAAATATACCTATATATAGTAATAATTTCATATATATATATATATATATATATATATATATATATATGATCGAGATTAACAATATTAATTTTAAAAGATTACATTTTCTATAAAAGATTACATTTCATATAAATAACTATATTTTCTGTAAAAGACTATATTTCCTATAAAGGACTATATTTTCCTATAAAAGACTATATTTTCAATAAAAGACCACATTTTCCTATAAAATACTATTTTGCATAAATATTTTTTGAATAATAATTATTAGGGAGTTATTATTGATATTTTTGTTAAAGTTGATATTTTTAGATGTTCGAAAAATATTTTATACCAATACCTCTTTTTAGTAATAACATCTCAATTACAATACAAATAATTTGGCCCCAAATCTATTCTTAAATAGAGATTTTACTGTATATATATGTGTGGTGTGTGAGAGAGAAAACATGCACCACACTAATATTCAGGGACATAGGACCGGAGGGGACCACGGCCCCCCAAGGTTTGAAATATTTATAAGGTCCGTATAAAGGTTTAAAAATGTATTATTAATAAATTTATTATAATTCTAAATTTGTATAATTGGAATATAATATTGTATATGTATTATTCCAATTGAATGATACATTTGTATTTAGGTAATCAATTTAAACCCTTATTTAAAATTTTTTATTCTTTGTTTATTTTATGATACTTGATATTTTAATTTTTAAAAGTTTAATGAGTGATCATAATATTGTATATGTTAATTCCAATTGCATATTCAATTTGTTTTCCGGTAACCAACTAAAACCTTACTTATTTTATTGCAAATTTATGAAAATTTTATTATTAAAAAGTTCAATAAATGGTCCAATAATATTGATTAACTCATTTTTGTAGTGTAGTTAATTGAATTTTTTATTTTTTGTTTTAGAATCATGGAAAAATCACATATTATTGATTCATTTTTCAAGAAAAAACAATCAAATCATGTTCACACATCTTTGCTTACTCGTGAGCCTAATGTTCAAACATCTCTGTCTATTTCTGAACAAGAACAACATTCTCTAACATCACCAATAATTAAAGTAAAGAATAAGATATTAATTATTTAGAGCGTGATCCTTGAAAAATGTATCGAAATATAGAAATATTGTGATGTGATGAAATGCGTCGAGCTTACATCAATTACGATCCATATCAATGCATTATTTTCGAGTACCCTATTTTCTGAATATATATTTAATTTGTTGTTAAAAAAATTCTTCCCCCCTACCTAAAAACAAAATTCAATTCTTTGAGCGAAAATTAATGGTTGAATATCCCAAGTAATTAAAAGTGAAAAAATAATGGAGAAATTTGTGGTCCACGTACGTGTAGTACAGAAGATTGAGAACATAAACATCTAAATTACAAACATATAGTAGTATTTATTATTCTACATACCAATAGCTAGCAATACCCGGTCTGGATCCAACACTTCAGCTTGTACGCGGCAAAGCAGTTTGGTGTCTCATTATCCAAAACCTCTCTATTTCTTCAGGTTTTCGCCCTGGAATACGGCCAGCTATCAAATCCCACCTAATAAAGTCATCTGAAATTATCAAGATATATATATAACCATGCATAATAACCACTACGTACGTACTCTCACAAGTTTGGTTACATCTTAATTTAATTTTGACGAGTTTAATAAGATTCAGCTGAGTACAAGACTAGACGAAACAAACACTTACCTTTGCCCAACGAGTCTATGCATTCTGAAGATGAGATCTTCTTCTTGTTCAGTCATCTTTATAACTTCCCACCGTCTGCTACTAACCTCTGCCATCAAATTTTGCACCCTTAGCTAGCTTTGTCAATAAATAAATAAACTCTTAGTTTTTCTACCAAAATTAATTCTAATTAATAATTTGCTATGTACTAGCTAGCGCAATACAAAACAAAAACACAAACGTATAATTAAGATATGAAAATCATGCTAGCTTGGAAGCAAGAATTAATAAAGAGGAATATATATATATATATATATATTACTAGCCTTCAGACTCAAATATCGTGGTGAGTTTCCTTCGCTGCGGGCATTGTTTCTCCATTATTTCAGGAAATTAAGGAAAGAGGAAGAGACAAAGGATTAATTACAAGTTCAAGATTAGTACTACAACTTGAACCACAAAAACTACTACTAGCCCAACAATAGTAGTAGTAGTATTTCATAAATATGTAGGTACGTACTTTGGCGAATATATGGTTGATATCCTCCACATGTTTTTCTTATGTGCGGTTCTTTTCATATTTCTAGCTCTATCATTGATTGAAAGGTCCCCAGGTCCCCACTCCCACCACCAAGAGAGTACTGAAAACAATTTATTAGGTTGTTATATAAAGATTAGAATGAATTATTTACAGCTTTTCTTTTTCTTTTTTCTTTTTTTGTTGGGACAGACATGACTGGGGAGAATTAATTAATGATGTGTTAAAAATAAACTGAAAAAATTTATATGTATGTTGAAAAGTATCTATATATCTAGCTGATGATCACCTACGAGAGAAGAAGAAGAAGAACAAAAAATCATGTACTGCATCACATTTATATTGTGGTGGGAAAAATAGAAAAACACATGCATCTCAGTTCTCAGTATTAATTACATCAAATCAATCATGAAACTTTACAAAACATCAATCAAAGTTCATCAGTGATGAATCTGTACAATGAATGTCCAAACTTATCTTATGTAATTTTTTTAATTATATTTTGCTGATAATAGCATTAGGTTCTACAAACATATATATACTCCCTGATTTTTAAATTATATGATCGTAATTAATTTTTAAAAATTAAATTGAGATATTTTTATATTTAAACTTAAGATAATTTATTAAAATTTATATATAGTACTATTTTTTAGATAGTTTATGATATACATATATTATTGTATTAATTAAAATTAATAAAATTTATGTTAATTTTAAATTTAAAAATCTCGCAAGATAATTTTAAAAAATCAACCATGATCAAATAATATAAACAAAAAGAAAAACATTATTTTCATATGGAGCTGGCGGATGGGCCACCTCCAACTCTTGCCTAACAAACGTTGGAAAGGTTTCAAGTACCTAGTGTCACGAGGGTGTGCATCGAAAAAAGACGTATCGTTGAAAATATCTTTTTTTTTTGGAGGATACAATATAATTTTATAATTAAATACATTATCAAGAATTAATCAAAGGAAAAAGAAATAAATTCACAAAAAAAATTTATATAAAAAGTAAACAAATTAAATTTTTGATAGAATCGAATCTAAAATCTAAATGTGACGGTACTACCTCAATTTTAACCAAACATGTAGATTATTTTAGCAAAGATCAGTTTAAACAAAGATATGATGAATAGTAGAGAACATAAAACACTAATTATTAAAAAAATCATAAACCAATTTTCATGAAATGGATGGAGTATTGTATAGCGAAAATAAAAATAAAAATAAAAATGAATAGGGCGATTTAAAAGAAAGAAGATCGTGGTAGGTTTAGTCAAGTCATTCCGATTAGCTAAACCAGGCTTCAATATCTCGGAGCCCGTTAGTAAACGCCCAGCTAAAACCCCAACCGGCCCCACTTCTCTCAGAACTGATATCGTGTCAATTCAAAACTGATATCGTGGACTCCATGCACGAAGACACGTAACCCATGCACCTTTATCTCTCGTCCGGATTCTTTACAGTTTCTCAGACTGATTCTCATCTCTATCACCTCACCATACAATTAACAGCTTCATTCATATAACTAACTATCCATATATAATGGTGAAGTTAGCGTCGGCGCGTGAGAGCCGAATGTACGGGCCGCAGCTGGCCCGAAACCGGTCGGAGTACATGAACGCTGGGCTTTATATATTTGCGACCATATTGCTGGTGAGTGGGATCGCGGCTCAGTTATCGAAGGAGCCCAAGTCGGGGCTCGTTTTGATACTCATAGCCCTTGGGCTCATGGTAGCTGTGAATGTTCACGATCTTATGGCCCATCTTGCCGGCATTGATTATCGTATTCCGTTGATGGAACACGATCTGCAGCTCGTTCTGGTTGAGTTCGCGGTGCCTCTGGTTCAGTCGATTGGGATGATTCTTTATTTCTTGGCTATTCTCTTTCTTTTTATTCAGGTCAGGTTCCTTAATTCCTTTTGCACTACAATATATATCTTGTATATACTTACATGCATTCTCTCCGTATATATCTATGATATATTTGTATATGTAAATTTCATTTCACTATTCCAAAAGAATTTTTTTAGGCGTATATAAAAATTAGACATAAAAATTGACATTTGAATTTTACCTATTTCAAAATACTACTCCCATAAATAGTATATAGGACCCTAGTTTCTTGTGAAATTGGCCCACTCGCTCCATGATTTGCATAAGGTCGAGGGCTCGATCCTTAGTTGCAGCAAGAAGGGAGGGTAAAAATAAGTAGATCCACCTACTATTTATGTGAGTATAAATAAGTAGATTTCACTTACTATTCATGTGAGTAGGAGGAGGAACTTATAGAATTATCAAATTTATTTGTAAAAATATCAATTCTCTAATCTTTATATTTATTTTTGTTTTTATTTTTGCAAGTGAGGGCATAAAATATAGAAATATATATATAAATCGACAGAGACCTCTAAATAGTTTGCGATTCAAGCCTGATGCAACTTTTGAAGCATCCGACTTGAAATTAATTAACTGATAGTGAGTAGAGAGGCCATTCCAATTCAAGTTATATCATACACATGTTATTTAATCGATGTAGGGCTTTGGATCTCCATAGCATTGTGTGAACCTTGTTATGCAACATAAACAAATATATGGGAAATGATTTATATGCCATGAATTTGGATTGTGACTAACGTAAATTGTAAACCGTAAGTAGTAATTAAGATAAAATAATTAATAATATGTGAGTCATTTCTTTATTATTTTTTTGTCTATATCTCTATATATGTCAATATTTTATATCGATATAAATGTGTTATGATATATAGCAATATTCTAAACAAATTAAGAAACCATTCTTAGGCTAATTAAATTTTAGATCTTCATACATTCTATTGCATGTTTTCCTTTGTCAAACCTTGTTACATGGAATATATCTACAACAGAGTTAATAAAACTCCTTTAGGAGTGTGTGTGTGTGTGTGTGCATATGCATATATAGCTAGTCTTCCATTTTATTAACAATCTGCAAATATGATATGCAGGAGGAAAAAGGATATGGTTACTTTAAGTTGGAGAGGCATGCTCTGAATATGCTTATTGCAGGTCCTGCTTTGTGGGTGCTAGGATCCATACATAACTCATGCCAGATCTATGAGAGAGCCGATGGCCATGTTCAAGTCTTACAAGAAAGTGTCCACATCCCATTCCTTATGGGGAGCCTGCTCTTCTTGACAGGTTCAGTCCTTAATTGCCGAGAACAGGCTCAATCTAGTCACCATGGTCTAGATTTATTGGCAAGTCATCTTTCTGTCTAAATATATCTTGTTTATTCATACGGTATATGGAAGCTAGCTAAATTTTAAAAAAGAAAATAATGGGAAAAAGACTTCACTGTGGTTGACTAAAATTCGATTGCAAAATATGGCTATTGACTTATAATGTTGAATTTCAACTAGTGACTGATTAGTCTTGGGCTATGTTTGTTTGGAAAAATGACGTGGATGAGATACGATTATTTGTACTAATTTATCAATATTTTCAACAAACTCAAAACAAACTTCAACATCGGTTAAGACTTTAATTGTTGGACTTTTATAACAAGTGATCTTTGTGCAGAGTGGGACTTGGATATGGTTAGGTATGCTTGGGGGCCTTATGTTCTTCATTGGGGGATTGACAAATGTTGTGAAAGTGTTCAAGATGCAACAAGTTGACGGGCTGCGGCTAGAGAAACTGCGAGGCGGAGCGCAGGAAAGATTAGCTCATGAAAGGGAAGGTCAGGTCCCACTCATTTTAGAAGACCAAAGGAGGAGAAAAAGGCAAACTGAAGAAACTGAATCAACCGTAGGTCCAACTCCTTATAAGGATGTCCTTATAGGTCAGGCTTGAACTGAACACATCTGGTAACGCAGTCTCATTCCATCTTGTAATACTTTCTTACTGGACCACTTAACCTTCAGCTTCCATGCACGATGGTTCGATACTATTGATCTTCATATCTCAGCGAATATAACTTTTATTTATCTACGGATCTGATCAAAAGGTTGTTATGTTTGATATATGATTTGAGTAGTCGACTTTTGTACTACACCCTTTTTCTATTTTAGCTAGCCAATAAAATGTTTTTTTTTTCCTTGCCGAAGAAAGAACAAAGGTTGTTGTGCATGCATTTTCTTACTACATTTTCAGCCATGTCGAAACAAAGGAGTATTGAACAGAGTTTTTTCAGTTATTGGTGATATTGTTCTTGTTGATCAGATTTTTGTTTTCAGTTTTGGACTGTTTTGGCAAAAAAACGATGGAGTTGAGTTGGATTAATTCGACCGGATTGTGATGTTTTTCAGGCATGTTAATTATGAGAATACGTACAATGTATGTATTCAGTTATTTTTTCAATATGATCAACATTGTGTGATAAAGGAAGGAAAGTTAGATAAAATGGGAGCAAAATAGTTGAAAATTTCCTTCCAAAAAAGGGCAAAACATGGTAAGATGTAGGCTTGTTTTGTTAAAAGTTAGCATATTAATAGCGGGATAAAATATTAACTTTTCCATGGTTGAGGACTATAAAAGATAAATGAAAGTTTTATAATTAATTTAAATTATAATACTATAGCTAGGTTAATAATATATAGTGAAATATTTATGGCTACTTACTTTTATTGGAGTAGTACTGTATACCAATGGTGGTGTGGCTTAGAGGTTGAAGAAGAATTTTGATAATCAATCAGCCTAATTTAATTATCTTTGTTTAATATGTTTTTACTCTTTTTAACTTATTAAAATGTTGAAATATTATTTTTTCAAATGTATTTTATTTACGCATATGCATTATTTATTTACATATATATCCTGATTTATCATGTCATATTATCGCTTCATCAATTTATGATGTTAAATTATGATGTGACACGTGTAAATGAATAAAAATAAAAAAAATAATTATTTAATAATTTGATTGTAAAAATTGAAAGATCAATTATTAAAATAAAAAAAAAAGAAGGTAAATAATTTATATTTAAGCCTTTTGTTTTCTAGACTATACTCTCTCTTCCCTCAATAACACTTGTCTCGTATTTTCATTTTCTTGAAAAAAGATCTGAGCACACAAAGTTTTTTAATGAATTTTTAAGGTTGATAATTTTGTAAACGTTTCCAACTACTTTTTTAGTCGACATATATACTTTTAATTTTCAAAATTTGATAACACATGATAATTATAAAAGTTTTGTTATGTATTGAGATAAATTCGTGATTAATTATAATTGTGAAACTTGACAATATTGAATACAATTATAAGAGAGCCTTATTTATTACACAATTCTATTCAAAAATATTACCACTAATAATTATCTACGTAATTGACAATAAAAAAATCGATGTAAACATCACAATATATGTCATTTTCCTAATTATAAAGATTAAATATATGCTTATTTTTGATATTTTAATTTATTACTATATATATTGGGGAGTACTACTTCTACAATTGTATTAGGATATTTTTATATGATCTCATTTCCCATGAGATGATGAGAGGGTGAAGTAGCTAGGTTTCGCTTTAACGTGAGAGGAGATTATATATGTAAATATATCAAATATCAATTCTCTATTTTTTATTCTAAAAATATTTAAATCTTTTATCAATAAAGTATTAGATATTTAAGTTTTATATAAGGGCATAGGAGGTGAGAGGCATTTCTTGTTTTTGAAAGACTTGTTCTCCATAATAACACTATTTTGAATTTTTTTTAAATTTCCTTTTATATCCAACATGGGAAAGTGTGTATTTTTTATATATTTAACATTTAAGTAAGTAAAATCATGTCGTTTTGTGAGATAATTCACACAATTATATGCAATTATACTCACTTTTTTTCCCCCTTATTTTATCTATGTTTTAAAATTTTGAAAAAGTGGGTTTTTTTAAAAGTAGTTGTAATAGCCAACAAGCTCATTAGTCTAGTCCTTTCTCATCAAAAGTTAATTATCGGTTTAATGAACATAACTAGAAAATAAATGAATAGTGCAGAAAATAAATTTGTTTATCAAGTTTTTTTGTCCAATAAAGAAATTTAAATGAAACACTAAATATTATAAGTAATTTTTTTTAGAGTAATATTTCAGACACAAATTATTTTATAAATATTTTTACAAACTGCTGATATGGCATACTCCATCTCAACATATTGATCAACAAATTACTTTAATATATAGTCTTCGACCCCACATAAAAAATTAAGGTAGAGTATAACACATCAACACTTTGTAAAATATTTATAGTATAATTTGTATCTGTAGCATTATTTTTTTATATATAATTTATGTCATATCTTTTACCTAAAAACATTTAAAAAAATCTTTTTATAAATAAACTAAGAAATGAAAATTATAAAAGTTTTTTTTTTCTCCTTTGGTGTTTGAGACTTAAAATGACATATTTGTCCATGTATTGTATTGTGTGCTGTTAAAATGCGTTTTGCTACAAATCGACCAACCTTCGTCCTCCTCTGATGCTTCACTTCGCTAAATTATTATCCCCCAACTCCGTCTCCAGTATATTGTCTTTTTTTATGCGAACCCTAATTTTTAGTACAACGGGTAACTTCTTCATTGCCATTGAATCTAACTTAGGTATCGTCTTCAATTATCATTCATGTTTATGTTTTGCTTGCCGCCTTGCCCTAATCTTTTATATATGGATGCGAATCTAATTCGAATACTCTGTAGCTTGTTGATTGATGTTTTTGTTGTTATTAAAGCTGGTCTATATGATTTCAGGATGAGTTAATTATTATTAGGCTATTGCTAATTGTGGACCATTGCTAATACATCAAGGATTTGTTATTTTCACAAGTCTATATTTGCACAAGTCCTTCACATGACTCTCGAAACCACTTACTATAGGGGAAACCTTGTGAAAATATCAAAAGGATTTTCGGAAATAACACTCCCACTCCCCCAGCATAAAGTAGCTGTTTTTTAGGCTACAGAATTGTTTTTTTATTACCAGATTTAACTTTATGGACAACTATATATGAGGAATGCTGTTTACAAATCTGCATCACCATTTTATGTTTATTGAAAATTTAAGGATTGGTACATGACATTTTACTTTGAGTTTTGGTAGGTTAACATTGTTGAAATATATTGTAGATAAAAAAGTCATGAACTTCCAAGCCGGCAAAGAGGGGAATAGCATAAAACAATTTTAATGTTAACAAGAGTTGAGATATCATATTAATTTTTTATATTTGTCCCATAGAAAGGTCCCCATTTTTTTTACTTAGACATTATTTATTTTATGATCCCTCTTTCTCAATCACGAAGTTTTGTCTCAAACTTTATTTTTGAAAAAATAAACAGAAAAAATGTAAAAAACAACACAATTATTTGTAAGTGCTCCATCAGCAAGCTTAGTATCGCTTATTGGAAGCCCTAGTTGGGATTGAAGTATTTATGACAAAATAATTTGTGCATCGGTATAAATTCATAGGTCAACTTTGTATAATTGTATTGTATGAGTCAATGGATTCTTACCTATTATGTTTCTGATAGGTTTGAGGTTATAGAGGTGCATGGCGTCTGTATCCAGTCAGCCTCAGTTCCGGTACACTCAGCCTCCATCAAAGGTCCTCCATCTAAGGAACTTACCATGGGAGTGCACGGAGGAGGAACTGATTGAACTAGGGAAGCCATTTGGTAAAGTTGTCAACACAAAGTGTAATGTCGGTGCCAACCGTAATCAAGCTTTTATTGAATTTGTAAGTGTACATCAGTTGTTAGTTTGTCACCCTTCCTCCCTTTCCCCATTCCCCCCTTCCACTCAATCACAGTTCACTATCATGATCCTTTTTATTTATAAATGTTATCATTTATACATCTCGTACTGTTTTATAGGCTGAATTAAATCAAGCTATAGCGATGATATCATATTATGCTTCATCATCAGAGCCGGCTCAGGTAAGAGGGAAAACTGTCTACCTACAATATTCCAACAGGCAAGAAATTGTGAACAACAAAACTACTGCGGATGTCGCTGGAAATGTACTGTTGGTAACAATTGAGGGTACTGATGCACGGCTCGTCAGCATTGATGTTTTACACCTGGTAACTAATATATGTTCTTCATATGGTTACAAATAGGTACATTTGTCAATAAAAGATGTTACCTATGGTTTTTGGTGGTTAAGTTGTAGAATGTCATGCTTGTTGAAGCTTTTGTTTGACATGAATGTGAATGGAACAGCAGGTCCATGTCAAGGAAATTATCTTCAATGGCAGCTTACTGCATCGGGAGAAAGAGCGCATGTGTGTTTGTCTCCTTTCTCCTTTCCTTAACACTGGCTCTTTCTTCCTTTCTTCCTCCTCATCTTCCTATCCTACCGTCTTAGAGTTCAGATGTTTTATTTTCTTTTCCTGCTGTGCATCTCTCTAGCTTCCAGTTCTGCATGGTCTGCGCTGGAATGTTATGCTGAATGTTATGCTTGTGGCATTATTATGCATAATGCAATTTCAATTTTTGGATGTGATTGTTTATTATTTTACTTGTACAATGTAATTGTCCTTCTCGCTAAAATGAGAAAGTGGCATATTCTAATCTGGAAGTATAGGAGGCTGTTCTTGGAACATAAACCAAAATTACCTATCTGAGAAAAAAATAAGTTGTTCTTGGAAAACCATAAAAAAATGTGGTTCTTGGAAAAAATCGTTGTGCAAGGATCATAAGGTAAACAATATAACTCATTAATTTTCTCCATCATTTTATACGTCTGTTCTTAAAGAACAAAGATAGGTTTTTTCTACTAGATCGCCATTTTGTTTTGGCTAATGCGAACAAGTGCAGGACACTTGTTTAGGAGCATTCATTGTGCTTTAAGATTTTATAAGGTATTGAATTGTGTTGTTATTTATGGAGATTATTTAGAGTAGATTTAATGTAGTTAACTAAATGTGTTGTTATGTGATATTGTTATAATGTATTGAATGTAGTGCACCTAGTGAGAGTTTTCGCAGCAAAATTTTGCGAAAACAATGCTTAACAAGTGACCTTAAGGCACCTGTTTGTGGGACATGTTGTCGTGTTGATTTTTGTTGGGCATGGTAACCAAAATACCTCATGGTTGTGCAGCTTTGCTGTAGGTTTAAATATTTGGTCTTTAAAAGTTGAAAGTAAAATGAACTTGGCGCTCTATTTCATATAGAGCAAGATCCATGGCCTTGCCTGGATTTTATACTCATGATGTCAAGTGTGTTTTCTTTAGCAAAGGTATTTAATTTAATGATTTTGGTTAGAATAGATAGTAGGGATTGCTGAGCTTCCGTGATCTCATAATTTGTTTTATGTAAAAATAATTTATTTTCATTTAAGCAGATTACTGACAGACAGAAACAAATCTGACGTTTATTTTTTTGTGATTGTTGGATTTTTCTGGTTCATTCCATTTTTTATATTGGATCGATCAATAATCCGTTGTATCTGCTATGTGCCTATGTCTTATTGGATTGGATTCAGGCCACAGCACGATCATCGACAGGCCTATAGGCTATAATCAAGCAATTTAACTTTGACGGTCTATGGATCTGCGACCAAATGATATTTCTATTGCTCATTAGTATGCTACTCATTATACTTCAGCTGATAACATGTTTTTGTTATTGCACCTGGTACAAGAATTTTTTGGCAATTTTATTATCAGATATGAGGAGATTGATAAGTCTTTCAAGCTGTGTATAGAATTGAGATATGTTTCCCTGTTTGTACGCATTATTAGTGGAGCTTTCAGTTTGTGCAACCCAGTTCTGTAACTATTCTTTGAAAGTAATAGTGGAAGGAAATTACCTGCTGATATACCATATATATAATTTCCTTGATCTATTTCTTAAGATTATTCTTGTGTTACAGGTGTTTTCAGCTTTTGGATTTGTGCATAAGATTACTACATTTGAGAAGACAGCTGGATTTCAGGTGTGTTCATGTGTAGGCAAATCAAATTATGTTTAGGAATGGTTTCTTCCGTCCTTATAACACTAGTCGTTTCAAATATAATTATAGGCTCTGGTACAATTTTCCGATTCAGAAACTGCATCGTCTGCTAAGGACGCACTTGACGGGAGAAGCATTCCCAGGTGATGATGTTTTTGGGTTTGCAAAATTTAGTTCAACAGTTATATTATTCCATCTTTAGATGCGATTCACATGCATTGGAGCTTGTAATGTCAGGTGCTAATCTTTAGAATCTGTAAAGAGGGTACATGCATGCTGCTTATACATATACTAGTCACGTGGCATGGTTCAAAGATGTGGTAACAGCTTATGTTTCGGATAGTCATTTTTTGACTCGGTTTCAGGTGATACGCACCGTTAGCTAGTTAGAAGTTTGAAAAAAAGTAAAAAAAAATTAAAATATTTTAAATAATAAGAACAAGAAGATAAATCAATTAAGTTCACGAAAAAATACTATCTAGTGCACATAACATTGTCCAAATGATAAAACAAATATGTCGCATTTACGTTTTAATAAAATTAATATTGTTGTTGTCTTAGTTCAAATGATTGCACACATGTTTTATGAGCAAATTTTGTGGAATTTAAGTACAATTTAACTTAACTAAGTATATTTTAAGTGCAATTTTTTCAAAATTTTCTAAGTTGTACTTAATCAATTACTATATAAGTACAATTTAATTATAATTTTAGTACAATTTAGCTTAACTAATTATATATTAAGTATATTTTTTTATAATTTTTTAGTTATACTTAACTAGGTGCTATATAAGTATATTTTAAGTACAATTTAACTTAATTGAGTGTATTTAGGGAACTAATATTTTCACATGTATTTTTTATATTTTCATATTGTTCTCTCTCACATGAGCATATAATGGGTTCCACCTACTTGTGAGAAGGAATCATATGGAAATATCAAAAACACATGTGAAAATAGTTCTCCCCTATATTTAAAGTACAATATTTTTTTTACTTTTTCTAAGTTATACTTAACTAGGTACTATATAGTTACATTTAAGTATAATTTATAGAGAAAGTTTCGTTCTCTTTTGTCATCTTCCTTTTATAGCTTTCAATGTTTTCGTTAACCTCTACGTTATGCTGAGTTGTCGAAACTTCGTTGAAAGTTACCTCTTACATGATTAATTCCCTTTATGCCGTGATTTCTTCTTTATTTGGTCCGAAACCACTTCGTTACTCCGAGTTGTTGAAATTTCACCGAAACTTACCATTTACATGAATAATTCTAATTTTGCGATTCGTGTCAAGGTTGTGGTTTGGCCCTGACCGATACACCAATATTTTGGCGTAACAGCCGACACTTTGAACCATGCCCGGCACACGTGTGCAATTCAAATAAAATCAGGAAAAAAATGTGGGGGAGAGAAATTAGGAGTGATGGATAATAAGAGTGGGAGAGAAGAAATAGGGATAACATATGAGAAAATTGGGATAAAAGAGTTGGGATATATTAAAAGTAGCAGTCCAAAGAGTAAAGAGATCCTTGCTTAAGTCACTGCGCCTATGTGGCATAAAGTGGTTTGATCAGGTGTCTGATTATCAGGAAGTCATTGGTTTCCAGCAGATGTCTTTCTTCTTAATATTTTGCATATTTCATGATTTTATGACTATGATAGGTCAGTCTCACAGGTCATTCGTTATGTATCATATATTTTATGCTTTTGGTTTACTAAAACATTAATACTTAGCACATTTATATGTTCCTTATGAGGAACAATGTTGGTTTCACATTATTGTCTATCATGGCTTATGAATTACAACATATTATTACTTTTCATGTTCCTGCATGATCATTAACTGACCTTTCAGTCTTGGACATTTATCAGGTATTTGATTCCAGAGCTGGGGCCATGTTCACTTAGGATCACATATTCTGCCCACACAGATTTGAGTGTAAAATTCCAGAGCCATCGCAGCAGGTATCTGAAGATCATTTTTTTGGTATTTTAGTTTCTATAATCTACTATTAATATAATGATATATTGTAACACTTTTGTTGTATTGTAGTATGGTGTATTTTCTCCTTTTTCTTCTTGTTTGTTATATAATTGTTCATGATCTTATAATACAACTTTGTATTAGATTGATATGTTTGCTTTAGCTGTCAAAGTTATTTTATTACAAGTATTAATCTGTGAACATGTTAATGATATTGCCTTTTGATTCAGGGACTACACTAATCCTCTTCTTCCTGTCAATCCCTCCGCCATAGATGCTAGTGGGCAGGTAAATACTGGAATTGACATTTAATTTTTCTTTTCTACTAGGGTGTGAGGTAGCTATGATGTTAAGATATGGCCTATCATGACCTAATATATTTGGCTGTAAGTTGGGGTTATGGGGTTTCATGTTTCTATTTCTTCTAACTGGCACCCTTGTAACAAAGAATCATACATTTGTGTGATATCTTTTGGATTTTTTAATTGTGAGAAGCTTCTGAGAAATTTAACTGGAATTCTGTAATGCGGAAAAATACTTAAGCTTACACATGAAATAGGTTGGTTTGAATGTAATTCTTATGTAACATGCACTTTGTTGGCTTTCCTTGTTTAAACCAACAGAAGCATAAGTGTTTTATCTCTGCACCACTTGATGGGAAGGTTTTTTGTTTTGTTTTTTTTGATAGATATCTGATGACATTCATTTGTCGTTACTGCAGATCAGTGTGGGTTTAGATGGAAAAAAGCTTGAGCCTGAGAGTAATGTTCTTCTTGCTTCAATTGAGAATATGCAATATGCAGTGACCTTGGATGTTTTACACATGGTATCGTCATGACTAGTACGCAAAGGTCTTAACATTTTATGTGGGCTACTTTTCTCTTTCTGCTAATTTTTTCTTTCCCATGGTTTGTGTTTAGGTTTTCTCTGCTTTTGGGCCTGTCCTAAAGATTGCCATGTTTGATAAGAATGGAGGAGTTCAAGCATTGATTCAGTACCCCGGTAAGCAAAATCCTGCAATTAGTCATACTTGTTGCTAAAATGTGTGGCAAGCTGAGGTAGTTTCCTTAGTTGTAGCATTGATACTGACCTTGGTGCCTATGTGATTGCTTTTAAAGTGATTTCAAGAATGATGCTATTGATGAGATGCATTGCATAGCTGTCTTTATGCCTGTTACTAATTTTTAATTTCTATTAAGAGATTAGAGATGATTGTCCTTTTAGCTTAGTATTTTCTTATCTCATGACTATTTAGTCGCTGGGTTGTCAACTTGAATCAGATTTATATGCTGTTATCTTAAAGATATATAATCTTTAGGAAATATTGTTATACTATTTGTTAAAGTAAATTTTATACTTATATCGTTTAGAAGGTAAAGTAATAAACTTGGGAAGAAATAGTAGTCTTAGTCCTCTCTTTCTTTCACTCTATTGCACATGTCCCTCTTATTCCTTCGTCATATATGTGGATATTAGCAAGCACATCGCTTATTTGACGATACTACTTATGCATGGTTTGTTATATATATATATATAATATTTTCAATTGGTCTCCTTATAATTGATATCACCATTAATAATAGCTCGTCTTTAATTATGTTATGACCTGACTTAGAAGTTAGGGTGTCCAAATAAGGTATTAATGTTGCAATGGGTTTGCAGATGTTCAAACAGCTGTGGTTGCTAAGGAAGCCTTGGAAGGACACTGCATATATGATGGAGGGTTTTGCAAGCTTCATATTTCATATTCACGACATACTGATTTGAGTATCAAGGTAATAAAGCTACATAGAAACTAGACGTATGAATATGCTAACTAAACTTTATACCATAGAAGTTTGTGCTATTTGTCTGTACTTTAGATTTATGCATAACAAATATCTGGTCCCTTCATCAGTTCCTAATAGAAAAGATTAGTAGTGATTGCTATTGCCACCCACAGGTCACCCCTTTTTTTGGGGGGGTGGGGTTGCCAACTTTACATTTCCAAAGTTTAGGTTATGTTTCTGTTTTTTGCATATTAGGCCAAAATCTTTAGAGAGCATCAAATCCTACTGATAAAGTTTTGGCTCGCATTTTAATAAATTCCGGTCCTTTATATATTACATTTACTTGACTAAAGATTAGTCAGATGGTTTCATGCTACCTTGTCCATTTAGGACTGTAGGAAAGGGTTTCAAATATTTTGTGTAGCTTATCTAAGTTGATTGGAGCACTGTATAACTGATGCTACGTAGCTAATTTATTTACCTGAGTTCTTAATTCTTTTCCTTTCTGTTAATATGCTTAAAAAAATTTGTTCATGGCTCTATTTTGTATAACTTACTTTGATAAATATGTTTGAATCATTTCTTGATATTTATCACATTCTTGTTTTATATATTGTGCATAGCTCTGTTTTGTACGACTTATCTAATTACGTAACATGTGTGAATTGTTTCTTGATATTGATCACATTGTTGTTTTATAAATTGTGCATGATTCTATTTTGTACGGCTTATTTAATTACTTAAGATGTGAATTGTTTCTTGGTATTGGTCACATTGTAGTTATGATTACAGTAATCTAAATTTCTCAAGGGATATGGGGAATGAATTATTTCATTTTTATTGAAGTTGAAAATAAGGAGCGCCTAATTGTTTGGGATGCATGTACTAATTACAGGTCAACAATGATCGGAGCAGAGATTATACAATTCCAAATGCTCCAATGTTGAACTCCCAACCCTCACTCCTAGGGCAACAACCTCCTGCAATGGCAGGTCCAGCTGCACATCAATACAGTGGGGCTCAGTTTGCTCCTGCTCATGAAGGGCATGCAGTGCCTCCACCTTCAGCTGGTTGGAGCTCAGCTGTTCCAGCAGCGCCTCAGTCCATGCCTGGTCAGATGCATCATCAACATTACATGCCTCCTGCAAGTATGGCATCAGAAATGGGCCATTACATGGTGCACTCTCATAGCCATAATGGCTTCCCCTATGCCGGATCGATGCCCCGTTATCCGCCGCAATAGCAATGTTCACTAAATGTTTTTCCTTTTGTTTTGGGCTCTGAGATGGGTTCTTTGAGTTCTCTTTCTATTTTTCCCAGAATTTTGAAGGCGGGATTTTGCTGGTGGATGGTTTCCTAGCCATTTGTACACTTACAAGTTTCAAACTGCTCCTTATTATATTTTTATTTTCGAATTGCCTTTTTGGGCCAAATACCTTTCTTGAGCAGTTATTATCTTAAAGTTTTATTTTTGGTTTACCTTTGCTTATTTATCGTGTTGAAAACTTGCTTCGTTTTGGTCTGGAAAAGATCTCCCTCTGAAGCAAATTAGATAACTGGAAATCTGGTTAGCAACAATTTCCAGAAAACCTGTACTTTATGGATGAGCATACATATCTTTAGCAAGTAGAGCAAGTGAAATAGAAGTTTTGTTCACAGATATTGCAAATGCCAGCATATGATTTAAAGATAAATGCTTGCAAGGAAAAAATAAAACAATGGATGTAACAAGTACCAATATTGCAAATGCTAGCATACGAGGGTAAATTTAACAAAAACATCAGTGGCCATTCCACCCCCCCTACCCCCCCCCCCTACTGTTCCATGCTATTATCATTTCTCATAAACTATCCGTGTGATAAAATATGAAAACAATATCAAATGACTGGGCTATATTTTAGCTTTCCCATAATTAACTGCAACTAGGAGCTACAACTCCAACAGCACAAAATATACTGCATCTAGAGGCTACAACTGAAATGCAAAAACAGATCTTTTTCCAGCACATTTATTCACGAACTAAAGAGCATGACATACCACTCTATTGGCAAAACTTCACATATGAGAGGTATTTCTTTTGTACTTTTCATTCATGATAGAAACCTTTATAAAGCTGTGATTGTTGAGAGACTAAAGACAAAGTCCAGGCTAATTTCAAAACTAACAGAGAATCAAAAAAAAAGAAAAAAGAAAAAAGAAAGAAGATGGAAGAGCAGTTGCTACCAGTCTGTCTCCAAAACTGCTGAAATTAAGTCATGGAAGAGGCTTCATCCATGGTATGCACAACCTCCACCATATCTATTCATCCCCAAATTCTACATTCGATCAATGGGTTCGGTCCTGTCCTGCACTGCAAGCCGCTCTGAAACTTCAGCAAGTGATTTGAGATTGCATTTGATAAATGCTTCAACAAAGTAACATGTCTCATCCTTGGTGTTCCCTTCAGGCACATCCACGACAAATGATTCAATTGCTAGAGTCCCAGGTCTTCCTTCAATGACCTCTGAATGGACGGAGATGATTGAAGAGTAGTTCTGCACAAATGACAGGAGATCAGACATGATAGGACCAGTTTAGACTGGCTGCATGATAGCAAATACAAGCACTCTCCTAACTCGTCCTATTAAGCTCTTGGAACGAGAAATTACTAAGGTTTAGAAAATCAATTCTTAGGAGTAGGTATGTCAAATATATGTTTTAGATTCTTAGAACTCAGTTCCGGCTAAAACCACCTAAAGGAAACAAATTCTTAAAATAAAAAAAATTTAAATGTCGCCTTCTTTAGTATTGCCGAAATAAATAGCATATGGATGGCCATGCAGGATGAAAATGCACACAAAGGTCTGAATCTACCAGCAACCAGCACAAACCTGAGCAGGAATCTTTTTACAACAAGCATTGTTACTGTTAGTTGTACCAGTACACTACTAGTGCCACATACTTGCATGCTTCAATTGGGACTCAAACCTAACTCTTTTCCTTTCAATTAGATTTAAGCCTCAACCTTTCCCAGGGAAGGAGATACCTCTCAAGCAACTAGCTAAGTGGTTTATTGAGGCCAGGATCAAAGTTCATAACAAAAGTTTCCACACCCTTTCCTTTAAAAGTGAGCCTAAATAAACATGCTAGAGCCTTAAGGTTGAATATAATCCCCTGAAGCATTAGCATTAGCATCATGAACCGCCCTAGCTTCAACATAGCTAGGGCGGTTAACCTACTAAGCTAACCTCCCTGCACTTGTCAGCTGTATATACAAGTATACTGAAACCTACCTATACACATACACTGAATTTGTAGCTTAGACTCAACTCATGAAAATGAATTTTTAGGTTAGAATTAAAAAGAAAAGGCAGCTAACAATTTCTATGTAACCAGCTTCGGATATGTAAACTCATTCATGTTTTCCATGTACTTGGGCACAAAGCAGGAAATCAGTAACAGAATGAGAACCATGTTTTGTTTGTAAATACATTATTTAAATATGACCAACTAATATAAGTAATAACCATGTTCAGTGTTGGAAATTAAATTAAAAGAGAAGACAGTTTGGGTATGGGTTCCTATACCCTGAGCCTGTGATCACCACCAACAATCTTGATGCTAAGAATGTGCTTGTCATCGTCAAGAAGTTCCAACCTTTCGGTGCTGGTAGTGGCAGGAAGGCCTGACTTAACATCAACTTCTCTAAGACTCCCAATCTCAAGATTACCCTGCACAATACACCTGCTAATGAAGGGCTTGTATTTCTGAGGTTGATCAAATCTCCTCACCAAAGACCACACCTAGTATAAAGTAGGACATCACCATCAGAAATAATACTAAAAAATAAATACATACATAAGTACAAGTTTGTGACATAATAATAAAAAAATAAATAAGAACACAACCAAGTACATGTATTTTCAAAAACATGGCATTCAAGTACAAGTTTTATACAAGAGAAATGGATAATCCTCAGGAGATAATGGACACAAGTTATGTGATAAATGAAACCAACCATTCACATTCTTTCCCAAAAAAGGAAAATTTGGAATAAAAATCTTCCAAAGCCCTGGCAAAACCTATGACTTCTTCTTTCTATTCTTCTTCTTCTTTTTGGATGGTACTAAACTTGTCACTCAACCCAGAAAAAAAACAACATAAATTGGTCCGGTTACAAAACTTCAAAATGCAGTGAGCAAATTAGACAATGGTTACTGCAAATTTATTTCCTAAAGCGGAACAGATTCAGCATTTAAGACGAGGGAAAAAAACTCCTACATCCGACTTTACCTTTTTATCAGGGGAAAACAGGCATATGTTAAAATTTTATCGTTTTGTCCTCTTCTTTCTTTCCTACTGGATTCTAAATTTACCAGAAAAACTGACAAAAACTGGTCAAACATTCAATTTTCACACCAGATCCAATAAACTCATCCAAGATTCATAAATCTCATTAAAGATCTTTAAGAAATTTAACTAACCCAACAAAATTAAATCACAACCAAATCAAAATATAAATGGATCGATCTAACTTGCAAAAACGGATATATATGCATATTATTGACATACATACATGCATATATATACGAATACACAAATTCATGAATTACGTCAAAATATACATAGCGAGAGAGATGATATTAATTACGAGATGAACAGGCGCTTTGATGTGCTTGATGAGAGTTGAACTGCATTGATTCTCCGCCGGCTCGTGCTTGTGGTGCCTTCGAATGTACTCTTTTTCCGCTCCTACAAATCCGTTCATCTTAATTCCCTCCCTTTCAACTTTGTATCTCCTCAATCATCAAAAAAAACAAACACCGGAACTCCCAACACTTTCCGATCAGGAAATCAAACGCTTTCAATCCACTCCTTCCCCTCAACTCGTGAGTCGATTCAGTAGACTCCGCAATCCACCGCCAGATATAGCTAAGATCACCTGTACACACCTATACACAATATATATAGATATAGATATAGATATAGATACAGCTCTCTATATGTATATTTAATTCTTCTCTTATCGCCGTATGTATTATCTGTGAGCCTCTCTACCTGTACATGCCCTTCGCAGATCGTCTTATTACAGTGAGGCTGCTATTTTGTCTGTTATCCCGTGAGATAAATGTCTAAAATACCCTTTAATCCGTATATTTTTCTTATTTTACCTGTCTAGTGAGTGGCGACTCTAGTTAGTTTGTGAAAACCGTCCCGGTAAAAATCTAACTATAAAAAAAACGGATCATTTACTATGAAGTTTATTTTTTGATAAATTAGTTAATTAATTAATAAATAGAATTTTATCTGCGTGCGTATCAGTATTCTATTAATTAATTGACCAACTTAATTAAAAATAAATATCATGCTAACTACTTTCAAAAAAAAAACATATATTGAAACCGTCGGTGGTATGCTAGAGACAAACTATTCTATAAATATTTTATAAACTGTTGATGTGACATATTCCACCTCAACATATTGTGTGGGGCCGAAAACAATATTGAAATAATTTGTTAATCAATATGTATACCACATCAGCAGTTTGTAAAATAATTTGTGTCTGTAGCACTACTCTTATTCTTTTAATTATGAGTGATGTTACATATACAAACTATTTTATAAATATTTTATAAACTGCTGATGTGGCATACTCCACCTCAGCATATTGATCAACAAATTGATTCAATATAATTTTCGGCCCTACATAATATGTTGAGGTGGAATATGTCACATCAACAGTTTTTAAAATATTTATAAAATAATTTATATCTCTAGCATTATTCTATAATTATTAATCATTTAATCTCTTTGTTTCAAACTAAAAGCTAGCTTTATTTTGAGTTTAGAAAATTATTTGTAAATTTTTTAATTCTAAACTTAATGTGATTTTTTTTAATATTTTAAAATTTATAAATAAAAAATAATGTTTGAAATTGTATTAGTTAAAATCAAATGAATTTAGAACTATTTTTAGTTCAGTTCAATGTACGTCCAACCTAACACTAAATCAATTTGAAAAAGTCAAAAAAAAAATAGAAAAAGAAAAAAAGATCTCAACTTGTGATGTTGGGTATCCATCTCTATCAATTAAATTGAAGCCGTGGACTTCATTTAGAGCTAGGAATCATATCATATCATATATTATGTATGTATAATTGGAAAATAGTTAATATAAAATTTATTTTTAAATAAATTGATCAATAAAATATTGACACATATCTATTGATTAATTGATTAACTTATTAAAAATTAAATTTTATACTAACCGAATTCGTATAATCTGGAGTCTATATTAGCTATTGCCTCTTTTTTTGTTTTCATTCCCTCCGATCTTTGAAAAGTTGGTTTGGTGCGTTGCATCGGGCACGGGGCAAGTGCCCATCTTGATTTTTGTAATTTTATGTTAGCATGGAGTTATTTAGGTAAAGTGTCCCTCTTAAAACACAAAAAAAAAAAAAAAAAAAAACAAAGATTTAGTAACTTTAAAAAATTATTTTGTAATATTTTTTACGTCACCTCCTTTTTTATAATATAAGATTGTTATTGACTTTTTAAAATCGATTTGAGATATTTTTAAAATTAAAATTAGCATAATTTTTTTTAATGTTAATCAATACAATGATAAATATTATAAGTTATATAAAAAATACAACTAATTATAAGATTTATTATTTTATAATTTTCAATAAATCTCATCAATTTTAAGTTTGAAAATCACCAAAATTGACTTTCGAAAGTTAAAAGTGTGACGTCCCCAAAATAGGTACACATCACCCATCTTGGGTCATCAAATACATAGTACAAAATAAAAATACAAACTTAATTATACAACAAAAGCTGAGAGCTTTTATACGAATATTGTCTCATAGACAATATCCAAACTCAAATTCAATCCTCATTACATTTATTATTACACTAAATAGTGAGAATTACTAAAACAGTCATCTCGGACCATCACTCCGTTCCCCAACTAGTCCCGGCTATGTTCTCATTTTCTGAAGAGAATAATGAAAGCAAAAGGGTGAGCTCAATTAGCCAGTAAGAAATATTACGACTAAGATAATGCAAAATAAGTTATCGTTAGCCTTCAACAATGTTAAATTGATAGAATATAATAGACAACAAGTTTAACTGCAGCGGAACAAACAATCCATTAGAAGAGTCAAGTAGAGCATGTTATCTACTATCTTCTATGATTTAAAAAAGTTTTCATCAACTTTATCGCTGAAACTCAACTTAATAAATAAACCACATCATCGAATCATCCCTGCACTACGGGCCAAGGATATTATGTAATCATCAATGGTCATGATTATACCGAATAATCTCTGATCATAATCATACCAACAACTGTCCATCAATGCACTACAGGCCAATGAGAATTTTTACCACATCATTTGTAACATTACGGGTTATGGTTATACCGACTGATTCCTGTCATAATCATACCAATCAACAGTCCATCTATGCACGTAAGTCAGAGATGACTTTCATCACAATATAAATATGAGGATGATGGCGATGATATAAGAATTCAATTAAAATAAAGCACATGATAAATTTTAAAGATTTATAATTTAATTTATCAAGAATTCAATAATGTCCAAATTGTCAACATGATACTGCTTTGTGGAGTAAAATTCAAGAATAATATCCATGTATCAAAAATAATTTAGACAGAAAATAAATAAAATTTTTTGTGAATAGTACTTCAAGAATAGTACCTTGACATGAAAAGTGCCTCGAATACTCGAGTGAATAATATTTGAATGAATAGTAACCCGTAAATAGTAACTCATGAATAGTACCCCGACATGAAAAGTGTCCCGAATACCCGAGTGAATAATATTTTAGTGAATAGTAACGGGGTGAATAGTAACATGTGAATTGTACCCCGGTGAAAATATTGATATTTAATAAGAAAGTTCAGATCAATATTCCAACGAAACGATACTGGATGAAGCGTAAAACTCAAGGATATTCCATTAATTTCAAGGATTATAGAAGCAATACTTACCATAGTAAGTTTAGATTTAAGAATATGAAAAGAAATAACATACGAAGCTGCAAATGGATTTTCACCTGTCATACGGTACGTAATCCGCGTAGACAGGTTATTCCGACATATTAAATGATGAAAACGAAAAAAATTAGTATTCCTTATGAATACGAAAGAAATAATATCCCTTACCTTAGTAGAAGACTGGATACTGCAATAGTGAAGTAATAGAATACTTTTCTTTTCTTTCTCTATAGTTTATCTTGTGAGTCTCAGTGAATTGGTGAGAATGAAAGAAAAATTAAGGTTCTATTTTATAGGAGAAATGACTAAATAGTAACTAATTCACGAACGGTTTAGATTGATTTGCTATTAGAACGGACGGTCCAGATTGATTAAAATCACCACTGACGGTTCAGATTGATTTACTTTTAAAACTACCACCGACGGTCCAGATTGATTTACTTTTAAAACCACCACCGACTGTCCAGATTGATTTACTATTAAAACCACCATCGACGGTCCAAATTGATTTATTATTAAAGCCACCACCAATGGTCCATATTGATTTACTATTAAAGTCACCACCAATGGTCCAGATTGATTTACTATTAAAACAATCACCAATGGTCCGGATTGATTTAACTTATTACACTTTAGTACCCCTAAAGTTTTGCAAGTTTGTATTATTCCACTCTAACTTTTGTAATTCACTTATCTTCAATAAACACATTCTTAATACTTCAACAATTATTCATCATTAATATTATAACTCACAATATTTAATAACCAGATCATTCCTAGGAAAGAGGGGGCTTTTCGATAAGGATTTATCCCTATTGGCGCGCAATTAGGTGACCAAACCTTTCCTCGACAAAACTTTATTGACATCGTCAATATTGCAAATAATAATATGAATAACTTTGTTGTCTCAATTATTAGTTTAATAATATAAAATATTATGTAGATGATACTGTAACAATAATTGAATCAAATAACGTGAGATACTATGCAACAATTACTGTAGTAATAATTGAGTAAACTGAGTGACTTCTTACGTAAGCATCAATAATCAATACTGTGTGCTACTATGCAACCACGCGTATTACTGTACTTTTACCACCAGATAGTTCAATAGTTTAACGGTAAAACTTTCGCCGTTATTTTTATAAAAATATATTTTTATCGTTCTCTATCTACGACAATACTTTCATTGTAGGGTCCACCAATGATTGTGTCGTCATACGAATATTCCCCGGCCAATCGAATATTCCCCGACACAACGAATATTTTATATCAACTTTCTTACTTTGCAAAATTTTCAAATATCACCCATAACTTTAACCTTTTGTCAATTTAACCATTTATTAAATAGAATAATAATTATGAGAAAATTAGATACTTTCATTTAATATAATTCGGGGTCTTACAAAAAGTGGATATCTTATGAATTAGAATGAAGTATTTCTTTAAAATCTTTATTTGATGAATTTTATTATTAATTACCTTTATTTTACAATAAAAGAGTCGCATTTGTCATTTCTTTTTTCTCACAAAAAAATTTCTGTAATTTTTTTTATTGCTAATAGTACAAAATAACATAATATCTTAAAATTTGTTATCGTACTTTTATTATAGATCAGTATTACTATTAAACTAACAACTCAATATATTTAAAGGTAAATATGAAATTAAAATATATCATTAATATTCGCATAATGGAATAAATAATTTTATTATTTTTATTTAATTATAAGTGTGCCCTCCCTTAATAAAATTCTGAGTATAATTACTGCATTGCATTATTATCAATGGCCTTGATTAATCTTATACTAGTCTCGTAAACATTAATCTTTAAATTACTGGGTGTACACATATGGAGAAAATATGTTAACAATATACGATTAGATAACAATTATATTTTGATAATTTTTTAACTTAAAATTTAAGTTTAAATATAGGGTAATTTTATAAATAAAAATCTAATGAAATTTGCATTTTGGGACAAAAGATGGCGAGGGATGAAATAATGCTACTAAGTTATACTTTAGATTTTTACACTTTCGGCCTGAATATTCAAATCCTTACTATACATGTTCATCCTGAACTGAGAATGTGTTATTTATGTGAAAGAATAATTAAATGGAATTTTTCCAAAGTTATAATTTTTTTATTATTTTATACTAACATATTACAATATTTATACATTTAAGTCCTTCTCAGTCACCTTGCAGTATGAAAGTCATGGTATGATATTTCGAGTATGGAGTTTTTCTTGTAATTTCATCTCTTAATGAGGAGATTTGGGTTTGAATTAAATAATATTGTCATGCCACTAGTTGTAGTGCATCGCTAAGATATTTTGATTACACCAAATTTTTAATTACGAGTGTGGCGTAGTCCTTTTCTTTAAAAGATCTATATAGTATTCTATCCGTCCCTTAATATAAGACGTTTTAAAAAAAAAAATTATCCCTTAATATATGACGTTTTAGAATTTTAAGTAAGTATTAATTGCTTAGTTTTTAATATTATCTCAATTATTAAATATAATTTTGGTTCTCTCACTATTTTTTGTGCAATAAATAACAATCTATTTTTTTAATACAAGGACAATATAGATATTTGATATTATATTTAATGTTATGCAATCATTTTCTTAATACTTGTGCACAACTCTTAAAAATTTTATATTAAGAGAAGGAGGGAGTACATACTAAGCTGCAGTATAAAAAAATACATACACGCAGCCGCCGTTGCGTGCATCGTTGTCCATAATCATCTCCAAGAGTCCCCTCGACTTTTATTCGAATTCGATCTAAATACTCACTCCATCCCTAATTATTTGAAATTTTAGAGGTGAACACAAGAATTAAGATAATGATTAGAAAATATTAAATATAGTACTCAATTGTCTATAATACCCTTAAATCTTTTGTTGGGATAATGAGAGTTTTGTTGGGATAAGAAGAGAGGAAGAGTTTAAAGTATCAAAAAAATAGGCAGAGTAATGAGGGGTAATTTTAGAAAAATTGACTTTAATTCTCTTAGATTTGAACAAACGTCAAATAATTAGGGTCAAATGAAAAACTATAAAACGTCAAATAAATAGGGACTGAGAGAGTAATAAGTAAGTTAATTGACAAATATAGTGTTGACACGTAGAAGGAAAGATCACCTCCCGACCTGCATGTCGATACTGTATTGGTCAATTGACCAAAATTAACTTCATGCAAACCACTCCACTGAAAATCTTACCTAAGGATGAGGGTAAGTAATTTGTAGGCAAATTGTACTGGACAATTAATTAATTAGGTTTTACAATATTTTTGCTATCTAAACGAATTTTTTTGATAACTTATTTATGATTAAAAAAAGGGTGGGAGACATCGAATAAAATTAGATAAATTAACTCTACAAGGTTTCACTTCGAGCTAGGTCTGAAGTGAGAGGAGGGAATGCGCGCCAGTCGTTACAACTAACATAACGATGAGTTGAAATTATCACAGAAAAATAATATTTACTTTGTTTCAAAATAAAAGATACATTTTAATTTTTAAAATCAAACGATGACATACAAGAAAAGGCACCTGCCAATGGGCCATTAGAGGCAAGCCGCAAGCGGAAGTCGTGCACAACTCACGGCGCAGCCTTACAAGAAAAGGCTAATTGAAAACAAAAGAACACCCATACTAATTACTATCCGTCCCAATTATTTGATACTGTTCAAAAGCGGTATTATTCAATCATAATTACTTCCTCGTAATAAATTATAAAATTATTATTAACTTTTTAAATTTAATTTAATAAAATTTAACATTTTAAAATTAAGATAATTTATTAAAAAATATAAAAAAATAAATCTTGTAATGAGTTGAACATTCGTAGTTTACAATATTTATCATTATATTGACTAAAACTAAAATAATTCATGGTAATTTTGAATTTGATAATATTTTATTTATAAAAAGTCAATAATAAATATAATTATATACACATTTGTCTATATTTGTATTTCTTTTTACGAGTTAATTACTTATAATATTAACATTGTTGTTACATTATGCATTAATATCAATTAAGGACTCCATTTCTTTGGAAATTCATAGTCTTAAAATAAAATAGAATTTTTTTAGTGTTTAATAACTCTTTAAAACTACTTTTAAAGAATAGAAATGTAAAATAAAAAGACTTTTACTTTAAACAGAAAGTTTGTGTTTTTAGTTAAGATTTTCAACAAAAGCATAAAATACAAAATTATTTTAAAATTGTTAAATCCCATACTACACGATTATCTTAAATTGGTCAATAATATTCTTAAAAATAACCAAACATTATTTTAATTATTTTTTTGTAAAAATACTTATTAAAATATCTTAAACTGGCCATTTATATTCTTAAAAATACATTCTGGATCTTCGATCGTTTCTAATACGCAACGAAGAGGGGGAATGTATTGAATTGGGGGTTGTGGATTGGTAAGTGGAATGCACGTGACCCGCGGATGGATATGACATCCTTGCATTGCATAACTACATTTTAGATTTTAGTCTCATTACCAAATCAAACATCGGGTATTTTTTGTTTATTTATTTTTTCAGTTACATTAAAAAGTACAAGGTCAAAAACTTTGTTTTGATAATTTTTAAAGAAAAATTTATTCTCTCAATATATATAAAAATGTACCCCGGCCCCTATTTTAAATCATTAGTGGAAGTAATTTAAATTTTATTCTACGAAATTACAAATCAAATAAAAAGGTGTAGAAAAAGCAAGAGCCGCTTTAAAAAAATTGGATAGAGAAGAGAATTATTCTGGGATCATTCTTACGAAATTGAACCCAACAAGCAACAAAACCGCTCTTTAAATTCAACCACATCCATCCTTCCTTCCTACATCAAATTCAAATACCTGCTACACTACTCTTTAATAACATTTCTTCGATTGCGATATCAACATATAAAATTGAATATGATTATAAAATTGACTCAAAGTATTAAAATAAAATATTATCAATTAAATTCTTCCAAATAATTTTAAATAAAAATATCGACATGTAAAGTCATAATATATATCATTATCTTGTAACATCTCAACTAAAAAGTAATAACTAAACTAGTAGAGTGCAGAACATTTAGACACGATTGATTTTTTTTTTTTTATATTTTTTTTAAAGGAAAAAAGAAGTGAGAAATGAAGGTGATGTTCGTTTCATTCTCATTCCTACTACAATTAAATAATCTCATTTCACTCTAGTTTTTTTTTTTGTATATATATATATATATATATATATATATATATATATATATATATATATAGTGATAAAAATTTGTCGACTTTTACTACAAGTAATCATAATGACATAATCAGTATATTACTCCCTTCGTTCTAAAATTATAAATATATTTTGACGTTTTTGAGTCAATTCGTGAAATTTTAAATTTCAAAATTAATACGAAGTTATTAGTTTTAATGCAAACAAATATAACAATTGAAAACTAACTATTAAGTACTACTAATTATCATTTTTGTTGTTTTCAAAACTTTAACAAAATTATATCAATTTTGAATAATATAAATACATTAATAATTGATTGATGTATCTACTGTCTAGTAGTATATATTATATCAACAACGAAAGCCGACAATTTTTATCACAATTAAATCTTTTCCGTTCACTTTATTTTGTTGTTATCCCTTTCTAAATTCATTCACGCAATGTTTCAAGAAAATGAATGTCGGCTCAGCTTTCTTTAGATTCTCATGCACTACATAATAATTACTAATCTGCATTTCCTAATTAATTAACTAATCAGTTTGTTCTCAGAACCTACCTACCTAGTACACCCTCACGTACTACAGTCTACATATATATTTCATAAATAAAAGATCATAAATTATAAATAAAATAACTCACACGACTAAAATTCATAGATTTTAAGATCAGTTCTTGAATTTAAAATGATAAATAATTATATCAATAATAATACTGTTGTTCAAGTTAAACATTTTCTTTATTTATTTCTAAATTTAATTCAGTCTATATATAACTCAAAATATCATAACTAATATTATAAAATACAATTAAAAATACAATTAAATGAATACTTCATAATCAAAATTTAAAAATAAAATAATTGATATTAAAAATTAGTAGAACGAGTCAATAAACACTGGACAAAGAATCAACCAAGTTAATACGGTGGTGATGCGATGACAAGGTATGGTCTATAGTGTGGTATAAAGTGTATTGGATCCATTATTGAGCAAACTTTAGAGTACATTTTTCTGCAGACACATTATAAAAATTAAAAGGCATGCAGTTGATCATGAATCTAGAAATGCCTTTGGTATATATATAATATTAGTAGCACTTTTGTAGCCTTTTAGAATTAAGAGCAATACATATGGGAATTAATGGGGCTATTTCATTTAATTTTAGAAGAATATATATAATATAATGGATCAATGAGTTCTCTAAGCTCGATCTTATGCAGAGGTGGTACTAGGCGTAGACAGGGGCAGGGGCAGGGGCAGGGGGGCAATTGACCTCGGTAGGCTGGCGGTCTAGGCGGAGATAGGGGGCGGGGGCCCAACCGCAACTAGGCGCCAACGAGCAGGCTATTCTTCTTCTTCGACAGTTCGACTGCAACAGGTCTGTTTTAACAAATTTTTTAATTTTTTTTTAAGTTACATGAAACGATGTTGTTTCATTAAAAAAATAATAATAAATTATTAGGTCTTCCGTCTCTCCCTCTTTACAGTGCAGACTTCACTCTCCACCTCTCCCTCTTTAATCTCTTCGTCTCTTCCCTGCTTCCAAGTTCAGCCTCAGCCGCCACTACTCCGTCCGCCGCAGCCGCCGGCCCGCCACTGATCTTATGTAAAAAGATTAGAATAAATAAAGGCTAAAAATATGGTTAATGTAGTTACTGTTCGTCGGGGTTGGCTACATGACGGATGGATCTTGCTTTAATTAAAAGCAAGCAGTTTTGTTTTGGTGACAAAAAGAAAAAGAAAAAGAAAAAGACGAATTAAGAATTTGATCCTGGGATTTTTGTACCAAAGGAAGAAGCATGATTGGTGAGTTTGTACATCAATTCATGAGAGCTTTAATTAAAAATAAAATTGTTCATCTCGTATGTGGACAGCTAGCTATACACCCACCATTACCAAAGACTAAGTCCAATTAATTAATGAGATAATCCCTAAAGTGCGATCTTATATATCATCACTAATGTGTATTATTATTATTATTATTATGGCAATTAACATATATATATATATATATATATATATATATATATATATATATATATATAGACCAAGAAAATAAATAAATAAATAAAAATGGGTGCAAAAATGCACTAGTTAAGCAAGTTGATGTAGAAAGCGTTACTTGTACTAAAAAAAACAAATACATATATAAACATCATGTTATAGGTTTATTGTATCTACTATCTAGATCTTATCTTTTCAGGTGGATTATTCCCTCTTTTAAGGGCATATATAAAGGGGTTTAGTTATTTATTTATTCTTCCAATTTTGCAGGTTCTAATATCGACACATAAATTGAGCCCAATAAAACTTTTGAACCACATTATTCCATTTTCTCAGTTACAAATAAAAGTGAAAATGTTTGTCAAAACGTTTTCATATGTATTGTGATCGCCGAATTATAATTGAGAAACTTAATACTCCCTCCGTCCCAAATTAACTGCTTAGTTTTGACTTTTTAAAGTCAAATTGACCATTTTTAAAACTAATATTTTTACTATTTTTGCTAAAATATAGGTGAAGTGATTATAACCAAAAGAAAGTATATACAATTTATTACTAATCCCAATTTTTATAATTTTAGAAATATATTTATATATGCTTAATTATTAATTCTAAAAATAGTCAATTTGACTTAAAAAAATCAAAACTGAGCAATTAATTTGGGACGGAGGGAGTAATATAAATTATAGGAGGGTCCACTTATTACATTTCGACAACATAAACATTCGCAATATATAATTTTCATACTTATAAAAATCGTTTAATATAATTGGAGTTATTAAGTAGTTGCTACATATTTAGACTCTGTCGTTTTAAGAGAGAAAATTTTGAAATTAATTGGTGGAGCTACTTGATCATTATCATAAATTTTCGAAAGAATTCTTTAGCTAAAGGAAGAGAAAAAAAAAAGAAGAAGAAAAAAAGAGGTAAATAATGAGTACAGATACAAAAGTTTAATCTCAACTGCGTATTTCGTAGGCTGACCTTGCCAGGGCCTGAAGCGCTTAAGGCCCATGGGTAACTTTATAATTAAGGCTGGACCTAAACAATTCGGTTCATTTCTGTCATATGGCTCATATCTAGTTAAAATTGTGTGATGGCCTAAGCCTAAGCATACACTCATTCCCTTTTTTTCTAAATTTTCCAAGACTATTTCATATTATTACTTTATCCTGATATTAATTTTTAATACTCTGAAATAGTGTGCTGAATTTATTTTCTTAGACTTTTACTATAATCAACTTTCAATTTAAATAAATGATTGAATTTCTAAATCTAAATTCTTGACGTTTTATCCAAACAAAATGTTTGGAATTATGAAGGGTTTGAATCCAAACCTCACCCATAACTCCTACTTCAAATTAACAAAATATATTCAATCTTAAATTCATTTCGGAGTTATTATAATATATTGCACTAAAAATATTTAAGGAGGACATTATTTTTAAATTAATATATACATATAAGAAATTGATTGCTACTAGTAACAAATGTTTTATCATAATTATAAATATTTTCCGTTGATTTGGATATTGTTAATATTGAAAATTATAATTTTTTATTCCGTTTATTAACTCGGAATTTGTTTCACAATTAGCCTTAGGGATGGTAATGTATCGGGATAGGATTACACATCCTACTCCCATCTCCGATCTTATAAAAAATCTCCATATCAGCTCCATTCCCCTACAAGAATTAAAAACTTGATAATCATCCTCATCCCATGAGAAATTTAAACCCCGCATAAAATTTATATCATCACAAGAATTAATATTTTGTGAATTCTTTAAATAATTTTTTGAAAATTTTAGTTATATTTATAATAATACACACATAAAAATTAATCATATACGTATTTTAACGCATACATGATAAAATTAAGAAAAATTAAATAATAATAATACACAAAATGACATATATTTTAATTATGTAATATATAATAGTATAAATATTAATTTAATTGGAATATAACTATTCAACGGTGGGTACGAGGGCGAGGGAAGCATATATTATCCTTTCCCAATTCTCATAAATAACATTTAGTAATTTTCTATCACTGATCCATCCTAGGTCACATTTAAAATCACCATCCTCATTCAAATTCAATGCGTGACATGAGAATCAACGAAGAGATGAGACAAATTGTCATCCCTAGTTCGGCTAAAAGAAATCAAATTTATATGACCACGTAAATCTAAAACTGTAAAATGAGCAAATAAATAAAGCTCGATTCATATTCGCTTGACAAAAAATTCGATTCGAACTCGACTCGAAATATAAATGAGTCAAATATTAACAAATTTTGAAGTTCGATAATTTACTTGAACCTTCTCAAATTGTAATTTTCTATTGATACTCGAATCATATTCGTTCGAAAAGTTCAATCTGCTCGGGCTCGAATGATTTGAGATCATATTCGACTCGGTAGCTAAACAAGCTTCAATCAAATCATATTTTATACTCGATAAATTTTGTGAACAAAATCTGACATTAACCATTTCATCAAAAACTAACACGGTTACCGAGTTTTAAAATAAGTCGAAAAGAAAAAAATAGACGAAAAACTTAAGTTTTTTGTTTAATTCATTTGTTTTAACTTTATTACTCATTTCGTCCTAGGATAAAAGTTTTGATAAATTTTTCACGCATATTAAGAAGAGGAATGAAATGACAAAACTACCCATAATAATATCTCATTAATAATTTCTAATATAGGTGAGAGAGTGACTTTTTAGCTTTTCAATTCAAATTATTTTCAACACATAACTAATTATACTTATTGAATATGGAGAGAGAATTAGAATAAAAAAAATATGACATATTTAATGCTAAGGGTATAATAAAAAAAATTGTGTAAATGTTATGTTATTAAAAGAAGGTGGATATTTAACACGAGATTACTTTAAATAGTACTCGTAATAAAGACTTCTGAGAGAGTAATAAAAAGAAAAATAAAAAAATAGGCGAAAAACTTAACTGTCTTTCTTGTCAAACTTTTCCATAAAAAAATGAATGAATTTGAACAAAAAACTAAATAACATTATATTGTCTTTTTTAATTCCTAGTATACTCTCTAAATTTATATACATAGTAAAACTAATATAAAGACAATTTAATAATTTAAATGTGAAACATAATTTTATTTTTCTTTTATATACTCAGGAACATATAAAAGAAAACATAAAAAATTTCTATAATCTTTTTCCCATTATAAAATAAGTTTTCGTTTCTTTTCTTTTCCTTCCCGTAACTCAGAAACAGAGCGTAACTTTCAGTCTCTGTATTCATAGTTTACTGCAGACAAAATAAGCTAATGTCTCATAGTTTTCTCAATGTTTGATTATCCATTTATCCTATAGTTGTCGAACTGAAAAAAATATCTTCTGGTATCTTCTGTGACTCTGTGAGCGTTACTCTGTTTATTAATTCGGAAGGCGGAGCTCTGAAGACTTGTCCAAGGTTCCGAAGAGTATCTGTGTACTGATCAAACGATTTTGAAGTGATTGTAACGTATCTTCGACTGTAATATGCTTGCTGAAAGCTTTGTCGCTTAGGGTTTTAATCTCTGGGTTTGATTGATTATAGAACTTTTGATCTTTGTTCAGTTAGGGTTTTATTTTTCATCTTTAATCTTCTGACTACAAGTATATGAATGTTTTTTCCCGTGTATTTATACTTAATTCAAGCAATGTGAAGTATATAAAAAGTTTCGGCAATCTGCTGGTGGTAAATTTCTTTAAAGATTGTATAGTCTTTGTCTGCTTGATGAGAAACTGTAGGACAATCATGGATTCTTTTTTTGTTTGTGAGAATCTTATTGCGTTGTTCTATTGAAGCTCATAAAACAGAATCATTCTACAATTACCTGACTGTAATTAGCAATTTGGACTGCCTCCGTTCTAAAGCTAACGACTGCCAAATATTTGGGGATATTGTTCACTTGGTATTAGATTTTCAAATATATGTGTGTATATATAACTATTGTTGTGCTTAATTAAATATGTTTTCTTTTTTATACTTTTCATGCTCTTTTGTGTTTCACTATCCCTTTCTCCTTCCCCATAACTTTAATTTGTTCATTTCACTTTAAATTTCAGATATTAGATTGCTCATATTATTATTTTTGTTTTCTTTTGCTCTATCAATCTGGAAATAACAGAGGAAAATAGGTTTTTCAGATAGCAGGTGAACAACAGGGAACAATTACATGGGTAGTCACGAGGGTTGGGTTCAGCCAGATGGTTTCTATCCTAATGGTCTCTTGCCGGATGAAGCAGGTTCAGTGACCCAAGTGCTTGACGAGGAGAGATGGTCAATTGCTGAAGAGAGAATTGCTGAGCTCATTGGCCACATTCAGCCCAACCAACCCTCTGAGAACCACAGAAAAGCAGTCGCAGATTACGTGCAACAGCTCATCACAAAGTGCTTCTGTTGTCAGGTGTGAGTTTCATTTTACTTATTTTTTTGCTTTCTGAATATTCCTGAACATTTAACCTTTTTCATTTTTGTGCACATGGATTACTATCGTTTGTCTGTTGCTGTAGTGCTAACAGTTATTGACTACTAATGTATGTTGGCCACACATCCATCGCTTCTCTATTTTTGCCTAAATCTATTGAAAGACATTGTCAGAATCCTAATCTGGTCATACAAGACTATAGGATAGACGCATTGATTTTTTGGCTTATTGCTTTGCTGCAGATTCTTTATAATAATATGCAATCATTTATTTTCCGACAAATATCTTGAATGTGTTTATTTTGGTTACAGGTGTTTGCTTTTGGGTCGGTTCCCCTTAAGACTTACCTACCTGATGGGGACATAGATTTAACAGCATTCAGTAATCAAAATTTAAAGGACACTTGGGCTAATGAGGTTCGGGATATGCTTGAGAACGAGGAGAAGAGTGAAAATGCTGAATTTCGCGTGAAAGAAGTTCAGTACATTCAGGCAGAGGTTGGTCAATTAAGAAAACGTTTGCATGTTCATATGTGAACATTCCATTTTTTTTACTTATTGATCGACCATTTTCACCTTCAATATTCATAACATTCAATATTTATGACATAATTCAATTCCCAGCATCATTTCATAGCTTCTTAGTAATATATTTATTTTTAATCGAATTCTTTTACTGGTCTTACTAATATAACAAGGAATTCTCTTCATCTTTTCTTTTCCAGTGTATAATATCTGGTATCTAATTAGTTTCTTTTTTTTTATAAAGAAGAGTTTCTCGGCTTTGCGACCAGACTATGTGTCCCCTCCCCGAACAAGACTTTCAATAAAATGTGTACTACCCCACAATTTAGTGGAATGTTTTGGAAAATTGAATAGATTTAGCTTAGTAAGTTTATCGTTTGTGTACATAACATGACGATGTTCTCAATTATTCATTATTAGACTAGATTTGAAACTATTTAACCTGGAGTTTGTTGGTGGTGATATGAATCCTTATTGAACTGTGGGTTTAAAATAACTACTATGTTTATTGGCTACTTCTTTCTCTTTGTGAGCCCAATTATAAATTAGGGTTCACATGTGACCTAAAAGATAAACGGAAAAGGTGAAAATAAATGTCCGAGACTCGAGAGAAGCCTCCACGCGTCCCGAGACAGAAAACTCATAGAGACGACTCATTTTGATAATTGATTGAGGGATTGGATTGGTGGCTAGAATGATAGGACGATCTAGGCATTACTCTATTGACTAAGGGTATTTATGGAATTTATCCCGAGGTCACGTACCTGGTGCGTGATCACTTTCCAGAAAACTCTATAAATACTTTGGAAAACTGAAGACTTAGAGATTCTCTCTCAACTCGAAGCACACACTAAGACTCTGAATCCTGAATACTCTAGAAGGCTCTTGGACTTTGGAGTTCTGCCACGTGTTACTATGTTAATCGCCTATCTGTTATTCTTTCCTCTTTAATTCATCAATCAATTCTGTACTATACGTGAATTTCTCTTCTCCTCAGCCAACACGAAATCTTAACCCTAGTAAGGTACGATTTCCTTGCTCACATTTCTTTGGCGACTCTGCTGGTGAGGTATAGAATTCGTGAAGGGTATGCCCATAACTCGAAGTGGAAAAACAACGGGTAGAGCTTCTCCGACCACAAATATTACATCATCTTATCTAGCCTCAAGGCGATCAAATCAAGCTTTTCAAGTTGCAAATCTGGATATAGACATACCCATCATAGAAGACACCTCAGAAGTTGGAGATGTTGAAGGCATTGAAGGATGCACGCGAGGGATAAGGAATGATGAGGTCCATGATGTAGAAGCAACAAGAGGAAATGAGGAGTTTTCGTCAACAATTGATACAATTGCCGACTTTTTAAGCCAAAGACATTCAAAGTGTGCTTCCGACAACAAAAGGCCAACGCAGATTTCACCGGTGAATGTCGCTAAAGACTGAGGCTAAAGATGAGGTCTCACCACTAACAATGATTGAAAACAAGTCCTAACAAGTTTTTTACCCATGAAAGCGATAAAGAAGTTTTCTTTACTTTTCGATTCCTTAAAAGTAAAAGAATAACTGGGGGCAAGATGAGCTCCACAAGTCATACTTCTCATATCGAGAGAAGTACACTTTACCATTTATACCAAGGGAAGTATACTATACCATTCCTTTTAATTCATTCATATGAAAACTTAACGTATTTGCATTAAAAGATCTTATTAATGACCTAAATATATATATATATATATATATATATATATATAATATTATGTATATATTCCGAAGTGGCATCCAAGATTTAGCAACACATTAGGATTTGGATCCTACTTTAGGATTTGGCATATGAGTATCTATTATATCTTATTTGTATATATAAAGCATGGTTTTATCTTTGCAATATGGAATTATTTTATCAATAAGGAAGTTATTATCTGAAGGAGCACTGTGAACATTTAGGAAAAAAGTGCCAATAGAAAACGCTACTTTTCAATATATATTATTTATTTCTTTAAGGATATAAGAGTCATAAATTGCTAAAATAGCCATGGCTAGCAGACCTATCAGGAGTATATCAATTGAAAATTGTAGTTATATGAGTATTCAACGGATGGAATACGTTTTTTTAACCTTCTGAAACTTTTTAAGGATATATATATACAGTTCGTTTCTGGTACGTACTTTTTTATTTTACATACCATGTTCACCACCTTTAGCGACGGACGGGGCGACGGTTTGGTCCGTCGCTATAGAACAAATAAACGGTTTATATGTTATGACGACGATTCGATGCGTCGCTAAAAGTTAAGATGACGGTTCTTTGATATACGTTACAGACCGAACTGTTGCTCCATCGCTAAAGGTGGTGAGTAAGGTATGTTAAATAAAGGGGTATACACTTGATTCTCTTCGTATATATATATATATATATACACACACACATACATAATATGTATATATTATTATCTCTTCATAAAGATTTGAAGTACATTACATGAATAACTAACTATCATCAAACTTCTTTTTGATAAGTCAGGGGTCACTACCATTAAACACTAGCGGCATAAGCATTGATCATTTGCTACTCTAACAGTCCCTCCACGTGCCATCCAAGTCATGAAAGAATATTGTAATGCAATATTCAAGGGACTATGTTCTAAAAGAACCCCGAAGCTACCCATACCATCAAATTACTTTATTGGCACATCACAGTTCGGTGTTGAAAAAACTACCAAATATGCCAAAGCAACTCAGAGATCAGACAAAGGGTCAATCACAAGCACAAATGGATTTTGGAATCATGGTTCCGAAGTGCTGCCTAATATTCGGTAGACCACATAAAGCTTCGTCGGTTCGGCTGCCACCTCCCCAGGATCAAAAGCTATCTAAGGATTGCAGTCTAGATTATTTAAGTCTCACTAAATTTTTTTTTTGACATGTTGCATCTCACTAAAAAAGCAAGAGCTTCGCCAATCACCAATTAAGGTTTGGAATTGCAAGGTTCGGCCTTACAAGGTCCGGCTAGGCCATATCTGATCGACAATATCATTGCATCTTGACAAGCTGTTTAGATCATCCTGATCAAATGTGAGTCGTGCTTGACTCGAACCCTCCTAAGGACTAAACCTTTCGAACTCTCGTTGTTGCAAACTGTTTGTTGATGATGCAAACTGTTATAGCTGAGTAATAGTAATATATTATATATTGATGTGGCTCTATTATAAAAAAATAATAATTATAGTATAATGCAAGTATCAAAAGAAAAACATGATTAACAAATTTCATGTCCGCATAATTTGATTTTTTAAATTTTTTCATGATGTTTAACAATACAATGACAATTGTGTATGCATTTTATCTTTTCCGATACTACGCATGAGTTCATGGAGATTAAAAGCTTCACTTGGAATCAAGCTGGATGACACAAATGTATTGGGAACTCACCAAACATAGTTGAGAATCTTTAAGTGGCACACCGGATCACCACATGGATGACCTCTTCGAGTAGAGCAACTCAATAAATATGATGATGCTACTAAGATCTAAAGAAGAATCTCACCAAGAGGAAAGACATACCGGATCACAATTACTACTATGAAAGGGTTAACAAACTCAATTTTGAAAGTGGCCAAGAAACAAGCCCACAAGAGAGCCTGAAGGATGTTTGAGCTCAAAAAACCCTCAAGGGTTCAACTCTTCAAACTTGTGCCGATGAAGTTCCTTTCTTGACACAAGATTAACTACTGAACAAAACGAAGACCACAACAAAAGAAATAAGCAAAAGAAGAACTCAAATGTTCCCCTCCTGGGGTTCGACCCCTAAGGGGCACACTCCTTTTTGAGCTTTGAAGTGATTTCCCGATCGAACTTTGGTTATCGCGACGATGAAGGTGATTAAAACTAAGGAAATTGGCAAGAAATACATGGCGACTTGGGGATGATCACCCTCAAGTCTTTCATGACATTAAAAGCTGCTCAAAGGGGTCAAAGATCGTGATGCTATGACAAAGGCGTGTGTGACATCGATCCAAAAGGACATGATAAGCTTGCCATAGACATAATGTGCCTTGAAAATTTAAATGTCAAAGAGTACACCTTGGAGCTTGATCACAAGTTGAACGGATGCTCAAACTAAATTTCAAGATAATGGACAACTCAAACACTGGTTCTACCAACACAAATCTCTGAGATGTAGAGACAAAAATATCAAAAATACTCCCAAGATGGTGGTCCATTAAAAATGGCAGATTAAGTCCTCAGGAATATCCCTTGCCAAGAAATTGGATTACCAAGGGAGGAGGCACAAAAGTTGATGAATTAAATATCCACTCAAGACGGTGGTCCATTAAAAAATGGTGGTTCAAGTCCTCGGAAGTATCTCTTGCCAAGAAATTGGATGACTAAGGGAGGAGGCACTAGAATTGATGGATTAAAAAATCCACCAAAGAAGGTGGTCCACTCTAAATGGTGGCAAGTCCTCGTAGAGTACATTTGCCAAGAAATTGGATGACCCAAGTGACAAGGAACCCGATTTCAAGTTTTCGTAGATTTCACTTGCCAAAAATTGGATGTCCAAGTGACGGGGCACTCAATTTAAGCCATTATGAAACTCTATATGTCAGAATTGGCACGACTAAGGGATAAGACACAAGTGTTATGCTTTATCACTAAAAGCAAAATCGAGGGACTTGACTACAAGTCCTTGGACCCAACAAGTTATACTTTCAACTTTAAAAGTAATTGAGGCACTTGACTTTAAGTCATCGGACCCGACAAGTTACATTTTCAACTTTTAAAGTGATCGTGGCACCCGAGTATAAGTCCTCAAACCCGATAAAGTTACTTGTTATCTCTTAATGTGGCTCTTTATCCGACAAAAAAAGATTTATTATTATTTTTATGAAAATCTAAAACGTTATGCTTTTCGTTAAAAGCAACCTAATTATTAATAAAATGTCCAACTTTCACTTATACTTGAATAATTTATGATTTTAAAATTATAGATTCAAGTGTTGGTTTACGTGAAATCAAAAAAATATGTTTTTAATTAAAAAAAATTCATGTTTACTCTTATGTTATACATATTGCTCTCTTGGAGTATTAATTTGAATAACTTAAGATTCAATGTTAAACATTGGGTCGTAAGGAAGAATTCAAGTTAAAGACAATTAAGCCAAAGAAGCTTTATTTTGATAACTGAAGTATGTATAAATATGAGTTTTCTGAAACAGGAAATGAAAGCCTACAGAAGATCATGATCAAAAGGCCACGACATGTCGAACTGGAGAAGGGGTATAGCTAAAGCCTCTAAGTCGACAATGGTGGTGTCCCAAGCCTTTTTACATAATTTAAGGAAAAATGAACGATGAATGAATGGAAGAGAAAAGAAACTTAATGATAAAGGGTATAGACATCCTCTCGAGTAGGGGTGAATTCCTCCAAGTGGTGACAAAGGTGCAGGTAGAGAAGCACCGGCGTGAAAGCACTAAAATGAGGGCGTCATGGTCCTACTAAATACGAAGATCCTTTCACAGCTGAATGCAATGCAAGATACCAGTATCCTCGAGCATCTTTACATGTCCTGAATCCCCAAGGATCTCGCAGATCGGGCTGAAAAAGAATTCCTGTTTCTCGATAAGCATGCGGGGGGGGGGGGGGTACTATCCGAACGGGAGAAACTATCCCGACTTTTGTAAGCCGCAGCGTATAGAAACAGGCCTTTCTTGTCAGGTGGAGGAAAAGTCGAGCGATCATAATTCTTGACTTGATCCTAGAAAACATCAAGGGGTCCACAAAAAGGAGTTTTCCCCATTCCTAAGAGGAAGGGGATTTCTTTAGGAGTTCTTGGGTCCGTGGAATGCTCATCAGAATTGGTACAAATGGTGAATAGTTAACATGAGAACTTTATGTAATAAGAAAAAATGATAAAGCGTGCAAAATTAAGCGCTTACAATGATGAAAAGAGGGATAATAGAGCCCAACTTCAAGAAAGAGGTTGTCTTGAGAAAGATCTTCCTTTGACAATCTCCGACGGAAAAGAAGTCTGAAGCTCGAACAAGAAGACTTCATCCGAAAAAGAGAGATCAAGGGACACTTGAAAAAGAAGAAAGAACAAGTGAGTTAAAAAAGAAGAATCCCCTAGGGCTCGACTACCCTAGGGTTCAGGCCCTTAGGGTTCGGCCACCCTAGGGTTCAGCCATCTAGGGAGGTCCTGCCTTGGTACTTTGGTTCCTTTCGTGCTTCGTTATTTGATTGATTGGAATGAAGTGCCGCTTTGAGTTCCCAAAAGTATCAATCTTTCTTTAATATCCGAGGAAAAAAATCAAGATATAATCAAGGTAATATGGCTAGAAAAACAAAAGAAAGATTGGAATTACCTGAAAGATGAAGCAAAAAAGAGCACAAACATCAGAAACCATTCAAATAAAAATAAAAAGGGTAGAGGAAGAACGAAAAAAATGTGAAGGAAGGTGCCACTAGGTTCGGTGCCCCATGGTTTGGCCACCTAGGGAGCTCTCCCCCTCTTACTTTTAACTTTTCCTTGCTCGTCGAATCAACTGCTTAGAATGAATGCTTCTTCACCGTGAAAAAAGTTGTGGTCTTTCTTTGAGAATATCCGGAGAAAAATCCAAGATTCTGTTAAGGTGAAATGGCCCGGAAAAGAAAGACTACAACTACCTGAAATAGATGTTTATTCGTTGTGAAAATAAAATTGTGGTTTTTTCTTTGAAAATATCCGAAAAAGCCAAGATCCTGTTAGGATGAAATGGCCAGGAAAAGAAAGACAATCACTTGAAATAGATGTTTATTCACCGCGAAAAAAAATTATAGCCTTTCTTTGAAAATATCCGAAAAAAGCCAGGAACTGTTAAGGTGAAATGGCCTTGAAAATAAATACTACAATCACCTAGAAAAGAAATAAATGAAGCAATTAAGAAGAATTTAAGTATGAGAAACCATGCAAATAAATAAGATAAGGTGAAGAGGGGAATTTTTCTATCAAGTTCACAAATTGAGGTGCACCCTCATCTCCCTTGTTGTTCCTGACACATGGGAATTTGGCAGATATTGCTCTTGGTTATGGGTCAGTTGAGGAGTATATGGATTTCCAGAGGCTTTCAATGTTTCAGTCTCTTATGCTATTGTTGCAACATATGTGCTTAACTTAAAAATGAGTCGAATCAATAAACAAGGCTACTCCTGTAAGCCTAGCACAACACACTTATTGGAACCTTGGTGGTCACAACAATGACGACGTTTTATCCGATGAGATCCAGATATTCGGGTCCCACCTCGCGCCCACCGATGAATATCTAACCTCCACCGAAAAAAATTATATTCGTTAAGGGCACGCCGTCATGCTTCTCAAGGCGACGACTAGGCGTCTAGTCGGTAATAAATTCCGAGGCGTCAGGGCGACTTGGTTGGAGAGCAGAAAGGTGAGTGCTCAGTCGTCGATCTGGACGACTTGGACGAAAGGCGATCGACTTGGATGACTATATTGATATGCGGTCAACTTGTTGGGGTGGGTTTGGTCTGACCCGAAGTTGTTAACATGGTAAAAAAAGAAGCCTAAAGTTCGAATCCTAATCGATCCCTCACGAGTCACAACTTCGGAACTTCAGTTCATCAGAGAGGAGAAACAAAAATAGGCCATACCCAATCGATCGGCGACTGACAACTTCGGCGACTAACTCCGGCGACTTACATGTATTCTTCTTCTTCTCTGCTTCCGACGACTTACAGGTGTTTTGTTCTGCTTTTGTTTTTCTCTGCTTTTGTTATTCTTCTCTGCATAGTTGAAAACCCAAAAAGGAAGGGTATACAGTATATTACCTAAATTATAAACTCAAGTCTCGTCTTTTATTTACCTGAACAATTATAAATTACCTAAATTACTTAGATCAAGATTCCTCTAACAATGACTACTTCTATTACAGTTTTATCCTTGTTAATTTGTTTTTTTTATATGGACCCCTGTAATTTTAGTCACAATTATAAATTACGTAATTTACTTTTATTATTTTAATTTATTCAGTATGCGAGTCCTAATTTGCACCTGTGTGAGTATGATTGAGTATGCGAGTTTGAGCACTTGTGTGAATGTCTTTATCTTATTAAGAATGGTTGTCTAATGCAATGTTCGAAATAGCGCTCGAGGCGCGCCTTGTAACGAGGCAGGAGAAGGATTGTGCAAGGCGGGCGCTTTTCTTGGAATTGGTGAGACTTGGGCCTTTTTCGGCTGAGGCTTAAGCCTCGTGGCGTCGCGCCTTAAGGCGTCGCGAGGCGTGCGCCTCAATATGGCTTAAAAATAAAACCCCAAGTATTAGATTTGGCTTAATATTACATTTGGGGTTACCGAGATTTGACTGCATCGACTGCTCTCCTCTTCGTGACTTTGCGTCTGCTACTCTCCTCTTCACCAGCCACTACTCTTGAACAGGTATCTTCCTTCTTCTTCTTCTTCTTCTTCTTCTTCTTCTCCTTCTCCCGACTGTCGACTGTCTGGCGTCTTTGTTTTTTTATTTTGTTTTCTTTTCCTCCTTCTCCTCTTTCTTCTTCTTCGCGTCTGCTGCTCTTTCTTCTCCTTCTTTTCCACTTTCTTCTCCTTCTTTTCCTTTTTCTTCTCCTTCTCTTTTTTTCCCTGAGTGGCGTCTTTGTCTAAGTTTTCTTTTTCTTTATCTTTTTCTATTTTCTTTTTCTTTAATTTCTGTTAAGGTTTATTTAATTTCTGTTAAACTTTTTTAATTTCTGTTAAGGTTTTTTTAACTTGTTACCATATATTTGTTATATATTAACATATATGATATATTAACATATATTTTATATGTTGTGATTAACATATATTGTATTCTTATATTTGGTTTTTTTATTACACACTTACAGTGAATTAAGATTATGGGTAAGAAAGATCCTGCATGGAAATATGGCACCGTAGCCCATGGAGTCAATAAAGCTCATTTTTATGTGGAATGCAATTTTTGTAAGAAAAATTGCAAATGAGGGATTACAAGGTTGAAAAATTATCTTGTGGGTAATCATAGTAACGTCGAGGCTTGCAAAAAAGTACCAAGCGATGTGAAGGAAGAGTTTGCTTCATATATGAAGAAAAATATGGACTCTAAGGAAGAAAGACAGAGATGAAGGTATTAAAATACAAAGTGGGTCTTATTATGGTGGTCATCCATAGTGCCTCCGAGAGGGGAGTTCGGGGACCCATAGACAGATTTGTTGTGGATGTTGATGCTGGTGATGATGATGCTACTACAAGGCGTACCGTATTTTCAAAGGAGGCTCGTAATGCAGTCTGTCTTGATATAGGTAGATTCTTCTTTGAAAATGGGATTCCCTTCAATGTTGCAGATAGTCCTTCATTTATAAATGTGTCGGTCTATTGGGAACTATGGTCGTGCTTTGAAACCTCCTACCCCATACGAGCTTAGCTCTTGGATATTGAAGGAGGAAGAGAAGACTACAAATGCCTTTGTTGAGGAGGTAAAGAAGACTTGGGCACATACGGGAGTGTCAATCTTGTCGGATGGTTGGAAAGATATTAGGGGAAGACAACTAATAAACTTTCTTGTAAACAACCTTCATGGAACTGTATTTTTGAAATCTGTTGATGCATCTGATGCAATTAATGATGCTACTTTGATGTTTAAACTATTTGATGAGGTTGTTGAGGAAGTGGGAGAAGACCTTGTCATTCAAGTAGTCACTGACAATGCATCTAATTATAAGGCGGCGGGGAGGATGCTAATGGAGAAGAGGCCACGTATGTGGTGGACACCGTGTGCCGCGCATTGCATTGATTTGATGCTTGAGAAGCTTGGAGAGTTGCCTCAACATAAAAATGCTTTGACAAAGGCAAAGAAGGTAATTACTATTATTATTATTTTGTTATAATTTTTTGATTCAATGAATACTTGAATTATTATTATTTTTTGATGAATGTCATTATGTAGGTAAACAACTTCATATAATAATCATGGATGAGTCTTGGCATTGATGAGGGCAAACACTAATAAAGACCTTGTTCGGCCAGCCGCCACTAGATTTGCCAATGCTTATTTAACTTTGCAGAGTATGCGTAGTTTGAGACAGCCTTTGGAGGCTATGTTTACATCTAGGGAGTGGACAAATTGTGCTTGGGCAAAAAAACCTGAAGGTAAGGAGGCGAGAAAAATTATACTGAGTGATAGGAATTTTTGGGGTAGCGTGGGATATGCAATTAAGACCACAAAACCTCTAGTAGGTGTATTGAGGATAGCAGATTCAGAGAAGGTGCCGGGAATGAGATTTTTATATGGTGCCATGGACAATGCAAAAGAAGAGATTGCAAAAAATCTGGATAATGAAGAGGGGGCCTATAAAGAGATATGGAGCATAATAGATGCTAAGTGGGATAATCAGTTGCATCGGCATTTGCACGTTGCTGCATATTATTTGAATCTTCATTTTCAATATGAAGACAATTTCTATGCCAATGCGGAAGTTAAGGTGGGATTGTACTCTTGTATGGACAAGCTTATTCCTAACGTTGTGGAAAGAGAGAAAGCTGATTTGCAAATGGATGCATTCCGATTGAGGCAAGGGTTATTTGGCTACACAAATGTCAAAAACACGTGTAAGAAATGTGCTCCCGGTAAGTACCGTTGATTAATGTTTGGTTATGCTTTCATTTTGATTAAACGTGTACCGGTAAGATTGATATATGTTTTAATATTGATCCAGCTGATTGGTGGATCGCATATGGAGATGAAGCTCCGGAATTAAGAAACTTTGCAGTGAAGATTCTTAGTTTAACTTGCTCATCTTCGGGGTGTGAGCGCAATTGGAGTACTTTCAGTCAGGTATTTATTAGATATAAATCATCTATTAAGATTTTATGAGATCTGACATTGTCACTAATGCTAAATTACTTGTAATATAGATACATACAAAGAGAAGGAATCGACTGTCCGCATCCAGGCTTAACTCATTGGCTTACATTATGTACAATAAAAAATTGAAAGATCGGCATATCAAGAAAAAAGCACTAACGGAAGAAGATCTATTGGTTGTTGAAAATGTGCCATCTGATAATGAGTGGATTGCGGGGGGAAATGATGAAAATATCTCGGGACTGACTTCTGGGAATGATGATATGGAGGAGGGTGAAAGGACTCATGGGAATGAGAAGACAGTTGGGGGATGAGAGACTAATGTGAGGGAGATTACACTTGGAGGGCAAGGGACTCGGGGAACAAGTGGTAAACAAGGAAGTCAAAAGAGAAAGAGAAAAACTTTGCCGTTAAAAACTATGTCAAAAGGTTAGTGTCATTACTTAAGTTGCCTTTGAAGTGTTCTTTAAAAAAATATATTCATTTGGATTAAATATATATTCACTTGTTTATTTATAGATAAAGGGAAGGGATTGCAATTAGTTGATGAAGAACCCGAGTTTGAGGATCTTAGCACTGACAATGAGGAGGATGACAGAGCTATTAGATACGATGATGATTCCATGGAGGATCCTCTTAGTGATGATGGTGGTTATGGTGTTGGGGATGATGATCTAAGATTTGATCCATTATTCAAGCCGCTAGATACAAATGATACAATACTTACATAGTGATGGATGATCACTATATAAGTACTTGATGATATTATGTTGTTTTGATGTTTTGTAATGATACATTACTGTGACGTTGGTTATTTATGTCTTCCATGACCTTAATTGTAATGATGAATTATTTTATGGTTTTATTAGTATTTTTTCATAATTTTTTGGGGACTTTTAGGTCTTTAAATTAAGGCTTTCACCTCGCTCCGCCTCGAGGCTTACGCCTCGCATAGCCTAGAGAAAAATGCCTCGTACCGATTTTAGCTTTTTCGAACATTGGTCTAATGCTATGATATGATTATGTGCTTATTTATACCTTTATCTTAATAATGCTTGTTTACTTGTTTTATCATAAATTATTGAAATTATTCTATATATACAATCTTAAAACTTAAGAAACTAAACATAAATTTTAGAATTATATTGAATTAAACTAAATATAACAAATGTATCACCATTTATATAATTATAAGTTGGTACAAGTTCAAAAAATTACAACTATAGTAAAATTATTGTTTTGACTTGATCTTGTCCGCTTATTCTTGTGATTCGATATGTTATAACCTGCATTTTGAATATGAAAAATCATTAAAAATATAAATATATAAATATTCATATAAATATTAAATATATATAATTTTATACGTATAAAATTTATATTGTTAACGACTTGTCGACTTGTGGACGACTAGGCGGGTGTCTTGTCGATTAAGCGTTTAAGCTGTCGCTTTGCCTCGACTTGGTGCCTTGATAACTATGCACGCCGTATGATTTCCTTAAACCCCACACTATTGGAAGCATGATCAACCAACTATTTCTTCACAAAGGCTATGGTGTGAATTATGTACTTGATCGGGGCAAAAAAATAAATAATAATAATAAATAAATATGAGGTCAGCCGCTAGGGTGTACAACATGAAATCCGGAAAAGGTGGATATGTTTATCAACCTCATGTAGCATTATCATTACGTTTGGAGAGTGAAGGGTTCCCTGATTTTGTAAATCCTAATTTCCCTTCACAAATTGTTGAGCCGTTGGTACCTAGTAGCACTGATGGGAATCCCAACTTTATGAATTTTGTGGATATAGTTTTTAGTTATGGGTTTGGGATTTGAAGTAATAGTGACTACACGATTTTCATGGGGAAAAGATATATAAAAACCTACTTTTTGGGAAAAATCTTGAAGTGTGTTTATGATTGGTAGTATAATCAAGTACAGGACTCTCTTTGAAAAGAGATGAAAGCTAACCTTTTGTTATGCGTTTCTGGATTGAAACTTCGGCTATGGGTTTGAAAGCTTTCTTTAATATAGAACAATTATATAAAAATATTTATATAAGAAAAGATTTGATCTTATTCCCAAATAAAATAAGGAATGATTTTATTTTAATTTCAAAATAAAATAAGATTTGATAATATATATAATTTTTCAAATTTAAGTTGATTGATCTCAATTTAGTTTCTAAAAAATTAAGGAAACAATGAGACTGAACAAGATTTGGAAAGATTTGATAAAAGATTCCAAGATAACCTGGGAAAGCTCTCCTAGGGGTTCCCATTTTCGTTTTCGAGGCTTGCAAGATCGAGTTGCGTGGATTGATTGTTCAGAAATTTGAAGCAGGATTCAAATACTTGAAGTATTTTGCACGATCGTCATTCCAAATGCGTGACTCACGTGCATGGGGAAAATGTGAGCCCAAGTATAAATTAGGGTTCACATGTGACTTAAAAGAATTGAATGACAAACGGAAAAGGCGAAAATAAATGTGCAAGACCCGAGAGAAGCTTTCACGTGTCTCGAGGCAAAAGACTCATAGAGGAGACTCATTTTGGGAATTGTTTGAGGGATTAAATTGGTGGCTAGAATGACAGGACGATCTAGGCATTACTCTAGTGACTAAGGATATTTTTGGAATTTCCTTCGAGATCACGTGCTTGACACGTGACCACTTTCCAGGAAACTCTATAAATACTCATTTTATTCTATTGAGGAAGGGACCTTTGGAAAACTGAAGACTTGGAGATTCTCTCTCAACCCGAAACAGTAACTAAGGCTCTGAACGTTGATACTCTAGAAGGCTCTTGGATCTAGGGGTGTTAGTCGAGCAGAGTAGCTCGATACTCGACTCGAGATCGGTTCGAAAATATGATCCAAAGCTCGAATTCGAAGTTGATTCGAGTCGAATATGAAGTTGATTCGAGTCGAATATGATCCATACTCGTTTTCTGTTTAATGATACACGAGTCGAATTTGAGTATACCAGTATTCGCTCAGATTAGGGTTTGAGTATTTTATTTTTTCTCGAACCATACTCGATACCTGCTCGATGGATCATATTCGAATACTGGTCTGATCCATACTAATAAGCTAAATATGTGATATTTGTATCAATCTTTATAATTTATAAAGTGTAGTATTAAATTGTGTAAGCTTGTACTTGAATAAATCAGTGAATTGATTGTCAATTCGTATTACATTCTTTGTAATTTCTTTACATAAATAAAAGTAAATGACTTTTATATATAAACATTAGTTCAATAATCAATTTAGTATGTAGTGGTTCAATATTAAGCAAAATGGTTCATATTCGAAACTCGATTTGAAGGCTCGTGAGTAACTCGTTTTGTAAACGAGTTGTTCGAATCTGGCGCAAAATTAGAAATTCCTTATCGAATTCGAGCTCAATTTTTTCGAGTCGAGACGAATCTGAGCATTAGAGTGTTCGCTGAGATTCGACTTGTTTTTACCCCTACTTGGATCCTGGGAGTTCTGCCACGTGTTACTAGGGTAATCGCCTACCTATTCTTCTCCCCTCTTCAATTCATTAATTAATTCCGTACTTTTCGTGGATTTCTCTCCTCCTCTGCCAACACGAAATCCTAACCTTAGCAAGGTACGATTTCCTTGCCCACACTCTTCAAGATTTTGTGCAATATAAATAAGTTGACTTGCCAAGCTGCAGCTGATTCATGAAAATTGTAGGGGCTAGACAGAAAATATGGATGTTTCTTTCTTTAGGATTTGTCTCCATGTAGTATGCAATAAACAATTTTTCAATTTAATACAAAATTCTTCTTTTTTTGTTGTCCTGTAAAAATAGATTTGCAGTGGACTGGCATACATACTGAAGAATGTGGTACTATACACTGCTGATATATTGGCAATTACGTGTTTTGCAAACAACATAGAGAATCTTGTGATCAATTTGGTTGAAATCCTGTATAAATAATGTGAATCAAATTTGTAGCAGGTCAGTTTTGTAATGTTTTGCCAAATGAAGGGGTAACAATATCATGTATAAAACATTTGTTTTACATTAATTTCAGTCTGCTTTTGTGCTACTGGAGGATATCATCTATATCTCTAAAAGAAATCTGCTGTATGTTTTACTTATATTTGTGCTGTTATTCTATACTGGCTTGATATTAGATTGTTAATCCTTTCGCTTTAATTTTTCAGTGGATATAACTCTAATAACATAATATAGTTCATTTCTGTTGTGAGAGCTCAATGATTATGTATAAATTCCTATAAGGAATAAAATATATTTGCACAAATACATTTTTTGGCATCTCAATTAGCATTCTCAGTGCGATTTCCTTTACTTTCCCTTTTGGTTTGCAGGTGAAAATTATAAAGTGCCTCGTAGATAATATTGTTGTGGACATATCCTTTAACCAGCTTGGTGGTTTATGTACACTTTACTTCCTTGAAGAGGTAAGCTATTGTATGTAGGAACAAGGGTCCAAAATTACTTTGTGGAAAATATAAAGAGTTGAATGCACTTTGCATCTCCCAAGTATGCCCAATTTTTTACATTGCATCCTATACTTTAAAACGTGACACTTTGCATCCTGAACTTTTAGCGAACTGGCATATAACACCCTCAGGCCCAAAATATGTCGCTAAAAGTGACGGGGAAGTGTCGAATTTTGCACTTTTAGCAACGAATTTTGGGTCGAAGGGAGTTATGTGCCGGTTCGCTAAAAGTGCGGGATGCGAAGTGTCACATTTTGATATATAAGATGCACTGTGCAAAATGGGGTAAATTTGGAGGATTGAAAGTGCATTTAACTCAAATGTAAATTTTATTCTCTCTCTGCTGTTGAGTTTTATTAACAGATAATTCTCACTTTTAAGGTTGACAGTTTGATAAACCAAAATCATCTGTTCAAGCGCAGTGTCATATTGATCAAAGCTTGGTGTTATTACGAGAGTCGTATACTGGGTGCTCATCATGGACTCATTTCAACTTATGCTTTGGAAACCTTGGTTTTGTACATATTTCATGTTTTCAATAATTTCTTAAAAGGTCCACTTGAGGTAAGTGTAGTTATTTGTTTAAAAGTCTTATCAAAGTTATATGTGTTTCTAAATTTTAGATAAAGATATTTACTTGCAATCTTGCATACATGTGTAGGTACTTTACCGTTTTCTGGAGTTTTTCAGTAAATTTGACTGGGAGAACTTTTGTATTAGTCTCTGGGGTCCAGTACCTATTAGTACACTTCCTGATGTAATAGGTAAAGATAGAGTCATAACATGACATTCTATGTAAAAGAACATTGCAGTTGCCTTTGACTCATCTTTTGTAATCTTGCAGCGGACCCTCCTCGAAAGGATAGCAGAGAGTTGTTACTCAGCAAAGTATTTCTCCATGCATGTGGCTCTGTATATTCTGTTTTTCCTGGTGGTCAAGAAAACAGCGAGCTGCCCTTCATCTCTAAACATTTCAATGTTATAGATCCGTTGCGTACAAACAATAATCTTGGGCGCAGTGTGAGTAAAGGTATTTATATTGTATACTCAAGCTTAAAGTAATATTATTTTTTCATGACGTTATAGTTATGTAAGAACTCCCCTCCACAACAAGACTTTCATTGTTTTTACCTATTAAAAAACCAAAAGAAACAAGGCTTTCATGCGTTTTAAATTTTCAATTTTCTGATTGCAGTTGGATAACTTACCTGTTTGAGAAATCTAGTTATTTATTTCCCTTCAAATGAGTTATACTGCAGCAGCCAAAGTTAGCTTCCTGATCTTGCTAAAAAACTTTACCTTTTAATGCTGTACGGGCTAATTGAAATTCATCTCTATTTTACATCCATGACTATACCTGTCAAATCTCCACATCGAACACACTGTTCCCTATACATTTGCTGTCACTCAATCCGTCTCTTGTATTATTTATGACTTTACAGTCCAACAAATGGATGAATGGACACTTGTGAATATGGCCAAGTAAACTGAATACTTTGTGTCTATTGAAAAAATGTGCAATTTTCCTAATTTATACCTTGCTTAAGTAGAGGAGTATTGTTGATTAATAATAACTCTAAAGATAATTGTCAACTTAACAGCAAGACCTATACAAATAGGACGAAGCACCAGCTCTTACTGTGTCTGAGAATTTCACAATTAAATTACTAGAAGCATCATAAATGATTCTATTTTCTCGGACAAGAACATCATAAATGATTCAAGCACTGTAATATATCTTTGACAGTTCCTTGAGGATACCAGTTATCCTGAAACAGCCTTACCTGTTGCCTATCGGCTGTTTCTACACAATGTAACCCATTGCAATTGGTCTGAACTCTTTATTTTTAGTAGTCTTGTTAGCTTTAGATATACACTTGAGAGAATCTCTAAGTAGTCTTTTTAGTAGGATGTTATATTGCTTATGCTTTTCTGCATTTATTTTGCAATTCCGGTAGGGTTGTTGCTCATGGAAGTCTGTTGATATCTATGCTACGATGGTTCGATGGGGAATAAGGAAGAATTCTATTGCGTAGATTAGTAATGCATGAGCTAACAACCTGAGCTTGAGTTTCTTAGAGCCATATGCTCAGTTCTAAGTAGTTCAAGCAAGCTGGAGGTTGGCTTCAGGTTGGAGAAAGCTGAGCCTGAAAGTATGTTTTGCAACCTGACTGGTCTGTATAAAATCTATCTGGGGCAGAAAGTTGGTCTTTCTGCCTGAAATTTCAAATAACTTTTCTTGAGCATTAAGTCACTCAATTGTACATATATCTATTACTATATATTGCCAAAACATTTTACTTTTGTTCTGTCAGGTAATTTTTTTAGAATTCGTAGTGCCTTTGCTTTTGGGGCCCAACGACTAGCAAGATTGCTCGACTGTCCTAAAGGGAATATTCTTGCTGAAGTCGATCAATTTTTTCTGAACACATGGGATAGGCATGGTAAAGGCCATCGGCCTGATGCACCGAAAATTGATCTATATGGTGTACAGCCTCTTAATTTGAATCATGTCAATGGGTCTGATAGTCTTAGAAATTCTTCAAGCACCAAGAAAATTAAAGAGAAATCTCCTGGGTATGAATCTAAGCTTCAGGAATATCGTGATTCTCATGCTTCTAATGGTATTCTTTCCCAGCACGGTAATCAAATCTTCAAACAGATTTCTAAGTCCATTAATAGTGTGGCTGCTCCTCTAAGCCAGAAGGCATTTGCCAACTTAACTGGCTCAGTGGCTTCTGATCTGAACCATCAGATTCCACCAGGTTATGGCAGTAACATTAATGCTCATATTGATAAGGGGAGAAATTGTACAACGAATTACCAGGGGAACAAAGTAAATTCTAGGCATCATTTTGCGAGGACACAATCAAGTCCCGAGCTTACCGAAAGAGAGAACGAAATTTCATATAAAGTCAGGCATATCAGGGCATTAGAAACAATAAAAGAGCAGACTGCCTATACAAGGTTGAACTATTGCGGGAGAAACTTTTTCCCTAAAACTTCAGAACACAACACTGCTAGATCTTCAAGGGAAGAACATTCATCTTCAAGGCAGATTTCATCCTTGCAGAGAATTGATCCTGCTGTTGATTCAAACAGTGCCTCAAATAGGTATTGCACTGAATCTGGATTAAGTGCCATTGCAGAAGACCAAACCTCTGCTGCTGAGACAATGCAGATGCAAGAACAAGATTTTGTTAACATGATGGCGTCTTCAAGGGTTCATAGTCTCGGTGGACATGTTCCGATGCCATTGAACTCAGCTCCTGGTAATCTACCTGTTCCTTTGCTACCTTCTATATTCCATTCATTGGGTTATGCTAATAGAAATTCAGGTGGTATGGTTCCAAATAGTGTAGCTTTATTTGAGATGCCCTGGGCCTCAAATATGCATTGGTCTCCAGGTTTAGTATCTATGCCTGGATCTCAATATACTTCAAGTGTAGGAATGGCTTCAAATCATCAAGAAGAGATAATTGAACCTATTGAAGATTCTTTCATATCCAAGGACACCTATCACGATGATAGTGATCATGGTCAGTGGTCTGAGCGGGATGCAAATTCTCTTGGAGGATATGACCATGATGACGATTGTTTCCGAGCGCGACTGCTGGAAGGAAAGAAACAGGGCGCTTCCGGAGGATCCGCATTTATCTCTGCATCTCATCTGCCCACTCCTGAAAATTGTTTACTGAAAGTTCATGAGTCGATGGATGAAGACATAGGTGTAAGGGAAAATTATGGAGACAATCCCCGCCATCAAAATATACGACAAAGTGAGGTGTACTCTTCTCGTCAAGGGTCTTTGCCAGATTCCCGTGCCACTTCTTCAATATCTAAAGTGTCTTCTGAAGGTTCATGTGACGGATTGTCTGTTAAGAGTTCCAATTCATTAAGGGGTCAGAGGGGGAGGAAATCTGTTCCATCTGCAGAACTTTCTAATGTGTATAAGCATCATGAAAGTGACTCGGTTGATTATGGTTCTCCGCAGGTTGAGGATGACAATGGAGAGTGGATTCCACTGTCAACAGTTGAATCTGAAGTTGCAGAGGACATGGTTCCTGGAACTGCTGCTCCTTCACTTTTGCGATTCCATAAAATGCCTAGTTATAAATCTGCAGAATTGAGTGGGTCACATTCAATGGCTCCGGTTGCCCCAGTTCCTGTAGGTTCTGGTTCAAGGCAGAGACCATATGATAACAATGGTTCGTTGCCCTTTGCATTTTATCCTACAGGGCCACCGGTACCTTTTGTAGCTATGCTTCCATTTCACTACTTCCCAACTGAGATGGGAACCTCTGATGAGTCTACAAGTTGTTTTGATAGGGATGAGGAGTTCAATAACTCCCATATTGGTCATTATGGTCAAAGTTTGACTGAGAACCTTGAGCATCCACAAAATTCCAGGAAATCAAATGTGGGGTTTTCTGAAGAGCATAAGTCTGGTATCTTGAATGGTGACTTTGCCAGCCATTGGCAAAATCTGCAGTATGGACGCATCTGCCAGAGTCCCTGTAATCATGGGCCTATGCTTTATCCTTCCCCTGATGTTGTACCACCCATGTATATTCAAGGCCATTTTCCATGGGATGGTCCTGGAAGACCTCTCTCTGCTAATGCCAACCTTTTCAGTCAGCTTATGGGTTATGGTCCTGGTGCAGTTCCCGTTTCGTCTCTTCATCCTGGTTCAGACAGACCTGGAAGTGCTTGTCAATGTTTAGGTGATGAAGTACCTAGATATCTCGGTGGAACCGGAACTTACCTTCCTATTCCGGTAATCTAATCTCTCTGGAAGAAACTTCTCACTCTGTTCATGAATGTTTTTTGCACCTTAATGTTGCTACCTTTAATTGGCTTTTTTTTGACTGGATTTAGCATGTTTCTTTATGTTCAAAGCTTAATAATGAATCCTTGATTGTTTATTTTCCTTCTCAAGTAAGGTAGATAATACTTGAAAATATTCTCTGTAGACGATTTTTTATATTTTCAAGATACTTGTGGTTACTCAAATTGCAAATGTTTGCGGAAGCATTCATGAAACAACCCGGGTCAAATCCCAAGTCCGAAACAAATTTCGGGACAAATCCCAAGTTCGAATCGAATTAAATCAAATCCATTCAAACAAGACTTTAAACCACTAGTCCAATAGTATCTTCTTAGGTCATTTTAGCCTACCACAGGCTCATTCAAAAGGTCATGATTGAATGTGAATGTACTATTGTTGGTAACTTAATTTCTTATATACAGAAAAAAAATTCTCATATCTTTAGATGCGGGACGGGTGTTACAATTCCTGCGTCTTTTACCTTTTATTTGGTGATTTTGTATCTCTGGTAAATTAATGCAACACATTATACATATCGCACTTGCCACATGAAATCTGGTTAGTACAATTTAAGTAGTTCGGAGACCTCCATGGATGAAACAAGAGCGCTCAGCTCACTTCCTACACTAGTATCTCTTGGGGACATCTTTTATACTACTAGATGCATAATATGTAGTCATTTTTGAGGCACTACATCAACAACTATCATACTTCCATTTCTTCTTTTTTCATGCTAAATCATACTTCCATTTCTACATACTTCAAACTAGACCTGACAAAGATGGCTCAGGCCCGCGGGCCGGGCCGGCCCGCCCGTCACGGGTTGGGCTTTGGGCCGTCATTTTTCAGCCCATAAAATCTGGGTCGTTTTTGGCCCGGCACGTGAAGGCCCGACCTGCGACTCGTGAATCTTTTTTTTTTTAAACAAAATGTTGCTACTTGTGGGTTACGAGGCTTGAACACAAGACTTGTAAGTAAATAAATAAGAGTTCAAACCAACTGAGCTACAATTATTTATTTTTAATGCAATCTTCAATATAAAAATATATTTTTAATTATTATAGTTGTAGTAAATAATAATTGTAGTTTGAAATTTCTTACTTGATGTGACTGTTAATAATGAGATATTGGGTAATGCCTAAAATCATGTCATGCAAATCTTCTGAAAATCAATTTAAATATTCAAATTGCTAAAATCTTGGCATCTCCAAGTTCCAACTGTGTAAATCTTGGAAATTAATTAGATATCTCTTGGAACAATATTTGTGGAGTCATGAATGCATTTTTTAAAGTTAAATAAATTATATTAATTTTAAAGTATAATTTTAAAAAATCAAATTTGATTATATACTTTGAAAGTAATTTATAATACTATTAAAATTTTAATTGATTGAGATATGTAGTTAATGTAGGTAATTAGAATTATTGTTTATTATAAATTATTTTATTACTTTTAATATTTATTATTATTACTATTTTTGGTGTAGCAAAATTTAAAATAAAAATAGGTGAAGAAGCCCGCGGGCCGGGCCGGCCCAACCCGGGCCATGGGCCTAACATTTTCGGCCGGTCAAAATCCGAGCCTTTTTGACCCGGTCCGCCGTTGGCCCGCCCGTGCTCGGCCCGCCCCGCCCGTTTGTCACCTCTACTTCAAACCATGACGCAATAGGAAAAAAGTTGACCCACGTAGATCTTTTTTTCCTTTTGCTCTCTCTCTCTCTTTTCCCATATCTCCCTCTTTCTCATACATATGGCTTCTGAAAGTCGAGCTTGGTAGGGATACTTATGTATGACGAGAATATTATTATAGAGAGAAAAATTATAACAAGAGTATTTGTAATAATTTGTATAGACAAACTGGTTTTTCCATATAAGTCACACCTGTTATGAAATTTTTGATGAAGTTCCAGTATACCAATATCTTGGCCTGTCATACTCATAACAAGCCACTGGAGGCACACCGAAATTGTATATTAACTTTCTCAAGTGTTTGCACAAGTATGGGACTCACTTTTGACATATTTGGGCTTCGTTTTTGCACATAGTCGCTTCCCTCCCTTGTGACTGTACTCTCTGTTTACCCATGTCTCGTGTCTTGGTGTGCATATGTCTCGTACTCTGCTCAGCTAATGCACCTGGTTCATAGGTGTTACCTTCTTGAAAGCCAAATATACGCTTAGCAGCCGTTCATACTTGCATTGCATAAAGTGTCTTTATTATGAATGGAATATGGTGGATCTGTTAGTCCATTTTAACGTGTCATGCCATCGTGCTGCTGCTTCATCGGAAATGGTTGAGCCTTTGGCCTTTACTTGTATGTTTTTCTAACTTTGTGCCTAGGGTTATTTGTGGCTTTTATTGGTTTAATTTGTGGCTGCCGAATCTTGCTTACAGTTGCCCTTGTGCCAGGGGTCAATGCCACTTTGGCATTATTTGATGATACACTTGTAATTTATTTTGTTTGCATCCTTGTTTACCTTGAAGGCCATGGCATGTTTATATCTGACGCATGGATAGTTTCTTGCCATTACAAGTGCCACCCCACCACTAATTGTACCATTTTGCTCAAGAGAGTAATCCATGTGAATAATAGGGTTTCTTATTTGTTGAGTTAAACTGGATCCATTACCATCAGCGGTGTAGCCATAAATTTTGGCCACTTGATACTAAAGTTAATGGAATAATTTTTCTTTAAAACAAAAACATATTATATCAGAAGATTAATATTTAATCCCTACAAAATAAAGTGTTCAAAGTATTATAATACACACATAATTACAATTATCCTCTTTGAAATATCAAATTATATAATAAAATATAAATAAATAAATATAGATTTGTTGAAAGAGACAAAATAATACCACAAGCCTGAAATCCAAAATTATACTCCTTGCGTCGCATTTTAATTGTTAAGGTTAAGTTCAGATGACCACCTGGGGTTTGGGCGATTTCCCACTTAACCACCTGTAGTCAGTAAAGCTACATTTAAACTCCCGACTTTTAGAGTTGAAGTGAAAACGTCACATTTTCTGTCCAATTTAACCGTGCGTGTATGTCACACGCCAAAAATGCGTGAAAAGAACTATAATAGTTAAAAAAACATGGAAAATATCTGAAATACCCTTTTTCTTTCTCTCTTCTCCTCTTATTCTCCTTCAACCTTCAAACCCATCAATACATGTTCCAGATCCAGAGGGATTTATCGCAGATCCAACTTGAAGCAGCGCAGATCCGGAGGGATTTAGCGCAGATCCAACTTGAAATTCTTGTAGATCATATATTCTGGATTTACATGTTCCAAAAATAAATGGAGTATGCATATGTACTTACGGAGGAGTTCGAAAAACAACACCAAAGACCTTATTCTCATCGTCATGGAGGCGAAGCTGTTGATATGAGTCTCAGATGCTAGCGAAGAAGAGAGCGTCTATGGAGGTTTGGAATAATACGGTGTCGCTTCGAGGAAAAAGAAGAGTAGCGACGGGATAAGATTCGGGTGCAGGCTCGTGAAGTAGTACCTGAAAGAGAACAGAGGAATACGGCTCTCTCTATTGCCGATGAACTGTGTATAGAGAAGAGAAAGTAGAGTTCAGTTGAAGATGAGGAGATAAAAGATGGAAGGAGGCAAATGATGAGAGCGGTGTTAGTTTGGCTTGGGGAGTAAGAATTAGTGTTGAAGTTGATTATTTTGGCATATTTGGGACAATTTCTATGGTGAACCAATATGCCATTTTTCAAGTCTTTCATCCTTTAATTTTAATTCTTTTTTTTTTAATTCTAATTTCCTCTTCATCAGAATTCATTTTCTTTAATTTAATTACGATTCCTGTTTGATTTTTGAATTACCGAATTCTGGGGTTTTGTTGTTGCCCCTTGTCTTGGGTATGAGAAGCTTTCTCCGATCTGATTTGGTTGTTCTTCCATCTTTAATTTGCTATATAATTAATTTTGGGTATGACTCAGTAATGCAACCCGCTAATTATTCTATCGGATTATGAGTATGACATATAGATCGCCCTCGTAATAATTTTGGGTATGACATATAGATTTTGGTTTCTCTATTGGTTTTATATCTACGGAAAGTATGTTGGGTTTTTCGTCTGATGTGGATTGGGTATTCTGGAAGTTTGTGGGAAAGTTATTACTCTCATTCTTTGTCTTATATTCATAACTTTGTTCTATAAAAGACTCGCCCCATCTCTCTCCAAATTTCCTCTATTCACATTTGCTCTGTTTTTGGACAAGGAATTGAGAGAAAAAAAATGGAGGATATGGCTTTGTTGCTGTTTTGTTTGGCATTTAAAGACTTATATGTGGTGTAGATTCAATTGAAAGGATGTCATTGCATTACTACTACATAATTTTCTGGGTTGCTTCTAAATCTGCATTTAGTTGGATTTAGGATCCTTTCTATGAAGTTCATTGAATTTTATTATGTTTTAAGAATAATGCTCCTCTCTCTGTACTGTACTACATTTCTATAATTGATGAAAATTATATATACAATCTTGTAATAATTGATATTGGTGAGTAGAATAAATTAAATATCGATTAATTTCTCTCATTTCTGTACTACATTTCTCTCACTTGCACTCTGTTAAATTCATGAAGGTAATTAAGCCTTTAGCCAAATTATTTAACAGAGCTAAGACGGAAAGTATTTTTTCACTTCAACGCAAAAAGTCGGGAGTTTAAATGTAGGTTTACTGACTATAGGTGGTTAAGTGAGAAATCGCTCAAATCTCAGGTGGTCATCTGAACTTAACCCTAATTGTTATAACTTGACTTTTTCAGCTTGACTTTTTTTAGAATCAATGAACAGTGTTATTTTATAATAAAAAATAGGCAGAGAGCATAATAAATTATATAGAATTTAATTTAAATAAATATATTTGATTGTTAATATGAAAATAACATGTTAAGTTGGGAAAATTCAAATGAGATGGAAGAAATAAAACAATTTTATACATTGTCCTGCAGCAAAAACACAATTTTCAAAAAGTAAACTAGCAAAGGACATTCCATTTTGTTTGAGGCTACTATGCGAGCAATACTTGAATTTTCTTTTAAGACTTCAGTGGGTGTGGCCACACCCACTTGCCTAGGGGGTGTTCACACCGCTGATTACCATGGAACTGTGTACTTTTGTGACATTTTTCGAATTAAATATTATTATCTTTTGCTGATATTTCAATTAAAGCTTCTCCTAATATTTGGTTGTGAATTGCAATTATGCTACAGTTTTCTTCAGCATATTCATTATTTTATTGCTATTTTTCTGTAGAAAATTTCTTCAAGGAACCGGCAATCTTCAAATGCCAGGAATAACAGAGGGAACTACAGCAATGATCGCAAGGATCACCAGGCTGATAGGGACCTGTACTCGAATGTCAACTCGAGACAACGATTTTCTGGTCGTGGCCATGGTCGAAATCAAATTGAGAAGGCAAACTCAAGAATAGCTCGAAGTATTGCTAGCAACAATAGATCTGATAAGCCATGGGATTCATTCAGATCCGACGCGTTGCATTCTAACCATCCCCAGAATGGTCCAATCAGTTCTTCAAACTCCTCACGTCATGGTTTGAAGAATGTAGCACATGACATGTATCCTATGCCAGTAATGAATCCAAATGGAGTTGCTCCTTCAGTGAATACTGTTCCTTCTGTTATGTTTTACCCTTATGACCAGAACATGGGTTACCCTCCCGAGCAGCTTGAGTTTGGCTCTTTTGGACCTACACATTTCTCTAACATAAATGAAGTGGTGCAACGTGGTGAAATTTCATCAAAGTCTGCCAAGGAGCAGCAGAATTTTCTAGTAGATTCTGGTCATTCTTCACCAGATTTACCTTCTTCACCAAAGCATCAAAGGTAATTGCTTATTTACTTCTTTTTCCCCCTATGAATGATAATTCACTACAGTAGTTCTGAGAAGATTCAGTACTTCATTTCTAGAGTTTCCAGTAGATGATGTTTCCTTTTACATTTTGGAGGTTGTTCTTTCTATCAGTTGTAGGCTTGTAGCTTCCTCGGTTTCCTAGTTTGATTGGTTTGTGTCTGCTCATATAATTAGAATGCTCATAGTGGACTAGGGTTTGTCGTAAGGTTGGTTTCTTGTAACCAGTGTCTCTTCCCCTGATTGTTTAAGCAATGTTGATGCATGCTTTCTGTTTAAGACCATAATTTACACCTCTTTTTCCTAATTAGCTGTAATTTTTGATTGGTATAGCTTTAAATGATGGTTATGAAATTTATTTGTGGCAACAGGGGCTTTTAATTGTTTGCCAGATGAACACAAGAATTATCAGTTGAAAAATGCTGCTTTTCCTCCTCTTTAAAGCTTAAACAGACACAAGAATAACGGTAAACAATCTGACAACCAGACGCTTATACACACTTACCCTTTGCATGTAAGGAATCATGGTTTTCTGCTCCTCTCTTGTGTGCACTCCTTGTTACAAGAAACTATGTTATAAATATATTCTGGACACATACACTGGGACATCACAGTTTTCTTTTTACCATTTCCTGTGGAAATGGAGAATTATGAGCAAGATGGGAAATTGGGGCGTGGGGGAGATTCATCAAATCGTGCATGGTGCATAATTGCTTATTTGTTAGGATTTTAGGAAGAAGTTGGTATGGTTTCCTTGCTACGGCTTTGTATTGTATATAATATGTACCATGGTGTATTGGTAATTTTTTCTCCCATGCTCCTTTTTGTTGGGGAAAAATGTGGTGTATCATTTTCCTAGGTGTTAATTAGTTAAAAATATATATATAAAAAAATCTCTGTTTTTAGTGACATAATCCCTTCAATTTCGACTTGCTATCAATGTATTTTCCTTGAGATGACTTCTCTGTATTGATCTGCACATCTGCCTTCTTTTTTCCAGCAAAATATTTACATATAATTTATTTTCCAGCCAGTCTGCAGGAATCCTTCACTATGCTATTATTCCTTAAAATAGTACACCCTTGCAATTTACAAACAATAATAAATAGATAGATGCATTATTCAAGAATTTGTTATTAATGATTTTGTGAGCTTCAGCGAATTAAAAGTTTAAAACATCTTTAACCCTACTATGCACAGAGACGGTAAAATTCACTAAAAAGATCATTCATGTGCATGGATCAAACAGTTCTGTGGCTTTGTGCATGAGAAGTACGAACTTGCTAGAGAGAGAGAGAGGAATTAACATGGTTCGACCATTAACAAGATGAGGCACATAAATCAACAAGATGAGGCTTCATTTGTAGATATTGCAAATACAGAAGAAAGAAAAAACTGTAAGAACGGAAAAGTTACAAAGAGAATTGAATTTAAATTTTATAATGGAGGGACTCTTAAATTTATGTGAAAATTTTTGTTTTTACTTTTGAAAATACTATTTTTTTAACTCTTTTGTTACAACTATCGCGAACAAATTGAAAAGTAATTAATTTGGCGAAAAAGATATATATTATCTTCATGAATATAAAAATATAAAACAAGAATACTATTTTGAAGGAATATGAAATTCAAATGTAAGGTAATTATCGTATGAGCTTGTATTAAATATTATAGTAACAACTAACAAAAAATTGTGAATCTTTTATAATAAGACGGACTTGCCTCTTAATGAGCGTTGAGTGGAGGCGAGCTTTCTATGTACAGAAAATAAAATTTGATGTAGCCAGCCGTAAGCAATCGACAGAGAATAACCGACATATCGGAAATAGTGTTGATGTTCTCTTCCGTTCCGTTGGTGAACTGGCCATTACACAGTAATAATCTCCAACTCCATTGCTATTTGCTAAGATCAAATATCAAAAGTTCACTTTCTAAAATTTGAAAAGTAACAGGGTCAAAAAAGGCACCAAAAGATTAATTATGGTCAGGCCTGTACACCCAAAAAATATATCACTAATATACGTATCCACATTAATCTTCAGATTCTCTACTAAACAGACTTGAACATTAACTAAGTTGCCACCACCACCCCCGGTGACTTTAGTTTACCCATATAGGATAGGATAGGATAGGATAGGCGCCTCCTTCCTTGGTCCCTTCATTATTACTTAATCCCTGGGACATTCTCCAACACCTCTATCTTAACATGTACATCTTTCTCCATCACACGCACCTCATCATCAACTTGTGTTGTCACCTGAAGAAGCTCCAAAGGAGTAGCTGCTGGGTCCAGCTCTTGGCAACCTTTTGGAGCATTTTGTGGTTCTTGGCCAGTAAGCACGTAGTTTGGGACCTGATGAGAGAATCGGAACATCTCTTCTTTTGGTATTCTCATTACTTTGTCATGCTCTAGTTGTGTATGAAACACTGTCCTGAAGCCCGAAACTTTAACAAGAGGAGTAACAGAGACACCGTGTTCCTCATTGTAGTCATCAAGCACTTCCACCATGTCGTATTTGTGAATTACTTCGTCAGGGGTATGCTCATTCCAGTCAAGGGACCAGTTTCTGTAGAGAGCCCATGTTTCCCCCATCTGGGGAACAATGTGTAGAATCCAACGCGTGCCCTTCGTCCACTTAACCTTGTGTGAGAATGAATTTAAAGACTTGTTGGTTTCATATTTACCGACCCGAAGGCGAAATTCCCCACAGGTTTTGTAGAAACCAGAACCTACCCACTCCATTGGACCAAATTCGCTGTTGGTTTTTGAGTAAAGCCAACTAATCCTCATCTTGAAAGGCTTCCTGGAGATTATCTTATGAATGAAAGCATAGAAGCGTGGCATGCCATCATCATCATCATATGCAGCCCATATTTGGTTTTCTCCAAAAGACCTTTCTGTCCTATCCAGGTCAAAGTCATGAAAATCAGGATCTGGGACATTCATGGACATTGCTACAGGGTCCTCCTTATTTTTACCATCAGCAGAACTGCTACTGAGATGCTTCCCCTCATCGGCTCTCTTGGTAGTGGAAGACTCATGAATCCCATTCAACTGTGCTCCATACTTCATGGTATTTTTCAGTTTTTCTTCCTTACTTTGTTCTACCTTGTTTTTCTCTGCAGTCCTATAAACAGACTTCCATTCACTAAGCTTTTTGTAGATCTCAATCCGAGCCTTCTGCATTAGCATGTTTCGTGTTTCAAGCGGCGTCAATTCTCTAGTGCTGTTAGGCCTAATAATGAACGAAAACCCCCTTAACCCAGATATGCTTCGCGTACCAGCTTCACCATTTCCCACAGACATTTTGAATGGCACCTTCCCTCCATAATTGTGATCATCACCATCTAGTGCTCTTTTCTTAAAGGGGGCCTCTCCCTTCCGAACAGAATCCTGCAACTCCTCGTGCCCTCTCTTCAATCTCTCATTTGCCTGCTGAACAATGTTTGCTGCTTTCGCTGCAATGGATGGTTCAGTCTTACCAGTTCCAGCCACATTAGAGTAAGCACCCCAAGGAGAATTTGTATGCTTAGATGAATTAGAACCTACAGACGCTCCTTGTCGTATATTTTGCACGGATGCAGTGTTTCTTCCTGGATTACTACTAGGTGCGTGATTGCTTAGATTCTGATGTGGTCGCTGAGAAGATGAATTGGATATATTGACAGGTGGAGCCATCTCTGCAGCCAAAAAAGCTCGATGACAATTGGGGCAAAGGAGGGTATCGTTGAGATATACCTTCAGATATTCATAATGCATCTTGCATTGATTACAGACAGTCCAAAAAGTATCAGTTCTTCGAAACATCGGCGTGGGAACAGTACTCTTCTGAGTCTTTAGCTTTGAAGGTACCCTATTTGTAAAATTATTGAATCCATTGGCACCGGGAGCTGCTGATGGCCTTCCTGTTTGGTTCTGCCCTTTATGTTGGAATCCTTTTGAACTCCTCCTCTGGTTATAAGCTAACCTCTTTCCTTTATCAGATAACAAACGCCAGGCCTCTGAGAGAAACATAAATGCACCATCTGCACCAACAGACTTGTGTTTATCGGGATGAAGCATGAGAGCCAACTTCTGATACTGTTTCGTTATTGTTTCATCATCAGCTGAGGGGGTTAAACCTAGTACTCCGTACCAATCCACTTCACCACTAACTTTGTTCTCTGCTGCGATATACACATCAAGTGTGGTCAACATTTGGGAAAGACCCTCAAGTGGAGGATACAGATTTTGGGCCTTTAAGACAAATTTCTTTGCACCAGCAAAATCCCTGTCCTCTAATTTTTTCTCTGCAATTATTTTTGCATGAATGGCCTCATCTCTATTGCATTCCATAACTTCTCAAACTGATCCTCAATGTTGACTTAGCTCTTCCACTTCTCAGTTTACTAAAATCAGCAATTAGGAGACCCAAAGTTAATCAGCATTCTAACAGAGGTATCGGATGGTAAAAGCTAAGGGTCTCCCATTTGTTAGACCAGAAGTCCTAGTAATCATCAATTATCTGATTCAGACCCAAACAAGAAAAACCAATTAATAATTAAAAAGAAATAATGAAAAAAAAGAATTCGTTGGAAGCAAAATGACTGGTTACATGCTATCCAAAGTAACCAAAACCTAAAAATTCAAGAAACAAGGAGATGCCCATCTGTATATATTGCAATATATGTTGGATAAAAAAAACTCAACTTTTTCAAATGAATTTAAAATTTTCATTTGGTTTAAAGTAGTATCACATCCATTGAAATGGTTTAAGATAACACCCAGTCTTCAAATCATCATTAAATCACACATTTGACTTATCACAATGAATAGAAATCCTTACACACTAGAAATCCACTTTACAGCCCCATCTACAAATAAGAACTACCACAAATCTTCCTTGTTTTTGTACTTAAAAATTATAACAAAAATCCAATGACCAAAATGATCATCAACATTCATACCCCTCCTTTAAACAACTAGCTCTGTTTTTGCTCCCACAACTCAAGATGAAAAAATTGGAGTTTTTCCGCTAAACAAGAAATATGGGTCCCTCCTGCATCAACTAATCAATTCAGTTACAATTTCACACATAGTTAAGTTTGACTCAAAGAACAGGGTAAATGCTAGAGATTCATATAATATATCACAATAATCAAATAGATTCAAATACGAGCTTTTTTTCATCACAACATAACTGAAGTAACGCCCGTAATTGTAAAGTAACAAAAAAAATATGACGATAAACAATGCAATTGGAACCCTGAAGCTAGAAAGATGTTCAGAAGAAGCAAAGTCAAAAACTACTAGAATTTGAAATACAAAAAAAAAAAAAAAAATTGGATCTTAAAGAATTCAAGCACAAAAAAAGGTACTACCAACGGTCAAAACTCAAATTAGAATTCACAAATTCAGTGTTCCGGATTGAAACCCTAGATTCAGTAACAACATGCACTTTGTTTCCGTATAATGTATGTATAAATTACAAAGCAAAGTGAAATAAAAGGCAAATTTACTACCAGTACGAATGAAGAAATTTGAATCACAATATGAATTGAAGTTTTATTCTTGTTCACCTTCTTTTTCCCACCAAACTTAGAAGAAGAGCTCAATTTTTTGGTCAAAAACCGACCTTTGAGATGAAAATAAATCTGACTGAAATGAAAAATAAAATTAAAAAAATAAGTGGGCATGAGCTAGATTTATTATTTACTCCGACCATTTTGTTAACTCTAACTAGGGTTAAATTTTAACTCTTGTTAGGCCAAATTAATTTTTTTTTCCCTGTTTCTCTTATTTAAAAATTATTAATATTATTTATAACTTTAATCAGGGTTAAATTTTAACTTTTACAATAAAAAGTGTGGTCTTAATTTTTTTATGTCAAAAATAGTATGCCAAATAAACTCGCAATATTATCCTTATAAATATCGATATATTTTTCACATAATTACATTTCATAATCATTTTGACTTATAAAAGAGAAAATTAATACTTATTTATTGATGCACCGTTGTCAATATTAATATTATTATTTTTATGTATATTCTAGATATATATAATGTGAATCAATAATATCACAATGGTTCATATTTTATGACTATTATTTAAACAAAAATTAATATGTTTACGTTATCTCATTCACAGGATTAGGACTCACATATAAATAATGTGAATGAGATCATGTGAATTTATAAATTCCCTTTAATTATATATGCAGGATATCAATCTAATTTTCACATTCACTCCATATTGACTCGTCTCTAGCAACACATTAGGAAATCTAGAACATTCTACAAGTGCCTGGAAATAGCAAAATGACATGGAAGTAAAATGAAATGAAATATTGAAAATAATAAAAAAATTGTATATAAAAAAAGTCCATCTAGTTATTATTAAAAAGTATAAAGTAATTTATTTTAATTTTTCAAAATCTTAACATATTACTAAATTATGTATATTAACTCTTGCGGTTTTTCTTTTAATCAAGTTTGTCAATGAAAATCTCATCTCTAGCTTATGAAAGCGGCTTCTTGGAATTTGGATGCTTGTGGTACATTATAAATTTAGTGTTGGATGAAGTGGTCCTCATCCATGATTTTGATATTCATAGTTGATAGTACTGTGCATGGGTAATAAATCGATTATCGAAAATGGCCAAAATTATGTATCGATACCGATTAGACTGGTGTCGGTTTGGTACCGGTTTTTGCATATACTTGTACCGGTTGATTCTTGAAATTACGCATGAAAAAATCTTGAAATTACCGACTTGTTCTGTAAGAAAAAAATGAGCAATTTGATTAACTGATTAAGAAACAGAGGAGAAGGAGTATGTATGAACTGAACTGGTGCTTGCTTTTGATGTTTTGGGGACGTTATTGATGGAATACTTTCCCTCCGGTCTAAATTCATGCATGACCGAGTTGGTTTTTTCTTCTCTTGGAGTCCTTCCTTTGTAGAAAACCAAAGTTTTCTTCATCTCCGCAAGCTAAGCTTACGAGGCAGGTTCATCAACATATTGAATAATAAAATTAAATCATCAACATACACAATAATAACATTAAACAAATAACAAGAAAACAAAAGACTTACAAGGCAGATCTCAAGGCTCAACCTTGTTCAAATCAACCTTCCAAATTGTTGTAGCTGAAAAGTTGCTGCAACAAACCTTTGGGGACAGGTAATGAGTTATTAGCTCTTCATCTCTCGGTACATACTGGTTCAGCAACGTATGTACCGATTATTTGTACCGATCCTGAACTGGTTTCTTTTTGTGATCGGTTCGTACTGATTCGGTTTAACCCGAATATTGAAAAAAATGTCCACCCCTTAGATTTTGGTGTATAAAACTTGGAATATGGTAATGCCTTTTGGTTTTTTATGTTAGTGGGTTTGGTAGAAAGAGAACGATGGAAAATGTGCAAGAGGTATATATATTTCCCCAATGTTGCTAACATAGACGCACCCACCCAACTGAGAGAGAAAAGAGAAAGGGTGGGTGAAACAAATCCTATTCGAGAGAGGATGGAAAAGATAGAAATCCCATCGTCCGAGAGAGAATGGAAGCAAGAGAGAGTAATCTCATTCAGCATAAGGATGGAAGTTAAACAATTGGGTGTGTTGGTTGGGTTCACATAGTTATTGTACGGAGGTAATTTGAGTATGTATTCAAATTAAGATATCAGTTTATTAGTTTATTATAGTGAATTTTTTGAATATCGTCTCGTAATTTTTACCTTTTAATTTTAGAGGGTTTTCCACGTAAAAATATTGATGTCTTATGCTTAGTTATTTTGGTATCTCATTATTTATTATTATTTTGGTAGAACTGTAAATTTAATTTATTTGGCAATAATTTTGTCGTTTAATTTTTCAAAAACAACAAGTATTTAAGAGATATTTTTTCCCATCATTTAGTTCATTATGTATCCAAATAATAAGTCATAATCCAAGGTGACTTAATCACACAGTATATAATAATTTCGACTTATATCCATCTTTAGGAGAAGGATAAGAATTACTAATTTTTCTTTACTTTCTATCAACCCTTAATTTTTTTCCACTATGTTTTAACATCACAAAATGTGAAAACTTAGACCACTAGTAATAATAATAGTCATCAACGTTCTCTAACACTATTAGAATGTAATAAATCTAGGGATCTAGGGCTTTACACTATTATAATATAGTAAATTTAGGGTTTTAGGGGGACTAGGGGGAGCTTGTGGAAGGGACCAGTAGTAGGGAGAAGTTAGGAGAACAACAATGTTACTGTTACATAAAAAAGATCGCATAATCCTCACATACACACGTGCATATTATGGACCCCCCGCCTGACATGTGAAATTCGCAATATGCACATGTGTGTGTATGTAAGTATTATACGACCTTTTTTTATATAATAGTAACATTATTTTTATGTCGTCATTTTTTCACATTCTTGCAAATAATTCGCGATCAAGTGATACCCAACAGTCATTTTCGTTGCAAAAATTATACCTGCCAGTTCGAAATTTGATTTCAACGTAATCAACTATTATTAAAGCTTAAAACAAACTCAAGTATGATTTAATGTCTCATTCTGTAACATCTAAAACAAAAGATCAAATCCCGATCTAGAAAGACTCGTGCCCTAAACAGGTGTTGATGAACATTATTACCATAACTTCAAATAGAGCACTTTCAGTTTTACGGTGGCCATCAAGTAGTACGATTTGCATTCTACACAATTTGGCTTACTTTTTGTTAATTATTATTTCCTAATAATAAATTTTCTCCTACAAGTTTAACATTGGAAAAAATAAATCATCCAAAAAGAAGGTCCTAGTGTGTGAAATTAAACTTTAATACTAAAAAAATGTCAAGAAAAAGTAGGAAGTACAAGAAACACACAATGAATGGAAATAACAGTCTACAGGTTTCTAGGTCACATTGCAATCTGAAACAAGTAAAAGCATCCTCTTTTATTTTTATTAAAATGAAAGGTAAATACCCAGATAATGCCTATACTGGCAGATAGTGGCATGTACATAGGTTTTGGGCTCAGAATACAAGAACAAACAAGAAACAAAACAATAAACCAATAAATCAACAAATCACCTAGCCTCTTGTGGTATGCGTTCTTGGCCACTGCACATCTTCAGATTCAATCTTGAAATATGTAGATTCAAAATAAGCAATACCCCTAGTTTTTCAATCTCTCTTGGGGGGGTCAGTTGGGTCTGATTTAATATGATGAAACTTCACCACAATGCAAGTAATATTATCAGCACTCCCACGAGTAAAAGCAGTCTCTGTTAACTTCCGAGCTGCAGCCTCGGGTTCTTCTTCTGTTGTTGCAAGTGACACAGCATCCTAATACCAAAGGTTACGGTATATATTAATGTAGCATGTATAAAAAGGTTAAAAGGAAAAAAAAACACAGAAGACGTTAGTTTTCCTGATGGATTTGGCTTCCCTTGCATTAAACACCACATATTACATCATGGTCTAGAAGAATCTACTGTTAACTTCAGCTGCTAGTAAAAAAGAAATGACTAACTTACAACTAGGGTTACACGAAACCGGAAGAAAGCTGAGCAACTCAAGATTAGTTTTAGATACACAATGATCAACATTGGCTTCTAGCTTTCATTTAAACAACAGCATTTTAGACATATTGTGCACTGTACCACGACTCCATAAGCTCATAGAAACAAAGCCTTCATTTCCCTAAATTTATATGCTTCTAAGATGATGTTTTCAATTCATAAGAGATTTGATGTTGTCTTGTTATTTTCACAGGACTCGGAATGCTTATAACTTGCATAAGCCAACATAATGATACACCATTCTAAGAATACAAGGTTGAACATCTATAACAAAGAAATGCATGGCTAAGGAGTTGAATCCAGTCAAAATGACACGTGAACTTCATGCAAGCTTGAGGTTTCCATACAAAACCATTGTCAAGCTCAAGCAGGTGAGCTGAGCTTGAGCTGTATCTGAAGATCAATGTCTGACCTTTTCAGCACATGCTGTCAACTCTATCCAATTTGCTCAACCAACCAATAGTAACAACAAGACAACTCCACATATACAAACAAGTAAGCATCTGAGTGAATTTCCACTTGCCTAATCAACGAGCTGTACATGCTTCTAGATTTTTTATTATTTAGTGTTAATTGCTGAGCAAATAGCATTATCATTATCATCCATCAAAAATATACCTCATTAGGTACGACGTCCCAGAGTCCATCACTTGCAACCACGAGCAGTTCAAATTCTTCATCAATCACTTGATCCTAAAAAAGAAGAGTTAGAAAAATTAACAAAATCCACTGGACTTGAATGATAATTACCGAATTTGAACACTGACAAACAGGTTCTGGATGAAGCATGCTAGATGGTCAACTTGGTCAAGCATTATACATTATTCTTTAAAGATATTACTATGTCAAAAAAAACAAAATAATTCATCGACAACATAAACAGCTCTTGCATAAATTAGCATTCACTTGATTGTTAATTGTTATCCACAGGAGAAAGGTTCTTTAGTATTCAAGTGGAACATATATATATATATATATATATGGAAAAGGTTATGTATGTCAATGCCTTAGCCAAGCTTGGCCAAGGCTACTTAACAAAACGACGTAATTTTACCCTTTAGGGTTAAGTTTTCTATTTTTTGGGTTTTATTAAAAAAATCTATAATTTTAAATTATATACAAAACTATGTCATTTATTAAGTAGCCTTAGCCAAGCTTGCTAAGGCTGCCAGCCTGCCATAGATTACCTTTCCCCAAATATATATATAAATATATATATATATATATATATATATATATACACACATAAAAGTTCACATGGTATGTAATCTAAAGCTACACCTGTAAAATACTCCCTACGATCCAAAATATAAGATCATTGTTGACTTTTTGGAAGTCAATTTGAAACATTCTCAAATTCAAAATATATATAATGAATATGAAGAAGGCTCGAGAGTTTAAGCTCCATCAGTTTGCCCTTGTGATTAGATTTTACCAGGACACAAAACGTCAGTTATGTCAGACATTATGTGATTTCTTAAACAAGGGAATTACCTATTTTTTAGTGCGTACATATAATGTTTTCTCTCTATGGCTATAGCCTATATGTCAAGTTGCGTGTTGGATTCTCTCTCAAATAATAAGTGTTGAGACATTATGAATGTCATAATTAACTTCTTCTATCCATTTAATGTAGAAGACATTTATCATCATAGGCGATAAAAAAATACAAAAAGAAAAAAAATAAAACTAACGAGAAAAAACACACAGAACAAAACAAAAAAACACTTCATAATGGTTTTAGGGTCTACCTGAATCTCAGGTTCTGCCACAACAAATTGTTTCAGCATGCGATTTCCAAAAGCACGGGACATTGCTAAGACCCCACCAACCCTCCAAGTTCCTGGAAGCGAATAGGGAAATAAACTCAAGTATTCAGCAACCTCTATGTATATATATATATATATATATATATAAACAGTAATCCTACATTTATACTACATGCTATTCAAATCATACTTTGGCAAACCCCGCCCGCTACAAAAGAGACTCAAAAAGAGAGACCTATGCAATGCTCGTAATTTCGTAAAGCAAATTCCCCAAAAATTTTCAAAATATTCAGTATGGAGCATGGAAACACTTCATGAATCCAAAAGAACACTAGGGTCATTTGGGGCTTCACACTAGATTATGAAGACGTCGAATAGGATCTTGTTGGCTAAAGCTCTATCATTAGGCTTTTATTAGAACAATGCCCATTGGGAACATGTATGAAGTTTTTTGGATCATGCTCAGAGGCAGAGCCACATTCGTGTAAGGCAATAACTAACACTCCTACTGTGTCAGCTTTTCAAAACTTCACTTTCATATGCTTGTTAAAAATGAACTTTTCAATAAGTCAAACCCCTTCGTATATAGGTTCAAAAAGGCATAACACTACTTTCAAATAAAGTACAAAATATATTTTCAAATCAAAAGTTTTCAACACACATGTCGAAGCCGGAAAAATTTCTCCCTCTTCCTAAGTGTTTCTTACGCTTTATATTTACTGTGTGAATTTGTTTGATCTGAAGGGTGAGATTTTCAGGAAAAGACCGACATATAATGTCGACGATTTGAAAAGATTTGATTTTTATTGGTCCGAATTAGACAGAGCCGCCATTTTGTACGAGTTAAATGGTTGTACCAACTCAACCGAGTTTTGAAAGTTTTTTTGCAATATGGCCCAATATTGAACTCTGTTTAATTGGTCTTGGAAACCGAAATTCATAGAGTTCGGGGACTTGATTAAATGGGGGGAAGGTATTAGACACTCCCGACTTCCGTGAAACACAGTTGCCGCGTTTTTTATTCCCTAGTTTGTGTGTGTGTGTGTAGACAAGAATTATAAGTCCCAGATCTTCCTCGACTTTTATACAAGGAATCCAAAATCAAACCATTAATATATCAAAACAACTATATGAGAGCATTTATAGAGGTGAAAGGTAGGTCAGACCTCTTGGCTCCATCCAACTTTTTTTAAAATTCAACACATACGGCTATGAAATCAGTATAAAATTTTTTGTAGTTTGCAACTTCCAATAACCACTCAAAGAAAGTAAAACAACTTAAACATCTGAGAGAGACTGAGACCATCTAATAGTGATGCAAACCCTATATTTATATGCTCGAAGGGATCTCTTATTGTCAGAGCAATATTTGTCGTTGCCATAGCAAACAACTTCTTTTATGCACATAGTAGGAAATCATGATGCAGTAGTTGCTCTGACAATAACAAAACCACCAGCTCTCATTATTGCAGCCCACTTACATTACAAGCTAACATCTAACATAATGTATATTTTACTAAGTTAATAAGACACCAATAAACAGATGAGACTTACCTGCCCACATCACAACACCGCCAGCATTCTCAATTCTCTTTCGCTCATCGGTCCTATTTGGTTTGTGATCCTCAGAAAGAGGAATTGCTGTACAACATAAAAAAAAAAAGAGTTTTTAAAGAGACGCTAAACACACATAGACTGCTATTGTTTTTATTACTCCCTCCGTTCCAAAATAAACGTCCTAATTTCTTTTTTAGGATGATCCAAAATAAATGTCCAGTAGTAATTATATTTATCTTATTCTTCCTCTTATACCCTCATAATCTATTTAATATACTTATTGGGAATGTGAGAGTTACAAAAAAATATATCTAGATAATTAAATGGCATGTGAAAGAGTAATTATTAGTGTAATAGAAAAGTGAAAAAACAATTATTAGGGTAATAGAAAAGTGAAAAAACAATTATTAAGGTCATAGAAAAATGAAAAAGTAATTATTGGGATCATAGAAATGTAAAAAAACACTTCAATTAATAAGTAATCAAAAAGGGTAATTTAGGTAAAAGAAAACTTTTTTAATCAACGTGCTGAAACTAATTAGGACGTTTATTTTGGAACGAAGGGAGTATATTATAGTCTCTGTTGCTATTATGTAACCATAGACACACAAAAATGCAAAAATAGAAAGAAGAATTTTATTAAAAAAATAGCAGTTACAAGTGTAGTCTATGCTTGTGGGTACAGAAGCACGAGTTAGCATTAGAATACTGATTTTGGACATTTCGAAAATGTTGTAAAACAAATATCTATTGTTATATTTCCGTAGATATTATAAATAACTTCGAAGAAGCTTTACGAATACTTTAATCTATCTTCTATGTACATTTCCCAATTCCATTTAAGTAAAGACTGATAAAATGGGAGATGCAGGGCATCTTCTCATTTCACAAGAAAATATAATTAAGCAAGCGATCTCAATTAATTTAGAATATAAAGAGCAATAAAAAATCACTTAAATAGTGAATTTTGGCATCTAGTTTAAGACAATGATATTTTTAACAAATGACAGAGCAAACAAGGGAAACACCATATATGAAGAATACCGAATGTTGAAGCTAAAGTATAAACCAACCAAGTCATACCAGGTAAAAAGACCAAATTCCCATGTACCAACAATCTCAACATAGGATAACAAACTAAAAACGACAAGTACCAAGCTACCAGCTATATCATGAAATAGAATGTGCTCGCATAAAACACCATGTGGATTAAAAAATATTGACTCGTCATAAAAGGACGAAGTTTTTCACCCAGAAGCACAACAGCTTCCGGCAAACAGAGCTAGGCACAAAGTGGCATCCCATCTCTTTTTTAAGCAACCAGCTATTAAAGGCACCGAGATAGAAATGAGAACCTTAAACGAGTGCAACATGACCCACGAACGCCAAAAAAACATATAAAGGAAGGGGAAAAATCACAACTCCGTCTCAAGTGTTCATGAACTAAGAGAATCACCAGGCTCCTTGTCCTGTGACTCCTGTCATAGCTCACCCTCAAGAATCAAAGGATTTAGGAGTAAACTTTCCCTTAATAGACCCTTTCCAAGACAGTGAACCACAATGACGCAGCCACCAGCTCCCCCCTAACAAGCTCATTTAAAATCAATTGCTCTCAAAATCTAAATGCTAAAATGGTCATATGAGGCAAGGGTTCTGCACAACAATACGCCCAGTACAATCAACACAATCTGCACATCAGCAGTGACAAGAAGAACAAGTCAGAAATGCTTGCAGAGATGGACATCTCACACCTGCCATCCTACCCAAATCTCACTTCCTAACCATTCCTATTCACAGAGGAAATAAGCTTGGAAACTCATTCATTTCTCTTTGTTTTCTCATTTTTTTCCTAAATAGACACTTTCACAAATATATCATTTATGGATTCCTTTTCAAAGGCAATAGCTATTTTTATAGTTGGCTCGCAACCGCAACCCTCCTTCTTAGACCTCATTTGGGACAGAATGTCACCACTAGTATGGATAAAAGGTGTTGTTGATGAGTTGAGAGACTTTCACAAACTCACCCCATATTCTGTGGCAAAAGAAGTTAATTCTCAACTATAGTTTCCAACTATACTAGTTTGACCAAAATTCAAGAAATTTTACAAATATTAGTTGTTAAAATAATAGCTACCGCTATATACATGTTTGATCAAAATTCAAGAAATTATAAAAATATTAATTGTTAAATCATCATTAATTCACCAGGGTACCAGTAATAAAACAACAAACAAATTTTCCAGGTGGCATGGTTTGTTGAATACAAGTTCCGGTGTAGAAAAATCTCATTACCATACCACCACGGCATCACCAATGTTTTTAGACCAATATTCTTCCAAATTGTCTTAAAACCTAGCTTTTGGAAATTTCCTAATTACCACAAGACTAATTTTGCTTCTCCCATCTAGTGGCCACTTTTGTGGACATGAAAATATTTCAAATATATATACACATGCAAATTAGCTTTCTTGGAAAATGAAAATGCGATTGATGCAACTTATTGTGCATTTGTGATAGTAGAACATACAAAGCTTACTAATATGTTCATTTTGTCTCATAAAATTTGAGTTTTGATATAGACGGAATTATATCATGGCATCCCATATTGACTTAACCATCAAAGATAATTTACCATTACATAGGTTGGGCATGAAAACAAACTCAATTATGTGTATCTGCACAATTCATAAGCTTAGAAATTGGTAGTCTGTAGGTCCACATACAAAGGTTATCTATCTATAAGTCTTTGCTGCAGATAAATTAAAAGAACCCTCGCATGTAGTTTCCATCCCAAACATCAAGTATAAAAATGAATTCTTTTATTTCTTTAGTTTCTCATATTCTTCACAAATGTGCTGAACAATATCAAACAAGTAATTATTCCCTGGCAAATTGCAAGAGAATATAAACCTACAAATACCTTTCCCAGCCTTTGATATGACAGTCCGTGAATCTCCAACATTGGCAACATAGAGATGGTTTTCAACTAGAACTGCTGTTGAAGCAGTAGAACCATCATCCCGGAATGTATCCTTTTCAGACTCCAAAAAGTCCATATCGGTCTGCTTATATGTTTGACCTGCAAGTTGAGAGGTAAACTACATGTACATGAGCAAGAAATTTGATTCATGACTTCAGAATCAGCAAGAGCAGATTATTGAGTTGCAGTGAATCATATTAGATTTGGATTTGGCGAGTTTTCCTTATTACCATAATCCTCTTTAAAAAGGACAGTTTTTTTTATTCCACTTTATACTTGAATTTCCTATCCTATGAAGGATTTCATGTTTCCTATGCGGCTATGCCTATAAATATACGCCATATAGCTCATGCTTTTGGAGAATTATTTTCTTTTGTGATCATTATGGAACTGAGGATGGATGTAATTTGAACATTAGGGTTATGAGAGATCTCACATCTTTTTATTCCTTCATATATGTTTCCAGATAAATTCCTTTAGTCTCTCACTGTGGCCTTCCTCAATTTAGGTTTTCCTCTTAAATCGTTGCGTCTTGTCTTTTATATTTTGTTGATTTCTGTTTTTACCCATAGTTTGTCATAACACAAATGAACATGGACTTTGATGCCGTATCAATCAATGTGCTCAACCAATTTACCACTAAAATCCGTACTTTCAGAACACCATAAATATTGGATACCCAAAGAAAAGTAATAAATAAAAACAAGATACATACACACATGAACTTACTTATAGCCAATTTGGTGTTGGTCAAAAATTCTGGATGCTTCATGAGATTCTCAAAGAGATGGTTCTTCAGAAACTCAGCTGCATGTGAACCTCCATGACCTGTCATAACAAGTCATGTATATAATGTGGAGAAAATATTATTTTATTTTAAAAAATTAAAAAAAAAACATCTCTTCTAATGGAAGGCTGTGAAAAACCAATTACCAGGATCAAATTTAATGGAAGGCTATGATCGACTATCTAGAATAATTCTCAAAAAATATCTAGGACATTACAACGTATAATAACCACAAAAACTAGTGTTTTCTGTACCCAATTTCGTCTCACGTACCACATCGAACCACAATCTACAAAAGATTTATCCCGCCTTTACATAATTTTTATTATATATAGGTAAATATCTGTGACAGGTATATTTCTATATCATTAGTTATACCTCTGATGGACAAACAAATTTAGTCAGGTATGACAATTTGGAAACCCACACACCTTAACAATACAGTATCTCTCTATTTACCTTATTAGCTACCCTGCTTAGTACCTCTTCAGCTAAAAAGGCAACATGTCCTCAGCACCACAAGGATGAAAAAAATCCATTTTTTAAGAGCATAAATCCCTGGTTAACAGCAGATCCCACTAAAACAACATTAAAAACCTTGATACGCTGCTAATCCTGTATGTATAACTACTTTTAGGTATCAATTAACTCAATATTTATGTCAAACCTGTCACATGAAGATGCCCAACCACATCGCTGCAATTAATGTCACAACTCAAATTTAAGGCGAAGGAAGAAGAGAAAGAACCTAACCATCAAATATCCCAAATAGACAAACCGTTTGCCCATCAATTTTGGAATTTTTAACATCATAGAAATCCTCCATACTAGCTCTCTTTCCCCTGAAACTCGAATACCCGCAGCTCAGTTTTCCATCTTCACTGCCAAAGGGAGAGCAACATTAAGTAAGTGCAACTCTTAGGAAATATGAACACCTATATATATATATATACACATCTAGAAAGGAAAATTGCATAAATATTGTTAGATTATCCCATCATATATATTTAATTTCGGAGGGTAAGAACAATGTGTATTAATAATATGTATATCATCACTATTACGGCACACACTAGATCAAATCATATATATACACATATATATATGGCTCCAGACATGACAGAACAGACAATTCATATTATTGTTTTACAAGGACAACCAATGCACCCATGCCACAATAACAAATGTAAATCTCCTTTTGGGAATACTAGGAGACAGCACTAAAGCTAATTGCTGGCGGTAAGGAGAGGCAATGGATATCAGGTCAGAAACTCGATTTCCCAGACTTTGGTGAGAGTTCAACGAACGTACGGACAACTGAAAGTCATCTTTTCGGTAGTTAGGTTTTTCATGAATTTATAATTTCAATAGCTACCGAAGCAGGTGAGATAGGTATGCAGAAGCTAATAAAGGCCATTCACAGTTCTTGGAAGGTTGGCAGAATAAAACTCTTAATGTGATTGATCTCAAGTTCAAACCCTATTTACATCAACGAAAGGCCACTTTATACAAGCTGCTAGAAAGGAACACTAAAATCATTTTGAGATGCCAAGCTTTCTTCCTTCAGAATTTGAATGCACTGACACGCAATATAGCACTCAAATACAAATAACCATCCTTTTCCAAAAATATGAAGTTATGAACAATATCATATTCAACAGGCTGCAAAAGTTTAGATATAACCGCCACCTTCCATGAATCCAAGGCGCGGATCCAACATAATACATGGGGGCCATTGAAGAAATGAAACCCGTTAAATTTCACCACAAGTTCCTCTAATATGATATGATGTAACATATATTTAAAAATAAATCTTAGAGATAGCTGCAGTGTCATTTGACGAATTCAGTCAAGCTTCAAGATAATGCATTTTGTAATCACAATATCTTTTAACATCAACCAACCATTTCATTCTTTTTGCGAAGTCCATACAAAATGTCTATCAAACAACTCACAACACAAGAATTCACATGCAACTATGTGCATGGTAAATTCAGCCAACCATAAAAATATGAATAGAAACTAAAAGGAAGTGAAGGTTTACCATACTGCATTATGCTCTAGTAGTAGCATTGTTACAATCTACATATATAATCGTAGTTCATAACAAAATGTGACCATAATTCCAATCACCTTTTCCATCCTCCACTAGCATAGCCAGCATTGTCATCCTTTTCTGGTAAAATATCAACAATGGATCCCCGACTAGCAGTCTCACTCGTATCCACCATCATCTTTCTGGTTGTCGTAAAGTTGCAATTGCACAAATATCTTAGGCTCTGAGCTCTAATCAAATTTCTCGTAATAGAACTAAACTGAACCGTTCCGTAGGTTATTCTCCCAATATGGCCAAATTGAAGAACACAGACCTTAAGCAACTGTTGCATACCACTAACTTAACTTGCCTTTAATTGCTGGATTTACAACCTGGTAATATGAACATAACATGACACTGTCAATAGTTAAATTCATGACATTCTAACGTTCTCTTTTGTAAGTAACATTCTTAAGATATACACCCATATGATCACTTTATCAAAATTAATATATAAAAATAAATTTCATTTATTGGAAAAATGAAGAGACAGCTATGTTCTTTACTTCTTTTAAATTAAAAGAAATAATAATAATACCATCCAATATTCTATTTTAACTTTCCACTTGCCAAAACTAAATATAAGTTTGGCGTTTCAGGTTATTGGCTCTAAACTTAAATAAGAATAACACAATCCAAAAATTCAAGTAGCTGAAACTTTATCTTCGTTTTTGGAAAAATGAAATTTTATTTCTTTTAAAACACAAAGTTCTGTTTGTTTTTTGTTTTTTCCATCATTGCTTAGTTGTTATATTACTTTTACTTTCGTTGAGTTCCCTTCATATGTACCAACTTAAGTAAAATATACATCAAAACACAAAAATTAGACCATTTGATTCACGTTAAATAAAATGAAATTAACAAACGATCGGATCTTACTCTCAGGGTACTTGAATCCGTGAACTGCACAAAAACATCTTGCGACGTAAATAAACTTTATTTAGTGAATTAGTAATTGAACGACTTGAATACGACCTTTCCGGTAATTACAGCATATCGATCTTTAAGAAGATCCAGTTTTAGGTCATAACGGAATCCGATCAAACAGAATAGCGAATATCGTATAGGATTCGAATCTGAGGTTGGGGTTGTGGTGAGTATCAGCTTGAATCCGTCATAATTGGTAGTGTAAATAAGCTTTTATTTGGCTCTCTATGTGCGTAAAGTAAATACCTTTTCTCTCTCTCTCTAGTCAACATAAATCGAAAGAGGATCTGAAGCTCCAGAGAGAGAAATTTGTAAGGAAGTGTTTGAATCTATATGTATGTATTCTTGAGAATTGCGATGGAGAAGAAGAGAAAAATAGAGGGAGAGAGGGGAGTGAAGTAAGATACCAGAGGAGGGACGCCTGGCCCTTGAAGCTTGGCAACGTGGCACTTGTCATGCATATTCTATTCTCTGCTTTTATTTTTGTTTCCAATTGATTTAAACTTAACTAATTAGAGAACAACATATTTACATGGGTGTGACGCCCCCAAAATAGGTATACAACACCCATTCTGAGTCGCCAAAATACATGGTACAGAAATAACTACATCTTTATTATTACAACACAAGAACTGTGAGTTTAAATACAAATATTGTCATTTAGACAATATCCACACTCAAATAAGTCCTCATTACAATTATTGATACATTATTTCACAAAAATAATGAGGACTACTAAAGTAACTTCTAGAACCATCATTCCATACCCCGACTAGTACTCGCTACATTTTCGCCTCCTGAGAAAAATGGAACAAAAAGGAAAAGGGTGAGCTCAACTAGCCCAGTAAAGAACATTATGACTAAGATAATACAGAACAAATTATCGTTAGTCTTCAACAGGGAAAAAATCTAATAGAATACAATAGACAACAAGTTTTAAATCAATAACTGCAGCGGAAACAGCAAACCATTAGAAGAGTCAAATAGAGAATGAGTTCTACTATCTTCTAAGATTTAAAAGTCCATCATCAATATTTTATCCCTGTAACAACAATCAATAACCATCTTTAATCAAATATTCATCTTTGCACTACAGGCTAAAGATATTCATTTGTATCACCAGTCGGTCATGTTCATCTCAACACCTGTTCTTCTTTGCACTACGGCCAAAGATATTCATCAGTTAATCATTCATCCTTGCACTACGGGCCAAAGATATTCAGTAATATCATCATTTAGGACTGAGGATGATGAAAAATATCTTAAAGAAAACGAATCCAGTGAAACAAAATAACAAATATTAAGGATTCGTATTTCGATTTATCCATGTCCAAAAATACCTTATAATTATTCATAGTGAAGTAGAATTCAAGAATGATCAAAACATGGATACAATCAAAGCTAGTACCCAGAATAGATATTTTGGACGAAAAGAAGAAAATTTTATTTTTCGGTGAATAGTAACTCGTGAATAGTAACTCATGAATAGTAACCCCGACGTGAAAAGTTTTAAATTTGATAAAAATTTCTAACCAATATTTCGGCATAATGATATTGAAGAAATAATATCATTTTTGAATAAAATAACATCCCTTACCTCGTAAAGACAGTACTTCTGGTCGGAATACCGGTATAAGGCTGAAAGACACTTGCTCTGATGAATAGAAACTCTCAAAGTATCTAAATACTCACAAAATACACTCAATAATCTAGAGAGAGAAAGAGAGAAAACTTGTTTCTGGTGTGATTTTCAATTCTAACTTAGCCCTCTATTTATAGGAAAATGTTAGCACGCCGACGCAGACTTAACCTGCAACCTGATGGCTTTACCTGCTACTATTCCCACCCACCACATTTGAATAAAAATCTCAGCACATTTCTTCACCATCCAAGAGTGGGGCCCACCAATTCTAGAATTTTCTACCAAAATGATTAACTCCGAAAATTCAACAATTTCTGAACTAGTCATCTCGTAAAATTCATAATAAATCATACGTTCATTTTTAACGGTTCAAAATTTGTGGACATATACTCAACTTATATATGTATAACATATCCAAAAATTACCACGATCCAACGGTCGGATTAAAAATTATAACCCCCGCAAAATATCTCAAAAATCCTGATTTTTAATACCTCAATTCCTACAAAAATACTGATAAAAACCTCAACATTAACTCCTTCATTTTTAACCACAAAAATATATCCCTCATTTATATCCACAAAAATAAATATTTCCTTATCATATGAATCAATAATTAATTATTCACAAATAATATTACAGAATCACATTTATGACAACCAGGCCGTTCCCAGGAAAGAGGGGGCTTTCCAATAAGGATTTCCCCTTACTGGCGCGCAATTAGATGACCAAACCTCTCCTTAGACAGAACTTTCTAGACATTGCCAATAATGTTATCTAATCATATTATTCAAATAATATGAATTATTGATCTGAAAATGGGAAATACTGTGTAGTGACAATTATTGAAACAACAGTAATATAAAATATCAACGCAGCAATTATTGAATCAATAAAATAAAATACTGAACAGTAATTGCTGTAACCATTATTGAGTAGTGCCTTCTTACGTAAGAATCAATAATTGGTGCAATACAGTGTGCTACTGTGTAACAACGCGTATTACTGTGTTTTAACCACCGGGTATTCTAACAGTATTAACGGTAACAACTACGCCGTTATTAATAAAAAACATATACTTGTCGTTTTCTTCATCCAATCGCTTTCCGTTATGGGGCCCACAAAAGACTGCGCCGTCGTACGAATATTCCCCGACAGGAAGAATATTCCACGACCAAACGAATATTTTCCGACAACAATGAATATTTTATAACCACCTGCTTATTTGAAATATTTGCGTATTTTACCTATAACTAACCTCATTAATCAATTTAACACTTACTATTTCAAAATAATAAATAGAGGGAATTTTGTAAGACCCCAAATTATTAATAAATGAAATTTAAATTCCTCTATTTATTATTCTGAAATAGTAAGGGTTGATTTGATTAATGTGGTTAGTTATGGGTAAAATGCGCAAATATTTTAAATAAGCAAGTGGTTATAAAATATTCATTATTGTCGGGGAATATTCGCTTGGTCGTGGAATATTCTTACTGTCGGAGAATATTCGTACGACAGCGCAGTCTTTTGTGGGCCCCATAACAGAAAGCGATTGGATGAAGAAAACGACAAAAATAAGTTATTTATAAATAACGACGTAGTTGTTACCGTTAATACTGTTGGAATACCCAGTGGTTAAAACGCAGTAATACGCGTTGTTGCACAGTAGCACACGGTATTGCACCAATTATTGAAGAAGGATCTACTCAATAATTGTTACAGTAATTACTGTTCAATATTGTATTTTATTGATTCAATAATTGTTGCGTTGATATTTTATATTACTGTTGTTTTAATAATTGTCACTACACAGTATTTTCTATTATCGGAACAATAATTCATATTATCTGAATAATATTATTAGATAACATTATTAGAAATGTCTAGAAAGTTCTGTCTAAGGAGAGGTTTGGTCATCTAATTGCGCGCCAGTAAGGAGATATCCTTAGTGGAAAGCCCCCTCTTTCCTAGGAACGACCTGATTGCCAGTACTGTGGTTCTGTAATATTATTTGTGTATAATTAATTATTGATTTATATGATGAGGAAAATATTGATTTTATGTGGATATAGATGGAGAAAATTTTTAATGTGACAATTGTTGAAAATTAATATTTTATCTTTTTCTGATAAAATAATTCATTTAAATATATTATTTTAATAATATATTGATGATGATATTTTTACAATGAATGTGGGATATATGAGTATATGAGGAGGAAGAGTATTTTTGTGGCATTAAATGATTAACACATGTTTTGTGTGTTGGTGGACACAATTCTTGACCGAAAATTTATTATTGACTGTAAAATCGCCCGTTTGTGGATTTCGGTCAATTTATATTTGGAATTTGGAAAAACTTTCTTCTGCAAAGTTGTAGAGAATTGAATTTTCTATAAAAACTCGCGAGATTTGAATTTTCTGAATAAAGGACTATTTATTATGAATTATTGAAGTTCCGAAATAATTGATTTTTGGAAGTTTTAATTATTTTTATTAAGAAAAACGTTTTTGACATTTGAGTGGCACATGTTAATGGTGGATATCAGCTGATGTGGTGTGCTAAGGAAATTAAGAAAATTATATTATTAATTTATTCAATTTTCTGCTTTGGTGTTCTAAGCATTTTCCTATAAATAGGTGCTTAGGTTAGAATTGAAAATCACACCAGAAACACAAGTTTCTCTCTATTTCTCTCTCTATATCGAGCGTATTCTTGTGAGTATTTGATACTTTGAGTGTTGCTATACGGTGCAAGTTTCCTTCAGCACTATATCTAGTATTTCAGTCAGAAGTACCGTATTTCTGAGGTAAGGGATGTTATTTCTTCTTAAATGATATTATTTTCTTCAATATCATTATGTCGAAGTATTGATCTGAATTTTTTATCAAATTTGAAACTTTTCATGTCGGGGTTACTATTCACGAGTTACTATTCACCGAAAAATAAAATTTTCTTCTTTTCGTCCAAAATATCTATTCTGGATACTAGCTTTGATTATATCCATGTTTTGATCATTCTTGAATTTTACTCCACTATGATTGTTTATGAGGTATTTTTGGACATGGATAAACTGTAATACGAATCCCTAATATTTGTTCTTTTGCTTCACTGGATTCGTTTCCTTTAAAATATTTTTCATCATCCTCAGTCCTAAATGATGATATAATTGAATATCTTTGGCCTGTAGTGCAAATATTGATGATTTCTGATGAATATCTTTGGCCCGTAGTGCAAAGATGAACAGGTGTTGAGATGAACATGATCGACTGGTGATACAAATGAATATCTTTGGCCTGTAGTGCAAAGATGAATATTTGATTAAAGATGGTTATTGATTGTTGTTACAGGGATAAAATATTGATGATGGACTTTTAAATCTTAGAAGATAGTAGAACTCATTCTCTACTTGACTCTTCTAATGGTTTGCTGTTTCCGCTGCGAATATTGATTTAAAACTTGTTGTCTATTGTATTCTATTAAATTTTTCCCTGTTGAAGACTAACGATAATTTGTTGTATATTATCTTAGTCATAATATTCTTTACTGGGCTAGTTGAGCTCACCCTTTTCCTTGTTGTTCCATTTTCTTCTCAGGAGGCGAGAATATAGCGAGTACTAGTCGGGGTATGGAATGATGGTTCAAGACAGTTATTTTAGTAGTACTCACTATTTTGTAAAATAGTATATCAATAAGTATAATGAGGACTTAATTGAGTATGAATACTGTCTAGATGACAATATTTGTATTTAAACTCACAGTATATGTGTTGTCGTATTTTGCACGACAATTGTAATAATAAAGTTGTAGTTATTTTCTGTACCATGTATTTGGCGACTCAGAATGGGTTGGATGGATTGGACCTGTTTTGGGGGCGTCACAGTTGGTATCAGAGCTTAGGGATATGATCTCTGGCGGAGATCGGGGAATAGAACTAGGAGGGGAGATACGAGTAAATCATTCGCTAGTGTGTCCTACCTAAGCTTATCTGTTGGTCGGTCATATTATAGGGATATTATGTGATATGTTAATTTGTTAAATTAACCCTTATTTTATGGCAGTATTTGAGAATGTCGACTGAGAATGTTAACAGTGGAGTAAATGAGACGGTGGAGATGCCTATACTCATCAACGAGAAAAACGTGCAACAGGCTGGCAATGTTCCTCCTGTGAACAACACCACTGAGCAGACGATAAACGATGAGATGTTTAGAAGTTTTTTGCAGTTCATGCAAAATCAGACGAGGGAGACTCGTGTACAGAATACGGGTGGAAATGATAGCAATGCGCGGCTTGTCACAGCCAAGCAGTTCAAAGAGTTGGGACCACCAGAATTCTGGGGAAAGCCAGATCCGATTAAGGCGGAGACATGGGTCAAGCAAATTACCAAGATATTTGATGTCTTGGGATGCACGGAGGAACAGAAGGTTCCATTCGCCACCTTTATGTTCCGTGGCGAGGTAGACTATTGGTGGGAGTCTGTGAAACGTACCCATCCAGCCGCACTCAGCATGTCTTGGGAGACATTTCAGAAACTGTTCAATGACAAGTACTTTCCTGAAAGTATTCGTCATATGAAGGAGGTAGAGTTTATTAGACTGGAGCAGAACAACATGACGGTGTCCCAGTACGAGGCGAAATTTGCAGAGTTGTCCAGGTTTGCACCTCATTTGGTAGAGAATGAGGAACGTATGACGCGGATGTTTCTGAGAGGTTTGAAACCCGGCATACGTCAATATCTCATTTCTCATAAATTTTCTCTCTATTCAGATGTTGTCAACAGGGCTCAATTATTAGAGCGAGATAGCGAGTATGGTCAATCGAGGGACCACAACCAGGATTATACCGGTGACAGCAGTCATCAGAACAACGATAACCAGCGGAGAAAGAAGAATACGGACAAGAACGGCAACCACTCTGGTGGTAATCGTGGCCATGAATATAGAAGAAGCGAGTTGGGAGGAGATTTTAAAAAGAGGAGATTCAACAATGATAATACGAAGACGTCAGCACCAGCAGCAACTGGTTCCAAGGGAGGAGAACGACCACCGATCATATGCTATAAGTGCGAAAAAGAAGGACATATCAGCCTAAACTGCCCACAACAGTTTAAGGTATGTTATAACTGTGGAAAGGAAGGACATATCGCTCGAGATTGCACTGTAGCGAAACCAAGTCCAACGGGGGTGGTGACTCAAAAAGTTGTCCCAGAAAAGTCAAAGTCAACAGTTCCTGGAATAGCGTTTTTCGTGACTGGTCAGAATGCGAGGAACCCGAACGAAGTTAGCACGGGTTAGTTAATTATAAATTTTTACGAAGTCTATACCTTATTAGATACCGGTTCTACCCATTCATTTATTTCTCCTGCTTGTGCTCAACGTTTAAACTTAACTTTGGAGAAATTAGACTTTGATTTATCTATGGAGACTCCGTTAGGGGAAACTTTCATCACATCCACTGTTTATAAATCTTGTTTGATCCAAGTTAGCACCATCACATTACCTGTTGATCTTATCTCTTTAAAGATACTTGCTTTTGATGTGATTTTAGAAATTGATTGGTTAACTACTCATCATGCCAAAATTGATTGCTTTCGTAAGGTTGTTAGTTTTCATATTCCTAAGCAACCTGTTATTCAAATTCAAGCAACCAAACCATTGAAGTCAAACTCTTTCATATCAAGCCGTAAAGTCATTCGTTTATTGAAAAACGGATGTCAAGCTTTCTTAGCCCATGTCATGGACTTGAACAAAAATACGTCAGATTTGAGTGATATTTCTGTTGTTTGTTTCCTGACGTATTTCCTGAAGAATTTCTTGGCTTACTCCCAGAGCGTGATATTGAATTTTGTATCGACTTTGAACCCGGTACAAAATCCATTTCTAAAATCTCATATCGAATGGCTCCTATTGAACTTCAGGAGTTAAAAACCCAACTATAGAAGTTGATAACCGAGCCTTTATCTGGTGACTTCCTTTGTGGAATTCACTGAATCCAGACTCTCCGTAGGGGACGCCATATTCGTGCGGTAGTTAACTGATAGGTGTCATTGTGACGTGCTATCCAAGATTGGGATATGAGTCACAGTTAAGAGCAACCTAAGTCAGTAATCGAAATACATAGCTTTCTAGGCTTAGCTGGTTATTATCGGAGATTCGTAGAAGGGTTTTCTCGAATCGCTACCCCGTTAACTCAGCTGACTCGGAAGGATATCAAATTCGAATGGACCGAGGAATGCGAGAAAAGCTTCCAAGAATTCAACATGCGACACCGACGTTGGCTCGAGCTGTTGAAAGATTTCGATCACACCATCCAATACTATCCTGAAAATGTGAAAGCGGTAGCTGACGCATTGATCGTATGCGAGTACGAGTGCAATATTGTTGAACACAAAGACCTATTTTGTATAATTTATAAATGATAGAGATAGAGTTAATGACTCTAGGGACCCACGTGATGATATACGAGTAAAATCGACTTTAATCGATAACGTTAAAGCCACTCAAGCTACAGACCTGGAGCTGATGAATATAAAGAAGAAGGTGCAAGAATGTGTTATTCTAGAAGTAAGAGTCGATGAAGAGAAGAAAGCTCAAGCCTTCAATTTATTTGAAATCCTCGATCGAGTAGGAACTGTGGCCTATAGACTCGCCTTAACGCTAAGTATGTCACGTGTTCATAACGTTATTTACGTATCGATGTTACGTAAATATGTGGACGACCCGAACCACGTTAGTGAGTTAGAACCAAACGAGATAGCTGAAGACTTAACGTACGAAGAGGTACCTGTCAAGATCTTGGATAGGAAGGAGCATGTCCTACGCACGAAGGTCTTACCACAAGTTAAAATTTTGTGGAGAAACCATGCTATTGAGGAAATGACCTGGGAGTTAGAAACGGAAATGAAAGCGAGGTATCCTCATCTTTTCGAAACACCAGGTACGTATGTGACGCCCCCAAAATTAGGTATTTATCACCCATCTTAGGTCGTCAGATACATGGTACAAAATACAAATACAAACTTAATTATACAAATGTCGTGTAACATACGACAATACATAAACTGAGAAGTTCTAATAGAAATATTGTCATCTAGACAATATCCATACTCAAGGAGTCCTCATTACATTTATTGTCACACTATTTAACAGAATGGTGAGGACTACTAATGCTATCTTCTGGACCATCACTCCTTTTCCTGACTCGTCCCAGCTATATTCTCATTTCCTGAAGAGAACATTGAAAGAAAGGGTGAGCTCAACTAGCCCAGTAAGAAATATTATGACTAAGATAATGAAGAATAAATTATCAATAGTCTTCAACAATGTTAAACTGATAAAATACAATAGACATCAAGTTTAACTGCAGCGGAATAAGCAATCCATTAGAAGAGTCAAGTAGAGAATAAAACCTACTATCTTCTATGATTTAAAAATATTTTCATCAACTTTTATCACTGAGACTCAGCTTAATAAATAAACCACATCTTCTAATCATCCTTGTATTACGGGCCAAGGATATTCATTAAATCATCAATGATCATGACTATACCGAAAAATCTCTGGTCATAATCATACCACAAACTGTCTATCAATGCATTACAAGCCACTAAGGACTTTTACCACACCACTTACAACATCACAGTTCATGATTATACCGAATGATCCCTGGTCATAATCATACTAAGTCCATCTATGCACGTAAGTCAAAGATGACTTTTAACATAAAATAAACATGAGGATGATGACAATGTTATAGGAATTCAATTAAACAAGTTCAAGAATTAGTTTATCCAGGAACTAATAATATCCAAATTGTCAACATGATACTTCTTTGTAAAGTAACAGTCAAGAATGCTCAGAAGAATATTTTCATGAAAAGATACTGGATGAAGCGCAAATATCAAGGATATTCCACTAATTTCATGGAGTATAGAAATCAAAACTTTAACCAAATGAGTATAATAAAGAATATATGAAACTGCAAATGGATTTTTACCAGCCATGCGGTAATCCACATATACAGATCATTTCCACAATTTAATAAGGAATGAATATAAAGGATCATTCACCATGCATGTGGCAATCCACATAGACAGGTTATTCCAACAGAATAATAAAGAATGGAATAACAGAAGGATTCACCATGCATGCGATAGAGACCGCACAGACAGGTTATTCCCAACAGAATAATAAATAACAGAATAATAAATATGGAACCAGGTCAGGTGAAATTCACACCGACAGGATATTCCGACAGAATAATAAATAAAGGAACCAGGTCTGGCGTAAAACGCACAGACAGGATATTCCAACAGAATAATAATAAAGACGGAACCAGGTCCGGTGTAAAACACACAGACAGGATGTTCCAACAGAATAATAATAAAGACGGAACCAGGTCCGATGTAAAACACACAGACAGGATGTTCCAACAGAATAACAGAAGAATGTCACCAAGTATAGGGTAGACCGCGTATACAGGTTATTCCAACAGAATAATAAGAAATGGAATAACAACAGTTCTCTTCATGAATAAGAAAGAATAACACCCCTTGCCGTTTTAAAGAAGAACTGAAATAAAGAAGTAGTTAAGTGACAGAATACTCTTCTTCTTTCTCTCTATAGTTTCTCTCTCTAGAGTTCAGTGAATTCGTAAGAAAATAATGAAGGAATGAGCTTCTATTTATAGAAAAATAGAATGCATAGTAACTAATCCATGAACGGTCCAGATTGATTTACTTTAATCTGACGGTCCATATTTAAAGAAAAATCTTTTAAATAAAATATAATATATTCTATTTATAGAATAACTTTAATAAAGTATTCTGTTTTATATAAAAAGATTTTACTATGCAAAACACTATGCACAATAGAATATAATATATTCTATTTATAGAATAACTTTAATAAAGTATTCTGTTTTATATAAAAAGATGTTTCTGTTTTATTACGTTAATAATACGAATAAAACAAAACTTCATTATCGCTAAATAATTCATATTATTAATTGACAATAATTGAATCAAACTGAGTGACTTCTCACATAAGCATCAATACCGTGTGCTACTATGCAACCACACGTATTACTGTACTTTTACTACCGAGTAGTTCAACAGTATCAACGGCAAAACTTCCGCCGTTATTTTTAATAAAATATTTTTATCGTTTTCTCAATCTGACAATAATTCCGTTGTGGGGTCCACCAATGATTGTACCGTCGTACGAATATTTCCCGTAAATAGTAACTCGTGAATAGTACTTCGACACAAAAAGTGTCCCAAATACTCGAGTGAACAATACTAGAGTGAATAGTAATTTGGGTGAATAGTAACCCGTGAATAGTAACTCGTGAATAGTAACTCCTGAATAGTAACTCCGACACAAAAAGTGTCTCAAATACTCGAGTGAATAATACTAGAGTGAATAGTAATTTAGATGAATAGTAACTCGTGAATAGTAACTCATGAATAGTAACTCCGACACAAAAAGTGTCCTAAATATTCGAGTGAACAATACTAGAGTGAATAGTAATTTGGGTGAATAGTAACCTGTGAATAGTAATTCGTGAATAGTAACTCATGAATAGTACTCCGACACAAAAAGTGTCCCAAATACTCTAGTGAACGATACTAGAGTGAATAGTAATTTGGGTGAATAGTAACCCGTGAATAGTAACTCGTGAATAGTGACCATGTATTTTATGACAACTTGTTTACTTTAAAAAAAATTCACATATCACCCTTAACTTTAACCTTTTATCAATTTAACCATTTACCAAAATAGAAAAATTGAATACTTTTATTTCATAAAATTCGGGGTCTCACAATCTCCCCTCCTTATGGAATTTCGCCTTCGAAATTAACGTACGTACCTGATATTCGAATAGATGAGAATACCTTACTTTCTTTTCGGATTGTACCTTTCCGGATAATTCCGCTCTATCATGATTTTTCCATTTCTCATCTCCTGTATTTCGAATATCATTCTAGAATATACCTTCAAAACAAAGGTTAATCGACATACCACAATTTATCCACTTATTAAGTAAACAATTTCAGCTTAGGTAAGTCACACCCTAGTGAAGTATATTACTCGTCTTCTAGACTAATATCTCCGTCAGTGACCATATCCCTGTAACATCAATCAACAATTTCTGTCCACAATCATATGAATAACTCATAATCATAATTGTGATTCTGAATTACTTTTCGTACCCAGGAAGAAGAAAATTTACATCACATATCTTTACCTGAAACATCAAAAATCATGGTTATACCAAATCACAATTCCTGCTCATAATCATACTAATAAATTCATCTTTGCACTACGGCTAAAGATTTACAATTGTATAACCAATAATCAACAGTTAATCTTCGCACTACAGGCCAAGGATATACAACTGTAAAATCAATAATGCTGAGACTCAGCTTAATAGTATCACGACCACTAATTATCCATGCACTACGTGCCAAAGATAATCGTGTTTTCAATTACGGTCATGATTATACCAAACAATCCCTGGTCATAATCATACCAAGTCCATCTATGCACGTAAGCCACAGATGACTTTTACCACATCTATGAATTAATATTTCATTGCTGAGACTCAGCTCAATAATTAATCCACATCATCGAATCATCCCTGCACTACAGGCCAAGGATATTCTTTAGTATCACGACCACGAATTATCCATGCACTACGTGCCAAAGATAATCGTGTTTTCAATTACGGTAATGATTATACCGAACAATCCCTGGTCATAATCATACCAAGTCCATCTATGCACGTAAGCCACAGATGACTTTTACCACATCTATGAATTAATATTTCACTGCTGAGACTCAGCTCAATAATTAATCCACATCATCGAATCACCCTTATACTCCGGCTAAGGATATTCTTTAATATCACGACCACGAATTATGCATGCACTACGGCTAAAGATAATCGTGTTTTCATCAACGGTCCTGATCATGCCATAAAACAATTAGTCTTTGCACTACGGCCAAAGAGAATCCATAACCATAATCATACCAAAAACTGTCCATCAATGCATTACGGGCCAATGAGGACTTTTTCCACATCATTTGTAACATTACGGTCATGATTATACCGAATAATCCCTGGTCATAATCATACCAAGTCCATCTGTGCACTACAGGCCACAGATGACTTTCAACTAAATATAAACATGAGAATGAGGTATTGACGTATATAGGGTTTCAAACCTCTTAGAAACTTTCGCGTCATTCGCTCCTCATTATCGACCAAATGGGATGCAAATCGGGATAACTCCGCAAACTTAACCTCGTACTGCGATATGGTCATATTATTTTGCTCCAATGCTTATCTCAACATTGTTAGATGCCATTTTCAAACACTGCCACAAAACAAGGGTTAATTAACATATCACATATTATCTCTATACTCTGACCGACCAATTAAATACCAAATAAACTTAGGTAAGTCATACTAGCGAAGGAATTCCCCGTCTCTCCCCTCCTAGTTCTTATCTTACATCTCAGCCAGGGATCATATCCCTAAGCTCTGATACCAACTGTGACGCCCCCAAAATTAGGTATTTATCACCCATCTTAGGTCGTCAGATACATGGTACAAAATACAAATACAAACTTAATTATACAAATGTCGTGTAACATACGACAATACATAAACTGAGAGTTCTAATAAAAATATTGTCATCTAGACAATATCCATACTCAAGGAGTCCTCATTACATTTATTGTCACACTATTTAACAGAATAGTGAGGACTACTAATGCTATCTTCTGGACCATCACTCCTTTCCCTGACTCGTCCCAGCTATATTCTCATTTCCTGAAGAGAACATTGAAAGAAAGGGTGAGCTCAACTAGCCCAGTAAGAAATATTATGACTAAGATAATGAAGAATAAATTATCAATAGTCTTCAACAATGTTAAACTGATAAAATACAATAGACATCAAGTTTAACTGCAGCGGAATAAGCAATCCATTAGAAGAGTCAAGTAGAGAATAAAACCTACTATCTTCTATGATTTAAAAATATTTTCATCAACTTTTATCACTGAGACTCAGCTTAATAAATAAACCACATCTTCTAATCATCCTTGTATTACGGGCCAAGGATATTCATTAAATCATCAATGATCATGACTATACCGAAAAATCTCTGGTCATAATCATACCACAAACTGTCTATCAATGCATTACAAGCCACTAAGGACTTTTACCACACCACTTACAACATCACAGTTCATGATTATACCGAATGATCCCTGGTCATAATCATACTAAGTCCATCTATGCACGTAAGTCAAAGATGACTTTTAACATAAAATAAACATGAGGATGATGACAATGTTATAGGAATTCAATTAAACAAGTTCAAGAATTAGTTTATCCAGGAACTAATAATATCCAAATTGTCAACATGATACTTCTTTGTAAAGTAACAGTCAAGAATGCTCAGAAGAATATTTTCATGAAAAGATACTGGATGAAGCGCAAATATCAAGGATATTCCACTAATTTCATGGAGTATAGAAATCAAAACTTTAACCAAATGAGTATAATAAAGAATATATGAAACTGCAAATGGATTTTTACCAGCCATGCGGTAATCCACGTATATAGATCATTTCCACAATTTAATAAGGAATGAATATAAAGGATCATTCACCATGCATGTGGCAATCCACATAGACAGGTTATTCCAACAGAATAATAAAGAATGGAATAACAGAAGGATTCACCATGCATGCGATAGAGACCGCACAGACAGGTTATTCCCAACAGAATAATAAATAACGGAATAATAAATATGGAACCAGGTCAGGTGAAATTCACACCGACAGGATATTCCGACAGAATAATAAATAAAGGAACCAGGTCTGGCGTAAAACGCACAGACAGGATATTCCAACAGAATAATAATAAAGACGGAACCAGGTCCGGTGTAAAACACACAGACATGATGTTCCAACAGAATAATAATAAAGACGGAACCAGGTCCGGTGTAAAACACACAGACAGGATGTTCCAACAGAATAACAGAAGAATGTCACCAAGTATAGGGTAGACCGCGTATACAGGTTATTCCAACAGAATAATAAGAAATGGAATAACAACAGTTCTCTTCATGAATAAGAAAGAATAACACCCCTTACCGTTTTAAAGAAAAACTGAAATAAAGAAGTAGTTAAGTGACAGAATACTCTTCTTCTTTCTCTCTATAGTTTCTCTCTCTAGAGTTCAGTGAATTCGTAAGAAAATAATGAAGGAATGAGCTTCTATTTATAGGAAAATAGAATGCATAGTAACTAATCCATGAACGGTCCAGATTGATTTACTTTAATCTGACGGTCCATATTTAAAGAAAAATCTTTTAAATAAAATATAATATATTCTATTCATAGAATAACTTTAATAAAGTATTCTGTTTTATATAAAAAGATTTTACTATGCAAAACACTATGCACAATAGAATATAATATATTCTATTTATAGAATAACTTTAATAAAGTATTCTGTTTTATATAAAAAGATGTTTCTGTTTTATTACGTTAATAATACGAATAAAACAAAACTTCATTATCGCTAAATAATTCATATTATTAATTGACAATAATTGAATCAAACTGAGTGACTTCTCACATAAGCATCAATACCGTGTGCTACTATGCAACCACACGTATTACTGTACTTTTACTACCGAGTAGTTCAACAGTATCAACGGCAAAACTTCCGCCGTTATTTTTAATAAAATATTTTTATCGTTTTCTCAATCTGACAATAATTCTGTTGTGGGGTCCACCAATGATTGTACCGTCGTACGAATATTTCCCGTAAATAGTAACTCGTGAATAGTACTTCGACACAAAAAGTGTCCCAAATACTCGAGTGAACAATACTAGAGTGAATATTAATTTGGGTGAATAGTAACTCGTGAATAGTAACTCGTGAATAGTAACTCCTGAATAGTAACTCCGACACAAAAAGTGTCTCAAATACTCGAGTGAATAATACTAGAGTGAATAGTAATTTAGATGAATAGTAATCCGTGAATAGTAACTCATGAATAGTAACTCATGAATAGTAACTCCGACACAAAAAGTGTCCTAAATATTCGAGTGAACAATACTAGAGTGAATAGTAATTTGGGTAAATAGTAACATGTGAATAGTAATTCGTAAATAGTAACTCATGAATAGTACTCCGACACAAAAAGTGTCCCAAATACTCGAGTGAACGATACTAGAGTGAATAGTAATTTGGGTGAATAGTAAACCGTGAATAGTAACTCGTGAATAGTGACCATGTATTTTATGACAACTTGTTTACTTTAAAAAAAATTCACATATCACCCTTAACTTTAACCTTTTATCAATTTAACCATTTACCAAAATAGAAAAATTGAATACTTTTATTTCATAAAATTCGGGGTCTCACAACGTATGTCAATTTCGAGGACGAAATTTCATAAGAAGGGGAGGTTGTAAGACCCCAAATTATTAATAAATGAAATTTAAATTCCTCTATTTATTATTCTGAAATAGTAAGGGTTGATTTAATTAATGTGGTTAGTTATGGGTAAAATGCGCAAATATTTTAAATAAGCAAGTGGTTATAAAATATTCATTATTGTCGGGAAATATTCGCTTGGTCGTGGAATATTCTTACTGTCGGAGAATATTCGTACGACGGCACAGTCTTTTGTGGGCCCCATAACAGAAAGCGATTGGATGAAGAAAACGACAAAAACAAGTTATTTATAAATAACGGCGTAGTTGTTACCGTTAATACTGTTGGAATACCCGGTGGTTAAAACGCAGTAATACGCGTTGTTGCACAGTAGCACACGGTATTGCACCAATTATTGAAGAAGGATCTACTCAATAATTGTTACAGTAATTACTGTTCAATATTGTATTTTATTGATTTAATAATTGCTGCGTTGATATTTTATATTGCTGTTGTTTTAATAATTGTCACTACACAGTATTTTCTATTATCGGAACAATAATTCATATTATCTGAATAATATTATTAGATAATATTATTGGCAATGTCTAGAAAGTTCTGTCTAAGGAGAGGTTTGGTCATCTAATTGCGCGCCAGTAAGGAGATATCCTTAGTGGAAAGCCCCCTCTTTCCTGGGAACGGCCTGATTGCCAGTACTGTGGTTCTGTAATATTATTTGTGTATAATTAATTATTGATTTATATGATGAGAAAAATATTAATTTTATGTGGATATAGATGGAGAAAATTTTTAATGTGACAATTGTTGAAAATTAATATTTTATCTTTTTCTGATAAAATAATTCATTTAAATATATTATTTTAATAATATATTGATGATGATATTTTTACAATGAATGTAGGATATATGAGTATATGAGGAGGAAGAGTATTTTTGTGGCATTAAATGATTAACACATATTTTGTGTGTTGGTGGACACAATTCTTGACTGAAAATTTATTATTGACTGTAAAATTGCCCGTTTGTAGATTTCGGTCAATTTCTATTTGGAATTTGGAAAAACTTTCTTCTGCAAAGTTGTAGAGAATTGAATTTCCTATAAAAACTCGCAAGATTTGAATTTTCTGAATAAAGGACTATTTATTATGAATTATTGAAGTTCCGAAGTTCCGAAATAATTGATTTTTGGAAGTTTTAATTATTTTTATTAAGAAAAACGTTTTTGACATTTGAATGGCACATGTTAATGGTGGAAATCAGCTGATGTGGTGTGCTAAGGAAATTAAGAAAATTATATTATTAATTTATTCAATTTTCTGCTTTGGTGTTCTAAGTATTTTCCTATAAATAGGTGCTTAGGTTAGAATTGAAAATCACACCAAAAACACAAGTTTCTCTCTATTTCTCTCTCTATATCGAGCGTATTCTTGTGAGTATTTGATACTTTGAGTGTTGCTATACGGTGCAAGTTTCCTTCAGCACTATATCTAGTATTCCAGTCAGAAGTACCGTATTTCTGAGGTAAGGGATGTTATTTCTTCTTAAATGATATTATTTTTTTCAATATCATTATGCCGAAGTATTGATCTGAACTTTTTATCAAATTTAGAACTTTTCATGTCGGGGTTACTATTCATGAGTTACTATTCATGAGTTACTATTCACGAGTTACTATTCACGAGTTACTATTCACCCAAAAATAAAATTTTCTTCTTTTCGTCCAAAATATCTATTCTGGATACTAGCTTTGATTGTATCCATATTTTGATCATTCTTGAATTTTACTCCACTATGATTGTTTATGAGGTATTTTTGGACATGGATAAACTGTAATACGAATCCCTAATATTTATTCTTTTGCTTCACTGGATTCGTTTCCTTTAAAATATTTTTCATCATCCTCAGTCCTAAATGATGATATAATTGAATATCTTTGGCCTGTAGTGCAAAGATTGATGATTTCTGATGAATATCTTTGGCCCGTAGTGCAAAGATGAACAGGTGTTGAGATGAACATGATCGACTGGTGATACAAATGAATATCTTTGGCCTGTAGTGCAAAGATGAATATTTGATTAAAGATGGTTATTGATTGTTGTTACAGGGATAAAATATTGATGATGGACTTTTAAATCTTAGAAGATAGTAGAACTCATTCTCTACTTGACTCTTCTAATGGTTTGCTGTTTCCGCTGCGAATATTGATTTAAAACTTGTTGTCTATTGTATTCTATTAAATTTTTTTCTGTTGAAGACTAACGATAATTTGTTGTATATTATCTTAGTCATAATATTCTTTACTGGGCTAGTTGAGCTCACCCTTTTCCTTGTTGTTCCATTTTCTTCTCAGGAGGCGAGAATATAGCGAGTACTAGTCGGGGTATGGAATGATGGTTCAAGACAGTTATTTTAGTAGTACTCACTATTTTGTAAAATAGTATATCAATAAGTATAATGAGGACTTAATTGAGTATGAATACTGTCTAGATGACAATATTTGTATTTAAACTCACAGTATATGTGTTGTCGTATTTTGCACGACAATTGTAATAATAAAGTTGTAGTTATTTTCTGTACCATGTATTTGGCGACTCAGAATGGGTTGGATGGATTGGACCTGTTTTGGGGGCGTCACAAATTTAAATTTTATTTATTAATAATTTGGGGTCTTACAACCTCCCCTCCTTATGAAATTTCGTCCTTGAAATTGACGTACGTACCTGGTGTTTCGAAAAGATGAGGATACCTCGCTTTCATTTCCGTTTCCAACTCCCAGGTCATTTCCTCAATAGCATGGTTTCTCCACAAAACTTTAACTTGTGGTATGACCTTCGTGCGTAGGACATGCTCCTTTCTATCCAAGATCTTGACAGGTACCTCTTCGTACGTTAAGTCTTCAGCTATCTCGTCCGGTTCTAACTCAATAACGTGGTCTGGGTCTTTCACATATTTACGTAACACAGATATATGAAAAACATTATGAACACGAGACATACTTGGAGGTAACGCGAGTCTATAGGCCACATTTCCTACTCGGTCAAGAATCTGAAATGGACCAATAAATCATGGATTGAGCTTTCCTCTCTTCCCAAATCTTGTAACTCCTTTCCATGGAGCCACACGCAACAATACATGATCCCCAATGTCAAATTCCACGTCCTTTCGATGAAGATCCGCATAACTCTTTTGTCGATCCTGTGCCGTTTGTATACGTTGTCGAATCGTTTGGATCTTCTCTGTAGTCATGCGTACCAACTCTGGTCCCAACAATGTTGCTTCACCCACCTCGTCCCAGCATACTGGAGAGCGACAATTTCGTCCATATAATGCTTCAAATGGGGCCACACCTATACTTGCCTGATAACTGTTATTGTATGAGAATTCCACCAATGGTAGGTACTTATCCCAACTCCCTTTGAAATCTAGGACACAAAGTCTTAATAGATCTTCAAGAGTTTGAATAGTCCTCTCTGATTGTCCGTCCGTTTGATGATGGTATGCCGAACTAAATCGTAAATCTGTGCCCATAGCTTTTTGCAAGCTAACCCAAAATCTTGAAGTGAATCTTGGGTCACGATCCGAAACTATGGATACTGGCATGCCATGCAGTCTCACAATCTCATCTACGTATATTCGAGCAAGACGTTCAAGGGAATAAGTCTCCCGTATCGGCAAAAAATGAGCAGACTTGGTTAATCTATGAACAATAACCCAAATAGCATTTATGCCTTGAGAAACCGTGGGAAGACCCGTAACGAAATCCATGGTAATGTGTTCCCACTTCCATTTCGGAATCTCAAGTGGTTGCAATAGACCCTTTGGTACTTGATGTTCCGCCTTTACACGTTGACAAGTTAAACACCTCGAGATAAACTTTGCAATCTCTCTCTTCATATTATTCCACCAAAATGTATGTCGTAGATCACGATACATTTTGGTACTTCTAGGATGGATTGCAAATGGTGTATTGTGTGCTTCCATCATGATCTTGTACTTCAAATCAGAATTGTTAGGAACACAGAGTCTAGAGTGGACTCGAAGTATTCCTTCTTCATCGATTCTTGCTTCTGGAATAGAACCTTCTTGCACTTTCTTCTTCATACGCATCAGCTCTATGTCCGTAGCTTGAGCAGCTTTAACTTTATCGATTAAAGTCGGTTCTACTCGTATATTTGATATCATCATGTGGGTACTTGGAGCCTTCATCTCTATCTCCATCCTTTGCAAGTTATATAAAATGGGCCTTTGTGTTAACAACATTGCACTCGTACCCGCATATGATCTTCTACTCAATGCGTCAGCTACTACGTTTGCTTTTCCAAGATGATATTGGATGGAATGATCGTAATCTTTCAATAACTCGAGCCAACGTCGCTGCCGCATGTTGAGTTCCTTTTGGGTGAAGAAATATTTGAGGCTTTTATGATCTGTATAGATCTCCACTTTCTCCCCATACAGGTAGTGTCTCCAGATCTTCAACGCGAAAACTACTGCTGCCAACTCCAAATCATGAGTAGGATTATGACGCCCCCAAAATTAGGTATACATCACCCATCTTGGGTCGTCAGATACATGGTACAAAATACAAATACAACTTACTAATACAACTGTCGTGTACAATACGACAAAACATAAACTGTGAGTTTGAATACAAATATTATCTTCTAGAGAGTATTCATACTCAAAAGGAGTCCTCATTACATTTATTAACACACCATTACATAGAATAGTGAGGACTACTAACTAATACTATCATTCGGACCATCACTCCGTTCCCCGACTTGCCCCAGCTACGTTCTCATTTCCTGAAGAGAACAGTGAAAGAAAGGGTGAGCTCAACTAGCCCAGTAAGAAATATTATGACTAAGATAATGCAGAATAAATTATCATTAGTCTTCAACAATGTTAAACTGATAAAATATAATATACATCAAGTTTAACTGCAGCGGAACAAGCAATCCATTAAAAGAGTCAAGTAGAAAATAAACTCTACTATCTTTTATGATTTAAAAGGTTTTTCAACACTGTGATCGCTGAGACTCAGCTTAAAAAAATAATCCACATCATCGAATCACCCCTGCACTACGGCCAAGGATATTCGTGTATTCATTAATGGTCATGATCATGCCAACAACTGTCCATCAATGCACTACGGGCCAATAAGGACTTTTACCACATCATTTGTAACATTACGGTCATGATTATACCGAATAATCCCTGGTCATAATCATACCAAGTCCATCTATGCACTACAGGCCACAGATGACTTTCAACATTTTATAAACATGAGGATGATGACAATGATATAAGAATTCAACAAAACAAGTTCAAGAATTAATTTATCCAAGAATTAACAATGTCCAAATAGTCAACATGATACTGCTTTGTGGAGTAAAATTCAAGAATACGTAGAAGAATATTTTCATGAAAAGATACTGGATGAAACGCAATTATCAAGGATATTCCACAAATTTCATGGAGTATAGAAGTCAAAACTTAACCAACTGAGTATAATAAAGAATGGAATAACAAAAGAAATCACCATGCATGCGATAGACCGCACAGACAGGTTATTCTAACAAAATAATAAATAATGGAACCAGGTCCGGCGTAAACGCACAAACAGGATATTCCGACAGAATAATAAATAATGGAACCAGGTCCGGTGTAAAACACACAGACAGGATATTCCGACAGAATAATAAGTAATGGAACCAGGTCCGGTGTAAAACACACAGACAGGATATTCCAACAGAATAATAACAAGACGGAACCAGGTCCGGTGTAAAACACACAGACAGGATGTTCTAACAGAATAATAATAAAAACGGAACCAGGACCGGTGTAAAACACACAGACAGGATGTTCCAACAGAATAATAATAAAGACGGAACCAAGTCCGGTGTAAAACACACAGACAGGATGTTCCAACAGAATAATAGAAGAATGTCACCAAGTATAGGGTAGACCGCGTATACAGGTTATTCCAACAGAATAATAAGAAATAGAATAACAACAGTTCTCTTCATGAATAAGAAAGAATAACACCCCTTACCGTAAAAGAAACTGAATATAAGAGTAGGGAAGAAGCAGAATACTTTTCTATAGCTTTTTTTATAATTTCTCTCTCTGGAGTTTCAGTGAATTCGTAAGAAAATAATGAAGGAATGAGCTTCTATTTATAGAAGAATAGAAGAGGTACTATTAAGAAAAATAATTCACGGATTAACAGTAGGAAACTCACTGATTGCTCATCAGACGCTTAATTCTCAAATGTTAACATAAAAGTCAAAGAAAAAAAATAAAATCTATAATAATTATATATATATAAACACATGCCTTTGAAAAAGAATCATACTCCACCCGACAACATCAATCCCACCCAATTTTGACAACTTAACCACTTTACTTATATATATATAATATATATAAATACATACCTTATATATATATATATATAAGTAATAAAACAAAACTGAGATGACTTCCCACGTAAGCATTAATAATCAATACCGTGTGCTACTATGCAACCACGCGTATTACTGTACTTTTACTACCGAGTAGTTCAACAGTATCAACGGTAAAACTTCTGCCGTTATATTGATAAAATATTTTTGTCGTTTTCTCCATTCGACAATAATTTCGTTGTGGGGTCCACCAATGATTGTGCCGTTGTACGAATATTCCCTGTTAAAACGAATATTCCCCGACCAATCGAATATTATATAACAACTTGCGTACTTTGTAAAATTAATAAATATTACCCACAACTATAACATTATATCAAATTAACTCCATAATATTCAAAAATAATATTTATAGAAAATTCATCTTTATTCAAAAAGTTGGGGTTTTACAATCTCCCCTTCTTATGAAATTTCGCCCTCGAAATTAGGGTACGTACCTGGTATATTGAAGAGGTAAGGATACCTTGATTTCATTTCAGATTCTAACTCCCAAGTCATTTCCTCAACATCGTGGTTTCTCCACAAAACTTTGACTAGAGGTATAACCTTGGTGCGTAAAATATGTTCCTTCTTATCCAAGATTTGAACAGGAACCTCTTCATACGTCAAATCTTCCGCTATTTCGTTCGGTTCTAACTCAATAATGTGGTTCGCGTCTTCCACATATTTACGCAACATGGATATGTAAAAAAACGTTATGAACACGAGACATACTTGACGGTAAAGCGAGTCTATAAGCCACAGTTCCTACTCGATCAAGGATTAAAAATAGGTCGATGAATCGAGGATTGAGCTTTCCTCTCTTTTCAAATCTCGTAACTCCTTTTCATGGAACAACACGTAACAACACATGATCTCCTATATCGAATTCCACGTCCTTTCGAGGAAGATTAGCATAACTCTTTTGTCGATCTTGTGAGGTTTTTATACGTTGCCGGATCGTTTGAATCTTTTCCGTAGTCATACGTACCAACTCCGGTCCCAACAACGTTTCTTCACCCACCTCATCCCAGCATACTGGAGAACGACATTTTCTTCCATACAACGCTTCGAATGGAGCCATGCCAATACTTGCTTGATAACTGTTGTTGTATAAAAACTCCACCAACAGTAAGAACTTGTCCCAACTTCCCTTGAAATCAAGGACACATAGTCTTAATAAATCTTCAAGAGTTTGAATAGTCCTCTCTGATTGTCCGTCCGTCTGAGGATGATATGTTGAACTAAATCGTAACTCCGTGCCCATAGCTTTTTGCAAACTAACCCAAAATCGTGAAATGAAACTCGGGTCTCAATCAGAAACTATGGATACTGGCATACCAGGCAGTCTTACAATCTCGTTTATGTACATACAAGCAAGACGTTCAAGTGTATAAGTTTCTCGTATAGGTAATAAATGAGCAGACTTGGTCAATCTATCAACAATGACCCAAATCGCATCTATACCTTGAGAAACCTTAGGAAAACCGGTAACGAAATCCATGGTAATGTGCTCCCACTTTCATTCTAGAATTTTAAGTGGTTGCAATGGACCTTTTAGTACTTGATGCTCAGCCTTGACTCGTTGACACGTTAACACCTTGAGATAAACAGCGATATCTCTCTCTTCATATTGCCCCACCAAAATGTATGTCGAAGATCATGATATATTTTGGTACTCCCAAGATGGATTGCAAACAGTGTGTTGTGCGCCTCCATCATGATTTTATACTTTAACTCAGGATCGTTAGGAATACAAAGTCTGGAGTTGACTCGAAGTATTCCTTCATCATCGATTCTTGCTTCTAGAATAACGCTCTCTTGAACCTTCTTCATTCATCTGCTTTGAGTATGTAACTTGAGCGAATTTAACTTTATCGATTTAAGTCGATTCTACTCGTATCTTCGTTATCTTCACGTGGGTTCGTATATTCACACTTGTAAACGCATACGATCTTCTACTCAACGCGTCAGCTACCACGTTCGCTTTTCCACAAGGATATTAAATGTTACGATCGTAATCTTTAACAGCTCGAGCCAACGTCTTTGACGCATGATACGTTTGTTTTAAGTAAAGAAATATTTGAGGGTTTAAGAAATGGGTTTTGTACTGGGGTCAATACAAAATTTGATTTCACGCTCTAGGGGTAGGCTAGGAAATCTTCAAGAATACGTCAGGAAATTTATTAACAATAGAAATATCATTCAAAACTGTGACTCTCATCCCAGAATTGGATAACACGTCACATTGATACCTATCAACTTGCCATCGTCATTTACAACGTCTCCTACAGAAAGTCTGACTTCGGTGCATTCCACACCAGGAAGTCAACAACGAAAGGAACGGGGATCTTTACTTATGACTTGATATAACAATGATTGACTTTAGTGGTTTGGTTGCTTGAATTCGCATAACAGGTTGGTTAGGAATATGAAAGTTAACAACCTTACGAAAAGCATGATGAGTAGTTAACCAATCGTTTCCAAAAATCACATATCGACAGGTAACGTGAAAGTGTTGATTTGAATCAAACAAAATTTATAAATAGTGGAGTTAACGAAGGTTTCTCCTAACAGATTTTCAACAGATAAGTCAAGTCTAATAATTTTTTTTTAAGAGCCAAGTTTAAACGTTGAACACAACTAGGTAAAATACAAGAGTGGGTAGAACCAGTATCGAATAAGGTACAATATTCGCAAGGGTTTATGATTAGCTTACCCGCGATAACTTCATTTGGGTTCCTCACTTATTGGGAAGTCATGACAACCGCTCTCCCTTGAACTACCCAGCTTTGACTTGTCTGGGGTAGCATTTGGTGTCATCACTATCGTAGGAATTGACTTTAATATAGGGCATATTCCACCCTCAACTACTTCATCGTACTCCTGCTTCATGATCTGAATCATCAATCTTCGATCCATATCGAGTTCAGATTGACCGCTCTGTACAGGGTAATTCAAAACTCGATGTTGGGTTCTCCCAATTGCTGTCCAAAAAGAGAAATGTATATCATCTATTTTAGCCTTTTTGGATCGGACGTCTCTTTCTACAATATCAACACGTCGTGCGGCTTTTACCCACGCATCCTTCATTCTCACTCGTTCAGTTGTTTCTTCTTTCAGCTGATCCTTGATATTTGAATTCTCAGATTCTAACTTTAATATCTTACACTCTGCCAAAGCGTGATTTTGTTCGAGCATCACATATCGGGTAACACAATTTTGAATCGTCACATCTCTTTGCTCCACGGCCGCCTGCCGTTCTTCAGCCTGCTCTTCTAACTCATGAACACGATTTTGTAATTCTAAGTTTTAATCATAAATTTCTTCTAACCAATTCTCCTCAGGTTCCTCTTCTTCCTCTTCTTCCTCACTCTCAGCTGCTACCTCTGCCACTAGCTCGGGTGCAACTATTAGTTCTTCACTTACCACGTAGATATCTCTAATTTCTTCTTCGCTTGATATTACATTATCCTGGTTGCTGATTAGAGGTGTCACGGTCTCATTCACTCCATTGCTGACATTTTCAGCTGCCATTTTCAAATACTGCCACAAAACAAGAGTTAATTAACATATCACATATTGTCAATATACTCTGACCAAGCAATTAAATAACAAATATACTTAGGTAGGTCATACTAGTGAAAGAATTCCCCGTCTTTCCCCTCCTAGTTCTAGTCTCACATCTTAGCCAGGGATCATATCCCTAAGCTCTGATACCAACTGTGACGCCCCCAAAATTAGGTATACATCACCCATCTTGGGTCGTCAGATACATGGTACAAAATACAAATACAACTTACTAATACAACTGTCGTGTACAATACGACAAAACATAAACTGTGAGTTTGAATACAAATATTATCTTCTAGAGAGTATTCATACTCAAAAGGAGTCCTCATTACATTTATTAACACACCATTACATAGAATAGTGATGACTACTAACTAATACTATCATTCGGACCATCACTCCGTTCCCCGACTTGCCCCAGCTACGTTCTCATTTCCTGAAGAGAACAGTGAAAGAAAGGGTAAGCTCAACTAGCCCAGTAAGAAATATTATGACTAAGATAATGCAAAATAAATTATCATTAGTCTTCAACAATGTTAAACTGATAAAATATAATAGACATCAAGTTTAACTGCAGCGGAACAAGCAATCCATTAAAAGAGTCAAGTAGAAAATAAACTCTACTATCTTTTATGATTTAAAAGGTTTTTCAACACTGTGATCGCTGAGACTCAGCTTAATAAAATAATCCACATCATCGAATCACCCCTGCACTACGGCCAAGGATATTCGTGTATTCATTAATGGTCATGATCATGCCAACAACTGTCCATCAATGCACTACGGGCCAATGAGGACTTTTACCACATCATTTGTAATATTACGGTCATGATTATACCGAATAATCCCTGGTCATAATCATACCAAGTCCATCTATGCACTACAGGCCACAGATGACTTTCAACATTTTATAAACATGAGGATGATGACAATGATATAAGAATTCAACAAAACAAGTTCAAGAATTAATTTATCCAAGAATTAACAACGTCCAAATAGTCAACATGATACTGCTTTGTGGAGTAAAATTCAAGAATACGTAGAAGAATATTTTCATGAAAAGATACTGGATGAAACGCAATTATCAAGGATATTCCACAAATTTCATGGAGTATAGAAGTCAAAACTTAACCGAGTATAATAAAGAATGGAATAACAAAAGAAATCACCATGCATGCGATAGACCGCACAGACAGGTTATTCTAACAGAATAATAAATAATGGAACCAGGTCCGGCGTAAACGCACAAACAGGATATTCCGACAGAATAATAAATAATGGAACCAGGTCCGGTGTAAAACACACAGACAGGATATTCCGACAGAATAATAAATAATGGAACCAGGTCCGGTGTAAAACACACAGACAGGATATTCCAACAGAATAATAACAAGACGGAACCAGGTCCGGTGTAAAACACACAGACAGGATGTTCCAACAGAATAATAATAAAAACGGAACCAGGTTCGGTGTAAAACACACAGACAGGATGTTCCAACAGAATAATAATAAAGACGGAACCAGGTCCGGTGTAAAACACACAGACAGGATGTTCCAACAGAATAATAGAAGAATGTCACCAAGTATAGGGTAGACCGCGTATACAGGTTATTCCAATAGAATAATAAGAAATGGAATAACAACAGTTCTCTTCATGAATAAGAAAGAATAACACCCCTTACCGTAAAAGAAACTGAATATAAGAGTAGGAAAGTAGCAGAATACTTTTCTATAGCTTCTTTATAATTTCTCTCTCTGGAGTTTCAGTGAATTCGTAAGAAAATAATGAAGGAATGAGCTTCTATTTATAGAAGAATAGAAGAGGTACTATTAAGAAAAATAATTCACGGATTAACAGTAGGAAACTCACTGATTGCTCATCAGACGCTTAATTCTTAAATGTTAACATAAAAGTCAAAGAAAAAAATAAAATCTATAATAATTATATATATATAAACACATGCCTTTGAAAAAGAATCATACTCCACCCGACAACATCAATCCCACCCAATTTTGACAACTTAACCACTTTACTTATATATATATAATATATATAAATACATACCTTATATATATATATATATATATATATATATATATATATAAAACAAAACTGAGATGACTTCCCACGTAAGCATTAATAATCAATACCGTGTGCTACTATGCAACCACGCGTATTACTGTACTTTTACTACCGAGTAGTTCAACAGTATCAACGGTAAAACTTCTGCCGTTATATTGATAAAATATTTTTGTCGTTTTCTCCATTCGACAATAATTTCGTTGTGGGGTCCACCAATGATTGTGCCGTTGTACGAATATTCCCTGTTAAAACGAATATTCCCCGACCAATCGAATATTATATAACAACTTGCGTACTTTGTAAAATTAATAAATATTACCCACAACTATAACATTATATCAAATTAACTCCATAATATTCAAAAATAATATTTATAGAAAATTCATCTTTATTCAAAAAGTTGGGGTTTTACAAGGATAATTCCTCTCATATTCTTTGAGTTGTCGCGAGGCATAGGCTATGACTTTCCCATGTTGCATGAGAACGCATCCTAACCCTTTGCCTGAAGCATCACTGTAGATAACAAATCCATCCGAACCAGATGGTATTGTCAGAACAGGTGCCGAAATGAGTCTCCTCTTAAGCTCTTGAAAACTCTTCTCGCATTCCTCGCTCCATACGAATTTGATATCTTTCCGAGTCAGCTGAGTTAACGGGGTAGCGATTCGAGAAAACCCTTCCACGAATCTCCGATAATAACCAGCTAAACCCAGAAAGCTACGTACTTCGGTCACCGTCTTTGGTTGCTCCCAACTTTGTATTGCTTCAATCTTCGCCTGGTCAACAGATACTCCATGTTTTGACACCACGTGCCCTAGGAAAGCTACTTCCTCAAGCCAGAACTCGCATTTCTTTAACTTAGCATATAACTTGTTTTCACGCAGCCTTTGGAGTACCAGCTTCAAATGATGCTCATGATCTTCACGGCTTTTGGAATATATGAGGATGTCATCAATAAAGACAACAACGAACTGATCCAAATAATCCTTTAATATTCGGTTCATCATATCCATGAAAGCCGCAGGAGCATTAGTCAATCCAAAAGACATGACTAGGAACTCATAATGCCCGTACCGAGTTCTGAAGGCAGTCTTTGGAATATCCTCAGTTTTAACCTTCAGCTGATGATATCCAGAACGAAGATCGATCTTTGAAAAGAATTGTGCTCCTTGTAACTGGTCAAACAGGTCATCAATACGAGGTAGCGGATACCTATTCTTAATAGTGACATGGTTTAATTCCCGGTAATCAATACAAAGTCGCATACTCCCATCTTTCTTCTTTACAAATAAAACAGGAGCACCCCAAGGAGATGTACTAGGACGAATGAAACCGATATCCAACAACTCTTGTAGTTGGACCTTTAACTCCTGAAGTTCAATAGGAGCCATTCGATATGGGGTTTTAGAAATGGGCTTTGTACCAGGTTCAAGATCAATAAAGAATTCAATTTCTCGTTCCGGGGGTAGACCGGGAAGTTCTTCAGGAAATACGTCAGGAAAGTCAATAACAACAGGAATATTATTCAAATTTGACTTGTCTTTATTCAAATCCATAACATGGGCTAAGAAAGCTTGACATCCGTTTTTTAATAAACGAATGGCTTTATGGCTTGATATAACAGTGATTGATTTTAATGGCTTAGTTGTTTGAATTCGTACAACAGGTTGGTTAGGAATATGAAAACTAACAACCTTACGAAAATAATCAATTTCGGCATGATGAGTAGTTAGCCAATCAATCCCTAAAATCACATCAAAAGCAAGTATCTTTAAAGAGATAAGGTCAACAGGTAAGGTGATGGTGCCAACTTGGATCACACAAGATTTACAAACAGTGGATGTGATGAAAGTTTCTCCTAACGGAGTCTCCACAGATAAATCAAAGTCTAACTTCTCCGGAGTCAAGTTTAAACGTTGAGCACAAGCAGGAGAGATAAAAGAATGGGTAGAACCGGTATCTAATAAGGTATAAACTTCGTATGAATTTATGATTAGCTTACCCGTGATCACCTCGTTTGGGTTCCTCGCATGTTGACCAGTCACGACAAACGCTCTTCCAGGAACCGTTGACTTTATCTTTTCTGGGACAGCTTTTTGAGTCACCATCCCCGCTGGACTTGGTTTTGCTATAGTGCAATCTCGAGCGATATGTCCTTCCTTTCCACAATTATAACATACCTTAAACTGTTGTGGGCAGTTTGGGCTAATATGTCCTTCTTTTCCGCACTTATAGCTTATAATCGGTGGTCGTTCTCCTCCCTTGGAACCAGTTGCTGCTGGTGCTGACGTCTTCGTATTGTCATTGTTGAATCTCTTCTTTTTAAAATCTCCTCCCGACTCGCTTCTTCTATTTTCATAGCCACGATTACCACCAGAGTGGTTGCCGTTCTTGTCTGTATTTTTCTTTCTCCGCTGGTTATCATTGTTCTGATGACTGCTGTCACCGATATGATCCTGGTTGTGGTCCCTCAGTTGACCGTACTCATTATCTCGCTCTAATAATTGAGCCATGTTGACAACATCTGAATAGAGAGAAAATTTATGAGAAATGAGATATTGACGTATGTCAGGTTTCAAACCTCTCAAAAACATCCTCGTCATACGTTCCTCATTCTCCACCAAATGAGGTGCAAACCTGGACAACTCTGTAAACCTCGCCTCGTACTGAGACACCGTCATGTTATTCTGCTCCAGTCTAATAAACTCTACCTCCTTCATATGACGAATACTTTCAGGAAAGTACTTGTCATTGAACAGTTTCTGAAATGTCTCCCAAGACATGCTGAGTGCGGTTGGATGGGTACGCTTCACAGACTCCCACCAGTAATCTGCCTCGCCACGGAACATAAAGGTGGCGAATAGAACCTTCTGTTCCTCCGTGCATCCCAAGACATCGAATATCTTGGTAATTTGCTTGACCCACGTTTCCGCCATGATCGGATCCGGCTTTCCCTTAAATTCTGGTGGTCCCAATTCTTTGAACTGTTTGGCTGTGGCAAACCGTGAATTGCTATCATTTCCTCCTGTATTTTGAACACGAGTCTCCCTCGTCTGGTTTTGCATGAATTGCAAAAAACTTCTAAACATTCCATCATTCATCATCTGCTCATTGGTGTTGTTCACAGGAGGAACATTGCCAGCCTGTTGCACGTTCTCCTCGTTGGTAAGCACCGGTGTCTCCACGGTCTCATTTACTCCACTGTTAATATTCTCAGTCGACATTCTCAAATACTGCCATAAAATAAGGGTTAATTAAATAAATTAACAAATCACATAATACCCCTATATTATGACTGACCAATAAATAAGCTTAGGTAGGACACACTAGCGAAGGATTCGTCTCTCCCCTCTTAGTTCTATTCCCCGATATCCGTCAGAGATCATATCCCTAAGCTCTGATACCAACTGTGACGCCCCCAAAATAGGTATACAACACCCATTCTGAGTCGCCAAAATACATGGTACAGAAACAACTACATCTTTATTATTACAACACAAGAACTGTGAGTTTAAATACAAATATTGTTATTTAGACAATATCCACACTCAAATAAGTCCTCATTATAATTATTGATACATTATTTCACAAAAATAGTGAGGACTACTAAAGTAACTTCTAGAACCATCATTCCATACCCCGACTAGTACTCGCTACATTCTCGCCTCCTGAGAAAAATGGAACAAAAAGGAAAAGGGTGAGCTCAACTAGCCCAGTAAAGAACATTATGACTAAGATAATACAGAACAAATTATCGTTAGTCTTCAACAGGGAAAAAATCTAATAGAATACAATAGACAACAAGTTTTAAATCAATAACTGCAGCGGAAACAGCAAACCATTAGAAGAGTCAAATAGAGAATGAGTTCTACTATCTTCTAAGATTTAAAAGTCCATCATCAATATTTTATCCCTGTAACAACAATCAATAATCATCTTTAATCAAATATTCATCTTTGCACTACAGGCCAAAGATATTCATTTGTATCACCAGTCGGTCATGTTCATCTCAACACCTGTTCATCTTTGCACTACGGCCAAAGATATTCATCAGTTAATCATTCATCTTTGCACTACGGGCCAAAGATATTCAGTAATATCATCATTTAGGACTGAGGATGATGAAAAATATCTTAAAAAAAACGAATCCAGTGAAACAAAATAACAAATATTAAGGATTCGTATTTCGATTTATCCATGTCCAAAAATACCTTATAATTATTCATAGTGAAGTAGAATTCAAGAATGATCAAAACATGGATACAATCAAAGCTAGTACCCAGAATAGATATTTTGGACGAAAAGAAGAAAATTTTATTTTTCGGTGAATAGTAACTCGTGAATAGTAACTCATGAATAGTAACCCCGACGTGAAAAGTTTTAAATTTGATAAAAATTTCTAACCAATATTTCGGCATAATGATATTGAAGAAATAATATCATTTTTAAATAAAATAACATCCCTTACCTCGTAAAGACAGTACTTCTGGTCGGAATACCGGTATAAGGCTGAAAGACACTTGCTCTGATGAATAGAAACTCTCAAAGTATCTAAATACTCACAAAATACACTCAATAATCTAGAGAGAGAAAGAGAGAAAACTTGTTTCTGGTGTGATTTTCAATTCTAACTTAGCCCTCTATTTATAGGAAAATGTTAGCACGCCGAAGCAGACTTAACCTGCAACCTGATGGCTTTACCTGCTACTATTCCCACCCACCACATTTGAATAAAAATCTCAGCACATTTCTTCACCATCCAAGAGTGGGGCCCACCAATTCTAGAATTTTCTACCAAAATGATTAACTCCGAAAATTCAACAATTTCTGAACTAGTCATCTCGTAAAATTCATAATAAATCATACGTTCATTTTTAACGGTTCAAAATTTGTGGACATATACTCAACTTATATATGTATAACATATCCAAAAATTACCACGATCCAACGGTCGGATTAAAAATTATAACCCCCGCAAAATATCTCAAAAACCCTGATTTTTAATACCTCAATTCTGACAAAAATATTGATAAAAACCTCAACATTAACTCCTTCATTTTTAACCACAAAAATATATCCCTCATTTATATCCACAAAAATAAATATTTCCTTATCATATGAATCAATAATTAATTATTCACAAATAATATTACAGAATCACATTTATGACAACCAGGCCGTTCCCAGAAAAGAGGGGGCTTTCCAATAATGATTTCTCCTTACTGGCGCGCAATTAGATGACCAAACCTCTCCTTAGACAGAACTTTCTAGACATTACCAATAATGTTATCTAATCATGTTATTCAAATAATATGAATTATTGATCTGATAATGGGAAATACTGTGTAGTGACAATTATTGAAACAACAGTAATATAAAATATCAACGCAGCAATTATTGAATCAATAAAATAAAATACTGAACAGTAATTGCTGTAACCATTATTGAGTAGTGCCTTCTTACGTAAGAATCAATAATTGGTGCAATACAGTGTGCTACTGTGTAACAACGCGTATTACTGTGTTTTAACCACCGGGTATTCCAACAGTATTAACGGTAACAACTACGCCGTTATTAATAAAAAACATATACTTGTCGTTTTCTTCATCCAATCGCTTTCAGTTATGGGGCCCACAAAAGACTGCGCCGTCGTACGAATATTCCCCGACAGGAAGAATATTCCACGACCAAACGAATATTCCCCGACAACAATGAATATTTTATAACCACCTGCTTATTTGAAATATTTGCGCATTTTACCCATAACTAACCTCATTAATCAATTTAACACTTACTATTTCAAAATAATAAATAGAGGAAATTTAAATTTTATTTATTAATAATTTGGGGTCTTACAGTGGGGGACTTCTGATGAGTCAAAATTAACCCTCCCATGTTATATCATTTGGGACATAAGATGAGATCATGATTCATGAGACATAAAAAAGAACAATAAATTTAAATATGGATTAATTTATATTATTATTAATATTTGGTTATCCCAAGTCTTATCTCCCATCACATTTCAAATATTATCATTATCTAATTTTATTTATTTATAAATTTAACCATAAAAGAATTAAGTCCAACTATTAAAGAGTCTTTTTTCTAATCAAATAAGACAGCACCCCCCAAGCTAACTACCTTTATATTAAAGGGATTATAAGAGACGATTTATTTTTAAAATATATTCGTAACACTTATAATATTATAATTATAATGACATTGACGTGATATTATTAAAATCTATATAAATTAAATTACATAATAATATGTTAGAAATGTTATATCACTTGATAATTTAAAAGTAAACCTACATTTTTAATTTTGAAAATGGACTAAAAGAATAATTTTAATTTTAAAATGAAAAAAAAATACCAAACAACAATATATCATATGAAAGGTGGGACAAGAAATGAAACAGGACCTATACTCACAGTGGCAGAATTAGAAACTTTTGAGAGGGAGGTCAAAATATACTTGTAAAATCATGATAGCGGCGATACGAGTTACAATTCGATCCGAATAAATTCCTATTGCAAAAGTACTATAGAAGATAGTCTTGTGAAAGATAGAGGCAATATTTGAGTTGGAAAAGCCGGAAAAACTTCCTCTTCCGAAGAAAAATAAAGTTGACGAAGTGAAGTTGAAGGAATTGAAACGAAAGGAGAAGATGGCTAAAGCTAAGCAGGCGTTGGAGAGGAATAAAAAGTTGGCAGAGAAAGCGGCCGTTAAAGTGGCCATAAAATCTCATAAGGAAGCTGAAAAGAAACTCAAGAAAATTACTTGTGTATCCACACATTTCAAGATTATGTAAACAAGAAACTTGGTGTCGGACTTACAACTGATGAAATTTGTGATTTTTTTTTAACTGATGAAGCACTCAAACAACTTGAGTTAACTTATAACTCGTGTATATACATCAATTTACAGAGAAAACCCATTATTTTTTATGTTTTAACCAAATTAACCTATTTATGACATTTTATACAAACACATGGTATGCAAGCTTTAAAAATCATAGTTCATGAAATCCAAACATATAAACACATGACCTCCATACATAATTTCATCCTTATATCATCAGAACACTTCATAGTTCCATAATCAAAACACCCACAATCAATTTCACATCAATAACAAATATATTCCATCAAATTTCTATAAACTTATTTAAAAAAATAAGGTATAACATCCTTTGTTTGGTAAATTAATTAGTTGAAGACTTACCTCAACTTTGATTGTAGTTGAATTGGATTCCTCTCCTAATTTCTTTTTCTCTGAATCTCCTTTAATCCCAGATTAGACCATCAATTGCTCCGCCCTTACTCCCGCTGCTTTGTCCATATATCAGGGTAATTATTTTGAAACAGGGGGTCATATGACCCTCTCACTCCCCTAGTTCCTCCTCTACTCGTTCAACTTCCGAATCTATATTAATTGGTTCTTTTGTTTTACCAAAGAAAAAACAAAACACAGAATTTAAATACTACCATTAATAAATTTCATTCAAAGTGAATTGCAAAAACTTGCACTTATATCAATTATAGAAGACTTTATTTGTCACCTTTTTTAGATTATTCCTATTCTACGTTTGAATTAAAGGAATGAATGTGAGATTGAAATAATTCATTCTTATAAAATAAAAAATATTGTGTTTGGTTGTTTATTATAATAAAATGAATCATTATCATTCCTATCAAATTTATAAATTTTTTTCATTTAGAGAGTATATTGAATGATTTATTTCAGCTAAAATGGAATGAATTATTCTACTCTCCATTCCATTCATTTTTTCTATTCTATTATTTCACCAATCCTGCTTTTTTTCAATTCAAATATAACATTATTGTATTTTAATGTTTGATGCATATGTCACAATTTTTATGTGCTTCGAGTTTTGATAAACTCCCTCCTCTTCTACAAAAAGTCTTATGTAATTCTTTTTTTAATCAATTTGTGAAAAACTTATAATTCGAAAAATAATGTAAATTTATTTAATTTAAATTATTATGATATTTAATATTTTAAATTACATAAAGAGTATTATTAAGTACAAAATTATACTCACTCAGCTACAAACAAAAATGTTCTAAAGAAGAAGTTATTTTTATATTGATATCCTCGTGTTTTCGTCATAATTTCAATATCATGTAACTAACAAGGCAACAACTTATATATTTAAGAATAAACATAAAATGAAAATACATAAAATTCGCAGAGGAACAAATCATTAGTAGGAGTTTTGTGCTCAATCGTTTGACAATTGTTATTACTTGATTATTCACTTGGTGTGATAAACTTTACTAATGACTTTATTTGATCTTAATCACAAGCAATTAATTTTTTTTGTAACTAATTGATTAATTTAATTTTCAAAATTAAAATTTTAAGCATTTTTCTAGCTATTTTTTATTCATTAATATTAGGTACATTCCAAAACCCTTATAAAATGAGGAAATTGAACCCAAAAAGGAAAGGGACGAATTTGAGAAACTCCTGCAGTTTGGGATTGGCGAAGAAGATTTGACAGGTTAAGGTGCTAATTAGGAAAGAGTCTCTGTAATTGTACTTGTAATGATATTATTAGATTTATGTGTGCTCGTAGTAAGGATATTAGTAACCTTTCATATACTGTAGTAAAAATTGAAGTTACTCTGTTTTCGTATAGTATACTTGCGAACGTAGAGTAGATTCAGTCTTTAATATAGTAGAGTTATTCTACGAATATAAGGGGACTTTAATATTTATTTATCGCAGTTAGTATTTAATAAAATTGAGTAATTAATATTTAAATTATTAATATATTTTAATAAATTAGATTATTTGAATAAAATAATATACGAGTCTAAAAAATTGTTTGATAACTAAAAAATATAACACATGTGAATGACACTATTTTACTATTTTAACTATTTGAGTTATTTAAAAATTTTATTTAAATGATCTTAAAATTTGAAATTTTAAAGAGTACAATATTTATTGAGTCTATTTTTGTTTAAAAATTTTAAATAAACTATTAAGAGACAGCTCTTAACAGTTATGATTTGAGTTTCTGTCTTAACGATTAAGAAGGAAAAAAATTATCAAACAAGATTTGTCTTTGACCAAATTAGAGGCAGGTGAATTAAGAGGCATTCAGACACAAATAAACACCAACTTACTCTACTAAGGTAAAATACAAATGTGACTCTTGATCGTGGAATATTCTTACTGTCGGGGAATATTCATACGACGGCGCAGCCTTTTGTGGGCCCATAACGGAAAACGATTGGATGAAGAAAACGACAAGAGTAAGTTGTTTATAAATAACGGGGTAGTTGTTACCGTTAACACTGTTGGAATACCCGGTGGTTAAAATACAGTAATACGCATTGTTGCACAGTAGCACACGGTATTACACCAATTATTGATTTTTACGTAAGAAGGCATTACTCAATAATTATTACAGTAATTACTGTTCAGTATTTTATTTTATTGATTCAATAATTGTTGCGTTGATATTTTATATTTCTGTTGTTTTAATAATTGTCACTACACAGTATTTTCTATTATCGGAACAATAATTCATATTATCTGAATAATATTATTAGATAACATTATTGGCAATGTCTAGAAAGTTCTGTCTAAGGAGAGGTTTGGTCATCTAATTGCGCGCCAGTAAGGAGAGATCCTTATTGGAAAGCCCCCTCTTTCCTGGGAACGGCCTGGTTGCCAGTACTGTGGTTCTGTAATATTATTTGTGTATAATTAATTAGTGATTTATATGATGAGAAAAATATTAATTTTATGTGGATATAGATGGAGAAAATTTTTAATGTGACAATTGTTGAAAATTAATATTTTATCTTTTTCTGATAAAATAATTCATTTAAATATATTATTTTAATAATATATTGATGGTGATATTTTTACAATGAATGTGGGATATATGAGTATATGAGGAGGAAGAGTATTTTTGTTGGATTAAATGTTTAACACATGTTTTGTGTGTTGGTGGACACAATTCTTGACCGAAAATTTATTATAGACTGTAAAATTATCCGTTTGTGGATTTCGGTCAATTTCTGTTTGAAATTTGGAAAAGCTTTCTTCTGCAAAGTTGTAGAGAATTGAATTTCCTATAAAAACTCGCGAGATTCGAATTTTCTGATAAAAGGACTATTTATTACGAATTATTGAAGTTCCGAATTATTGAGTCTGAATTGATTTTTGTTACAAAAATTGTTTAAAACATGTTTTGCATTTTTGGTGCATTTGTGTGAAAAATATATTTTTGATGTGGTGGGCTAAGGAAAATTTGGTTATAAATATATTATTATATTCAATTTTCTACTTTGGTGTTCTAAGCAATTTCCTATAAATAGGTGTTTAGGTTAGAATTGAAAATCACACCAGAAACTGAAGTTTTCTCTCTATTTCTCTCTCTATATTATCAAGTGTATTCTTGTGAGTTTTTTTGATATCTTGAGTGTTGATATACGGTGCAAGTTCGTTCAGCGTTATTCTAGTCAGAAGTACTGCTCTTTTGAGGTAAGATATTGTAAGGGATTGTAAGGGATGTTATTTTTTAAAAAATGATATTATTTCTTTCAATATCATTATACCGGAATATTAGTAAGATTTTTCTTGTGAAATTCTTATCTTTTCATGTCGGGGTTACTATTCATGAGTTACTATTCACGAGTTACTATTCATGAATTACTATTTACGAGTTACTATTTATGGGTTACTATTCACGAGTTACTATTCATGACAAAATTGGTTTCTTTTTCTAACCAAATTGTAGTTGATTTATGAATATTACTCTTGAGATTAAAACTATATGTTGATCATATTATTTTTTTATCATATATAACATTTTTATAACCCTAATGATGATATTTCTCTTTGACTTGAGTGTAAAGATGGGTAGATTATTGGTATGATCATGACTAGGGTTCTCTTTGTCCAGTAGTGAAAAGTTGAATTGTGACTGGTATGATCATGACCATTGAATTTATAATTGAATATCTTTAGCTTAAGTGCAAAGGTGAAATGATCAACATGGTTATAATTATTGGTTATATAAATTCTGAAATGATTATATATTTCTTTGAGATAATAATATATTTGGTCTGTAGTGCAAATATGAATTATTGAGGAATATCTTTGGCCTGTAGTGCAAAGATGAGTTGTTGATTAATATCTTTGGCCCGTAGTACAAAGATGACTACTTAATTCAAGATATTTACACTATGAGTTGTTGATGAATATCTTTGGCCCGTAGTGCAAAGATGACTTGTTGTTGAATATCTTTGGCATGTAGTGTAAAGATGAACTGTTGATGAATATCTTTGGCCCGTGGTATAAAGATGAATTTATTAGTATGATTATGAACAGGAACTGTGATTTGGTATAACCATGATCTTTGATGTTTCAGGTAAAGACAGGTGATCAAAATTATCTTCGTCTTAGATGCGAAATTTAGAATCACAATTATGATTATGAATTATTCATATGATTGTGGAAAAGAACTGTTGATTGATGTTACAGGGATAAAACATTGTTGGTAGACTTTTAACATAGAGAAGATAATAGACTTTATAGTCTATTTGACTCTTCTAATGGATTGCTCGTTCCGCTGCAACTATGGTTGAAAAATTTTATCATCTACCATATGTTCTAAATCTCTGATTTAATTCTGTTGAAGGCTATTGATAATTTAATTATCTTTAGTCATGATATTCTTTACTGAGCTAGTTGTGCTCACCCTTCTGTTTCACAATTCCTTTCAGGTAATAAGAGTGTAGCTGGGTCGAGCGAGGGTAACAGAAAAATAGAACGGTGGTCTCTAGCTGTGGAGGTTCTCCCGAAACAGTATAGAAAAGTTCATTTAGTAGTTATATTTGGTGAATCATCTAGGGTGAAGCGAACCCAACGTTGGAAGGGTGTTTTGCCACTGTCATACCAGATGTCTAATGACATACAACCTCGTGTCATCATAAGACAGGGTTGTGCTCATCCACTTGCTGAGTATATTTACGAGCACTACCTATATAATCTTGGTGTTTGTTTGAAGTATAATTCTCAATTAGAGACAGTGGAGATAATGATAAGTCACGAGAAGACTCACCATTGGGAAGAATATGATAGTAATCTTCTCGTTTTTCTTTGGAGTATATTGGGTCAACCAAGGATAATTCTGTGGCCATATGATATCTATCACAACCCAGAAGCATGGCCTCCCATGTACAAAGGTTTCCTTGAGCACTTCCCAAAGATTCTAGTTTCTAAAACAGTTTTTGACTATACCTTTATGTAAGGTGTCATTGTGAAGTGCTATCCAAGGTTGGGACATGAGTCACAGTTGGTATATATTTGTATCCAAACTCACAGCATATGTGTTGTTGTATTTTGTACGACAATTGTTGTAATAAAGTTGTAGTTGTAGTTGTAGTTGTAAGGGATTGTAAGGGATATTGTCGTAAGGGATGTTATTTTTTTATCAATGATATTATTTCGATAATAGACTTTATAGTTTATTTGACTCTTCTAATGGATTGCTCGTTTCGCTGCAACTATGGTTGAAAAATTTTATCATCTACCATATGTTCTAAATCTCTGATTTAATTCTGTTGAAGGCTATTGATAATTTAATTATCTTTAGTCATGATATTCTTTACTGAGCTAGTTGTGCTCACCCTTCTGTTTCACAATTCCTTTCAGGTAATAAGAGTGTAGCTGGGTCGAGCGAGGGTAACATAAAAATAGAACGGTGGTCTCTAGCTGTGGAGGTTCTCCCGAAACAGTATAGAAAAGTTCATTTAGTAGTTATATTTGGTGAATCATCTAGGGTGAAGCGAACCCAACGTTGGAAGGGTGTTTTGCCACTATCATACCAGATGTCTAATGACATACAATCTCGTGTCATCATAAGACAGGGTTGTGCTCATCCACTTGCTGAGTATATTTACGAGCACTACCTATATAATCTTGGTGTTTGTTTGAAGTATAATTCTCAATTAGAGACAGTGGAGATAATGATAAGTCAAGAGAAGACTCACCATTGGGAAGAATATGATAATAATCTTCTCGTTTTTCTTTGGGGTATATTGGGTCAACCAAGGATAATTCTGTGGCCATATGATATCTATCACAACCCAGAAGCATGGCCTCCCATGTACAAAGGTTTCCTTGAGCACTTCCCAAAGATTCTAGTTTCTAAAACAGTTTTTGACTATACCTTTATGTAAGGTGTCATTGTGAAGTGCTATCCAAGGTTGGGACATGAGTCACAGTTGGTATATATTTGTATCCAAACTCACAGCATATGTGTTGTTGTATTTTGCACGACAATTGTTGTAATAAAGTTGTAGTTGTTATCTGTACCATGTTTTTGACGACTCAAAATGGGTTGGATGGAATGGACCTATTTTGGGGGCGTCACATTTAGGAACATCCAACCGGTCAATTCGGTGCAAAGATGAACCGGTACACGGAACCGGTACATACCGAATTTTTGGTACCAATTTCGGTAGAGTGTTTGGCTTGGTCGGTATATACCGAACCGGTTGTACAAATTTATTAAATATTATTAAAAAAAAACTTGAAAGTCCCTTTAGATTTTTTTGCCTAACCATGTAAAAAGATGAACCGGTTCGGTACCGGTACTCGGAACCGGTACATACCGAATTTTCGATACCAATTTCAGTAAGGTGTTTGGCTTGGTCGGTATACACCGAACCGAACCAGTTGTACAGATTTATTAAATATTATTAAAAAATAACTTGAAAGTCTGTTTAGACTTTTTTGCCTAATCGTATAAAATTAACTTGAAAGTCTCCTCTATTTATAAAATAGAGGTAAGACAAGAGATGACATACTAGACAATGTGGGATGTATTTAAAATTTGGTGTGGCTTTCTTACATACAGTAGTGGTCATTCAATGTGGGACTTATTAGAGAAGAGATGACATACTACATTACTACGAAGTGAAGTCTTTAGTATTTGGTTGTCTCCAAGTCCCATATTTATTAAATTGATAAAACTTTAAGAAAATTTTTCTTATAAATTGATTACTATGTAATAATGAATTCAAGATAACAAGTAATCAAAGCATTATTATTAATATAGGGATGCAAATACCAACTTAGACTTTCATCAAATCCACTATATGGCACCATCTCACATAACTTGTTTCTAAGTCCCACATTGATTAGATTATAAAAATTTAAGAAAGTTTTCTTTATAAAAACACCATTGGTAAAACTGTAAGTAAATTTTTCTTATAAAATGAAAATGATACCATGCAATCCGTTATTATTTAATATAGGGATGTAAATTTAATATAGGAATATAGGAATGTAAATACCAATCTAAGCCCTTAGTATTTAGTTGTCTCCAAGTTCTTAAATTTTTCTTATAAAATGATTACCATGTAATAATGAATACCAATTGGGCCAAATTTTGACTTATATTTTTGGGTTTGGACTATTCTAGGTATAACACCATAGTCTCACATCGAAAGATAGGAAAAAAATTTATCTGTATATAAGGAAATAAGTTACTACCAATAGTACCTTCAAGTCATGACCTTTTGAAAACCTGTGGTGGGCTAAGTTGACCCAAGAAGATACTATTGGATCAGTAGTTGATGCCTTATTTTGATGGATTTGATTCGATTCGGACTTGGAATTTGACCCAAGATTTGTTCCGGACTCGGGATTTGACTCGGGTTGTTACACTAGGTGCTTAAATACTAAGAATTTTGATTCGATTTGGACTTGGGATTTGATCCAAGATTTGTTCCGGACTCGGGATTTGACTCGGATTGTTACACTAGGTGCTTAAATACTAAGAATTTTGATTCGATTCGGACTTGGAATTTGACTCGGGATTTGACTCGGGTTGTTACACTAGGTGCTTAAATACTAAGAATTTGGATTGGCCGAATTTTGGACTTAAAAATCCAAGTCAGTTTTTACGGCTTTGGACTGAAATTGTTTGGGCTAAAAATCTGGTAAAAATCGGAACTGATCCGGTACTGGATCAGCTAATCGGTTTGGTATACCGGTTCAACCGGTACTGGTATCCAATTTTGAGTACTTTCGGTAATCGATCCGATTCTGTCCGGTCTTTTATCGATGAACACCCCTAGTCAAAACGAGATGAAATCTAAAAATAGTAAATTATGAATTGACGAGAGGTATTTTGAACATCATCCAATTTGCAGTATTTAATTGCAGAATCTTCCATATTAAACTGCGGATTAAAAATTCTTCTCACCTTTTCTTACCGTTCGATCAACCTTAAAACCTTTAATCTTAAGTTGTCTTCTAGAACTCAAATACTTTTAAATGTCTAATACTCTTCCACTAAATAAATCAGATGGATTTTATAAGCAATACACCATAATTCTAATTTTTTAAGAGAAAATGATATTTATGTAAACAAATGTGTAATTATATTGAATTATAACTAACGTAAAAATTTATACAATAAAAAAATAAATTAAAGTGAGAATATTTTTAATTCCTACTTATCTTTGGATAGTATATGCATTTTAGCTGTAGCTCTATTAATAACAGTACTTTAGCCCATTGAACGGCCCTACTAAACGAATATAAAAGTGGTGGAAGTTTAATGGGCCTTGAAAAAGTAGTTTAAAATACCCTGTAAGTGGAGGAGATAACAAGGGGTCTGGTCCGACATTGGGGAAATATTATTTCTAGAAAGTCAATGACCATCTCTATTCTTAAAGTCAATATAAGAATCATTGCGTGGTCAGTTTGACCAATGTACTTGAGAGTTTTTTAAGAGATTAATTTACTATTTAGGTGGTCCAAAATACATTAACAAAATTATAAACACTTGTCAAAAGACGTTTCCCTCTCTTGTATAAAAGAGAATCAACAAATTTATGATTATTAATAAGTATCATTTAACAAATAAATTTTATTTAGGTGATCCAAACTACATTAACAAAATTATAATGTAGATTTTCCCCTCTTTTTATGAAAGAAAATGAAAAAATTACGAAGACTTTTATTTTAACTTAATCGTTACGAGTTTTATATAATTTTTTACTGTAAAATTTAAGTTAAAAAAACACTAGCATTTATGTCTCAAATTTACAAAAACTAATCTGCCAATTGTTTTTTTAAAGGCTTATTTATAATGTAATTTAAAAATTATTTAATATTGTAGTTTGTTGATATTATTAGAGTAAAATATTTTAAAACAAATTGAAGATTTAAATTTTCAATTATTTTTATAAAGAATAAACAATTAATTATTAAATAGTTGTCTGCTCTGAAATTTGGTGACATAATGTAGCTCAATAGTATAAGTAATAAAACCTCTTTTTTTATGTATAATATATAAAAATGAGTAAGCCGTACCGTATATGCAGAGAACTAATATATCTAATTATACAGAGAAATTTGATTTTCTTATTATTTTTTATTTAATAAATAATATTATTATTTTTAATTAAGGATAATATATACAATTTATATTATACTAACGGAGGGAGGGAGGAAGTATTTGTTGATTTTGAATTGAATGATTGAAGGGTTATTAAAAAGCTATGATCGAGACTAAGGTATATATCAAAAAATAAGATAACGAAGTCGTTTCATTAGTTTGCTTAGGTTGTGTTTGATAAATTTGAAAATTAAGATCTGAATGATTATGATGTCTTAATAAATTAGATCATCTGAATAGTTATGAGGTCTGAATCTGAAAAATTATTTGATAACTAAAAAGTAAGTTATCTCTTAATGACACTATTTTATCATTTTAAAGGGTAAAAATTTATTTAATAATTTTAAATATTCAATTTAATAAAAGTGAGTGCATAATATTGTTAAATATATTTATATAAAAAAAATTATCAAATTTTTTTTATTAAGAGGTACCTCTTAATTATTAAGATTTCATTTTCTGTCTTACCAATTAAGAGGCATTCAGAGATAAAAACAAAAAAAACAAACATCATCATGCCTCTTAGAGAAAAAGAGACAGTCTATTAAAAGGTAATCAGATGTAAACAAACAACACCTTAGATAAATTAGATGGGAGGTACTTGGAAATGCAATTTTCTCTTTAAAAATTTATTTTGTTTTGAATGAAATCAAAAAAAGAAGGATAACTGAACACAGTCAACCCCCCTTGTGAGCAGTAGCTGCAACTTTCCCAACAATAAATTATTCCTAACCTGCCCCTAGAATATAGGGAATTTTTGTCTGAGTAAGTAAAATACCGTACTGTACTGCGCAGTCAATGAAACGGAAAACATCGAACGCTCGAAAAGTAATTTAGTAATTATTAATTTATCCTTTTAAATTAAAACCAATATTTACACTTCTGACAAAGATGTTTGTATAAAATTTTAAAAATATTAACAATACAAGCAAGTATTCAACCAAAAAAAAAAAAAAACGACTCACAGAGCGGACACTGCCCTAGAAGTCTCCGTGAACCTTCCCTCCATAATCAATCGATTTATTTTTCTCTCTCTTCTTTGAAATTATTTTTCTTCAATTATCTCCCAGTATCTCTCTTTCAAGAGGACCAAAATCTGAGAATTCAAATTTGAAAAGAGTTGCTGTTGGTTCATCTCGTTGATTTGGTACGACTAATTTCTTGTTTCTCTTTTTGGTAGATATTCATGTATATTTTATGTGTCTGATGTGTTATAACTTTATCAGTTTTCTGGGGCGAATTTGGATTGTGAGTTTGGTATAAGGTTTGATAACTTTAGAACGTAGTGAAGTTTTTTGTTTTACCAATTATTTTGAGGGATTGGATGATTGAAATCTAATCCCTCAAAATACGTACTAGTGGCACTAATTACGTATTGGTGGGTGATGGATATGTACCTGTTATCTTTTCAACAATCTTGTCTGTCTGGTTCACTTTCATTGGACATTTTTAATTAACTAAGCATGATATATTATTACAGTTTTAGTTTTGTCCTCAGAGTCATTGCTGATGATATGATTGGTTTTATTGTAAATTTGGCTGAAGGCAAACACTTCCCAAAACTGCTTATTACTTGTTTTGGTGTTATTTATTTTATTTTTATGTTAGATCCTGTCTCAATTGATTATTTTCCTAGTCATTTTCCAAAAGCTAAAAATTCAAAATTGATGTGAATTTATTTGACTTTGATTATTTCAATAATTAATAGAGTTAATAAGTAAAATTACTTAAACAATATTTTTATGTACAAAATTGTTATTTGAAAATAAATTTAAATACAATTTGAATTTTACGATTTCAAAAATTAACTACTACCAAAGTTAAATGGGACTCTCTTGTGAAATGGAGCGATTATTTCATGGTTTTGAAGTATGCACTTGTAACTCTGTCAAAATGCTGAGGACCTGATATGATCTTTCTTTACCTCATCTACAGGGGTGGACCTTCAGCAATCTGTGTTTCTACTTGTTCATCCATTCCGGACAGTATCTTACACATAAAAGTTATGAATTACAGACAAGATAAATTTGTACAGTAAGTCCTTTAACTCTTAATATTTTGAACCCACCATGTTAATTAGCACTTTAGAGTTTAGATAGACTAAGATGTAAAAAGAAATTTAGGCTCAGTTCAATATGAGAACATGTTTTCCAGAAACATTTTCGAAGAGACTATTTTTTGAGAAAATTCTGTATTTTCTGGTACTTGATTTCCTGTGTTTGGTGCTGGAATTTGGAAAATGAATTCCACAATTGTATTAGTTGTAGATACACATATAGAGTAAAAATTCATTTTAATATTTTATATATTATGAAATAATACATTAAATTATGTTAGTATGTATTATACCTACAGTTGGACATAATTTTCATATATAACAAAAATTATTCTGAATAAGTTACTCTTCACCTACAAATTTCTCAGTTTTTGAACTTGTTAAAATGCTTTTAATATTGTTGTACAACTTGATGGCTTCACACCTAAATCTATCACATTCAATCTTATGCATTGTTTTTTTCAGATAAATTTTCATGTTAGTGTGACAAACTAATAAAACAGGATACACAAGAAACCAAATAAGAAAATTTATCACAAATCATATTATAAAAAATTCTTGGAGGATTAATTTATATATATATTATTTAATAATAGTATTCATAATTAAAAAATAAACAGTAGTATTTGAAACAACATGAGTCAAATCCCGAGTCCAAAACAAATCTTGGGTCAAATCCCAAGTTCGAATCGAATCAAATCCATCCAAATAAGTTAAACCACTGGCCAATAATATCTTCTTGGGTCATCTTAGCCTACAGACTCACCTATAAAGTCATGACTGAAGTTACTATTGTTAGTAACTTAATTTCTTATATACAAACAAATTTTTCCTATATCTTTCGATAAAAGATGTGGAACTGTGGTATTACAAGCTCCTCCACTTCAATCTCTGACGTCCCCGTCAGTACTGATTACACATACGGTCCACAAATCATTGTCTTTCTAATTATTGTGGGATAATACCGAATGGCTTCGTGTCCCCACCTCCGGACCACCCTCTCTCTATTGTGGGATAATGCCATCAGTCTGCGTGTCCCACCCCCGACAACCCGATCGGATGACTCGACCCGACCCGACCTTTCGAGAGTCGACTTTAATACCATATGAAACAACCCGAGTCAAATCTCGAGTCCGGAACAAATATCGGGTTAAATCTTAAGTTCGAATCGAATCGAACTGAACTCAATAGTATCTTCTTGGGTCATCTTAACTTACCGAAAAGGTCATGACTGAAGGTGCTATTGTTAATAACTTAATTTCTTATATACTGACAAAATTTTCCCTTTATTTCTATTTCGAAAATGGGATTTTACCGTATTCACGACAAAAAGAGGTGAACATATATTTAATCAACTGGAGTCATCACCATTGTCAACGACTAATGCACCAAAAAGTAGCACAATAGCGACCAAAAGAAAGATGTATGCAGTCTGCCTTATCCCCATATTCCAGTTTCCATCTGTATTAACGCCAAAATCTGTCAACTAGTCAAATCACCAAACAACGAACTTAAAACCTGCACAGTGAACGAATAATCACACTAAAAAGCTTAACGGTCGGGGTCATCGGGGATAGCTCCGGTGTGAGAATAAGTACATGCCAAAAAATGTTAATAATGGAAGAATGTAATTGCTCTAGTGAATAAGAGTAATAAGTGTGCGTGTCTTGAACTTAGATTATGATTGTATTTATAGTTTGATCACACCACCCCAATGTACCGTCCCCGTCCCCGTCCCCGAATTGAAATAGGAGTCTTATGTAAAGATTCCTTATAACTGTAAGTCTTATAATTGAATTGGATTTGACTTCCTCAAAAATAGGACGTTAAATTGGACAAGGGAATCATAAGTTAACTTGAACGGTAACCCTTTAATAAGAATATCCAACTCCTAACTGTCAATGTAAATATCCAACCACGTGACGTGGGTCCCCTGAACCCCTCGAACCTATCAAATCACACTCCAAAATTGCCCCCCACTCTTTTATTATATGAAACTTAAAATAAGAGAATACATCAATTAGTCAACAAATAATATATCATGTTAACAAAGTCCAACCAATACCCCAGCATGCCACATATTTTTTATGTCTGTACCCTCCATAGTCTGAAACTGATATGTTCTTGGCTTTGGCACCCCAATGACTTCATACGGTCTCTCCCAGTTAGAGAATTAGAAGCCTCTGCCTCCCGAAGCACCAAATTGCTAACCTCGAACCTCCGTTGTTTAACCCGTGATTATAATGCTGAGCAATTCGTCGTTGGTATTTTTTGTTTTAACTCTGTAAACTCCTGCATAATGGAATTGGGTATTCCCTTCAGAAATGTTCCCGCATGCCGACCCCTCATCCCGTACCATTCTCTCCTCCGGGTTGCGGTTTGCGTCTGTTCCTTCCATCCGGAGAGCCTCCTGATTGGTGGGTTTTGGACTTACTTTGTGGTGTAGTCTCCCGACGCCCATGCCGACCCGGGAAAATCTCTCATTCCCCCTCCAATTTAGCCAATTGTGCATTCCATTCCACCTGTTGGAGGCGTAGGGTCTCCAATGCCTCCTTCCCCTGTTTGGATCTTGCGCATCCGGATTAATTCCCGCCTGTCTTGCCCTTCCTGCCCCCGATCCCGATCCTGGTGGGTATGGTTTTGTGACTGATTGTCCGTCCTACGTTTGTGGGGATCAAGAGTCTTTTGTCTTGTAAAAAATAGTTGTCGTTCAGTCGTTGAACCGGAGCCGACTGAGCCGTGATGGATCCTCTAACTTAGTGTCCAAGGCAATTGATTGGAGTTGCCGATGCGAAGATGGGTATTTGGAATGAAGACCAAGGACATGTCAAAGGCCCAAGCTCAAGAAAATATCGAAGTAGATCACAAATTGGAATGGTTGAACGTGCTGATGGGTTGTGATTAAATTCCATAAAATCACTGAAGTCGTGGCGCTACAAACCCGGACCCTTATTGGCCACTTTGTTGTCACAATCTGCCAAGAATCGAACAGCTCCATAAAAAATTAGACCCAACTTGCCTTTAAAGAAATGATTGTCGAAGGCAACGGGTATCCAATGCTGATGTCGAACGCCACATGAATGCATACAAGCACATAAAGCTCTGTACAACCGAATGAATGTCGAGTGCTAAAGCCAAGTCACCCAAATCTATTATATGGTTTGTCATGTCGAATACAATTCCAAGTTGTCGATGATGATGACAATGAGGAGGTTGGTGGAAGTCATGAAATCCTATCTTGTTTACAAACCCCATTACTTTTGAGACCATGGTCAGGTCTCCCACCCAAAGATGATAAACCAAGATAGCTTGCTATTTTAATTCTTTTGGTGATACCAAAGATAATTTGTGCAGTAACTTGCTTGATGTCAATGGATTGTGACATAGTTCTGAAGCAATTAAATATCTGGCTTGCCGATATTAACTCTAAATCCGATGTAATGGGTTTTGCGCTCTCCAATATCGCCGACAACTTCACCTCCTACTCCTTATTAATTCTGGCTAAGTTGAAGACTCGAGACCGAGCATCATGCACAGTTACTTGTTGTCACTTTTATTAAAAAGCAATTACATGGGCATGATCCTAGGCATGAGCACACAAGGCATCATGCACAGTTACTTGTCGTCATTTTTATTGAAAAGCAATTACATGGGCATGATCCTAGGCATGAGCACACAAGGTAACAGTAGGCATTAACAGTAGGCATTAATAAGTATAGAAGACATGAATTTTATAATATTAATCATGTTGCTCCAAACATAAGCCCCTAACTCAAGAAGTCCGTTCTATATAAATTTGTATACATAATATGTATTCGTGTAAAGTAATATCAATAATGATGATACTACAATTTTAATTATCATAAACGGATTAATAACAGAAGGCTCATGCACATGTTGCACATATATTTTTTGATTTAATAAAAGAGAGTAACTTAGCTTTATGTGTATGCTCTGCCTTCTTGCCGTAGTCAATCATCACCAAAAAGATGAGCTTAGCTGTGAAGACGCCCAATTTTTTTGAAAGATTTTGATTTTTTTTGGGTGTAAAAAATAACAATCGAACTTTCGGTGGCACTGAAAAATTAAATTAGGTGATTTTAATTTGAAACTAGAACAAGACCCCTTTCTAACGCTAATGTTAACGTCAAAATCTGTCAGCTTGCCAAATTTTCAAACAACGAACTTAAAACCTACACAGTGAACAAACAATCACACCAAAAAGCTTGTCGGTCGGGGCCGCTGACCTCCGATGTGTGAATAAGTATAGGCCAAAAAAACGTCAACAATAGAGATATGTAATTGCTCTAATGAATAAAAGTAAACAGTGTGTACGTTGAACTTGAATTATGATTGTATTTATAGTTTGATCACACCTCCACAATGTACCACCCCCGTCCTCGAATTGGAATAGGAATCCTATGTAAAGATTCCTTATAACTGTAAGTCCCATAATTGAATTGGATTTGACTTTCTCATAAATAGGAAGTCAAATCGGACAAGGGAATTATAAGTCAACTTGGAGGGTAACCCTTCAAGAATACCCAACTCCTTACTGTCAATGTAAATATTCAACCACATGGCATGGATCCCCTCGGACCCATCAAATCACACTCCAACAATCTGCATAGTTGTTAACCAGTCACCACTATGATTGCTACACCTGTTTGATTTCCTTATCATGACATGAGCACCACTGCTACCACAATTCTCAACTAGTCACTATTATATCTATTATTATGACAATTTATCCCCATAAAACTACTATCATGACCCACATCAGGCTATTGCCAAATCACCTGACACAGCGATGTGGATCATCCTAATGTTTTTGATGTGCCACGCTAGAGGATTCGTGTCAGGCCAGGCCCCATTGATAGTCTAGGCTTTCTTTATGTTAAGGCTTTAATTATGGTCCAAGCCATCATTTTTTAAATTCGTAGACCTCTTACTAACACATCTTCTTGCCATAAGCATCAACTCCACCAGACTTCATCCATTTAATACTAAAATGTGTTTGCTAGATCAGTACTGGAGCTCGTCTAGTGTTCCACTGTATATAAATAAAACTGTCATTATTTTTTTTTATTTATTTTATATATATAAAAAGGAAACTGTCGTTTGACTTTCCTTTTATCTTTTTGTTATTCCCTCTCTGAGTAATTTCAGAAAGCACTACGTGGTTTAAATATTTTACATCTGTTAATGACAATTGGTATTGGTTTATTTGACATAATTAAACTCCCACACCTTTGCGTTTTCTGTTTATCAGGCTTTGATGTTTTTGTCTGAGTTCATCTTGATTTTGTTTTCTTTTTTACCTTTTAGTTTCAATTGTATTGCTACATTATTGATAACTATCTTATTGATTGTTTCCATTCAGATTTCAGGATTGGAGATCAGAGAAAAGCTCTGAGGGACAAGTTTCCACAAATGAAAGATTTTATTCAGGGAAATTCAGATCAACAATAAACTCAGTTTCAGATAAGTTCCAAAGAGGCCTTGAGCGTGGTTCTGAAGGGATCATAAACTTCCGAAGATCATTGAGATCTCATTCCTTTAATAGCATTCTCGCCAAAGGCTTGGGGTCGAGCAAGAAAATTCTTGATCCACAAGGATCCTTCCTCCAAAAGTGGAACAAGATATTTGTATTGTCGTGCATGATTGCAGTCTCTCTGGATCCTTTGTTCTTTTACATCCCAATGATTGATGATGAGAAGAAGTGTCTAGTGCTGGATAAGAAATTGGAGACTACTGCTAGTGTTTTGCGCTCCTTCACTGATATCTTTTACATAATTCATATTATTTTTCAGTTTCGTACTGGTTTTATTGCTCCCTCTTCGCGAGTGTTTGGAAGAGGTGTTTTAGTTGAAGATGCTTGGGCAATAACAAAGAGATACTTGTCCTCATACTTCTTGATTGACATTCTTGCAGTTCTTCCTCTGCCACAGGTAAAAGAAGACTTTGATACAGTCAATATGGTTTTTTTTTCCATTGTTCTTTATATAATGATTGCTAGGAACTGTGTTTTTCCAGTATTTGGAAAACTGTCGTAGTATGGCGGTTAGAATATGCTTGTTTTGGTCCTAACGAGTTGACACATGTACTCGTACTTCGGTTCCTAAACTTTTATTATGAAGTATTTTCAGAGGGATATTCTTTTAATGTTTTCTTTGGTCTCCGGATCGGTACATATTATTTTAGCTTGTTCTCCAGGCAGGTCATGGTAGAGGAGGTTGAGATCTTACATTTGTGAGGGCACATGTTTGTAAATCTGGTTGCAAATTTTGCTTTCTAATTGCGGACTAGTTTGCTTAGACCTATTTCTCTGCCGTTTTCAAAGTTAATCACAGGAGTGGACTCTGATTTTGTTGTGATCTTTCCAGGTGGTAATTTTAATCATTATTCCTCAAATGCGAGGCTCAAGATCTCAAAATACAAAAAATTTGTTGAAGTTTGTTGTTCTATTTCAATATATACCAAGATTTCTTCGAGTCTACCCTCTATACAGGGAAGTCACGCGAACTTCTGGCATACTTACTGAAACTGCATGGGCTGGAGCTGCATTCAATCTCTTTCTTTACATGCTTGCTAGTCATGTAAGTATTGTAATAAGCTAATTTTAAAAGCCTTTTTTCTTTTTGTCTGAAGTTTCCTCTGATTATATATTTATATTTTGCTTTATTAAATACCAGGTTTTTGAAGGTTTAATTAACTTTCTCAATTTATATGTTTCCCCTTGATTTCATGCTTGAAAAATTTCATGGCAATTTTAATTGAATAGTTGATGAATTTTATTGTTCTTCTATGACTGATATTCTTTCAGGTCTCTCTAATGGTCTATCTCTTGAGTGTTTTGCTACTCTTTCAGGTCCTTGGAGCCTTTTGGTACTTATTTTCAATAGAACGTGAAACAACATGCTGGCGGAATGCATGTCAGAATCAGACCGATGAATGCATTCATTCTTCGTTATATTGTGATGATAAAGCGGAATATACAACCATTTTAAATGATTCATGCCCTATAAAGATACCAAATGCAACACGCTTTGATTTTGGAATATTTCTTGATGCCCTTGATTCTGGTGTTGTGGAATCTATGGATTTTCCGCAGAAGTTGTTTTATTGTTTTTGGTGGGGCTTGCAGAACTTGAGGTATGATGATAAACTCAAATGAATTCAATTTTTTAAATTTATAATTAGTAAGCATATACATGTTGTTAATGCACTGGTTAGCCTACTCCAAAAGTAGTAATCCATCGTGTGTCGCGTGACACTTGTGTTTTGTTGAAAACAGTTATTTATTTTCTGTCTTTATTATTATAAGTGAATTGGATTTCATGTATTCTAACTTATAATTATTCCTAAGGTAATTTATTGGGGGACAAACCCTTCATCTTTCTATAATTTTTATTTAAGAAATTAAATTAGCAATATTTTATGTAATGCACAAACATAGTGGGGGCACCCATCTATTTGAATTAATATAAGCAGGCTAAGCCTATTAGATGACTTCAAATGGATTGGAGTTGGAGATCAACCAATCTTGGATGATCCTCCTTAGATTCTTTAAATAAGTTAGCTAATTATTAACCCTAATTAGATTTCTTAATCACGATAATCCAAGTCTATTATAATCTTTTCTTTTTTGATTACCTTCCTCGCGTACGTATAAGACCGAATCCATTCGATTTCTGAAAAAGATTACTAATCCTTAACTTTTCGAATCTCTCCATTCTGTAAAGATGGGCACCATGTTTTGGGGTTTCCCTGGCACAGTTTGTTGATGTCCAGAAATTCTGTTTTTACATAATATTGTCATCAAAGTTGTTGTATAGTTGAAAACATAATTTACTAATATATTGAGATTATAAAATTGTACTGTAAGTTGTAGTTATGAGCCTTTGAAGATGACTCAAAACTATAAGGGATCAAAATATCAAATTGTAACCAAAATTTCAAAGTCAGCACTTGTAAGAGAATTTAGCAATGTTACTTATCAAGAAAAAGAAAAAAGATGGAAGAAAGAAAGAGAGAATTTAGAAATGATCTGAAAGCTGGACCAGATAATCCCCCAAAATCAGATCTTTTTTAAACCACTCTGTTTTACAATCTATGAAAATTGTGCAGTTTAGTTACTCTACTTGTGAACTATTTATGATTCTGATGAACTTAAGTTTGATGAACAGTTTTGATGTGCAGCAAACTTCTTAGCATTTAGTCTCTCTCTCTCTCTCATTTTTATTTATTTATTTTCAATGTCATCTGAAATAGACAATCATGGAGCTTGTAGTTTTGTCATGATTGTTTCATATCCTAAAGATTTAGCACTTCGCATTGTTGACATCTGAAAGTGTTATGTGATTTTTTATATTTGTTTCATTTTGCAGTTCTCTAGGTCAAAATCTAAAAACAAGCACCTTTGTCTGGGAGATTTGTTTTGCAGTTTTTATATCCATCTCTGGCTTGGTTCTATTTTCATTTCTCATTGGAAATATGCAGGTTTGTCTAATATTTTTGTGTTGCTTTTCTTGTAGTTTGTTTTTCTTGAGATTGATTTACAATAGCCTGATGGTAGATTATGCAGATGGCTACAAGAGATTGCTAATAATATAAGCATCTATTCATTAGGCTAATTGAACTATATATATTATGTACACAATGAAAAAAAAACAGAACTCAAACTATTATCTACTGAGGTGAAACTGTTTCACTTTGAGATTGATTTACAATAAGGTGGATGATAGATTGCAGATGGTTCCATGAGATTGCCATCAATATTCCCTAGCTTGTTCTACATTATTGATGAGAAGTATCAATTCCATCGGTTAGTGGTGGAAACTTGTAATATGGCTCAGCAGGCATTAGGCTATGCATTGTATGCTTGATTAATATCAAGGATTCTTTTGTGCCTGATTTATATATTTTTGGAAATAGCAAGCAAATTGAAATGAAGTATACTTTTGAAATCAGGTGTAATGGACTGACTGTTGGATTTTTTTAGTTCTTTTCCAGTTTTGTAATTTTCTTTTCTTTCCTTTCTTTTCTTTTTCCTCGCACTTACCATGTTCCATAGGGAGCCTAAAACATCTATGACGGGATGGTGACGATGGTTTAGATTTTGACATCAAGCTGAGTGTTAGGACTTGAAGAGGCTATATTTTCTTCCTGTAGAATTGATTATAATTAAGTTGACATACTTTTGGTATAACAGACATATCTGCAATCCACAACGATAAGATTGGAGGAGATGAGAGTGAAAAGGCGAGATGCAGAACAGTGGATGTCCCACCGGTTGCTCCCAGAGAATCTGAGAGAACGAATCAGGCGGTATGAGCAATATAAATGGCAGGAAACGAGAGGTGTTGATGAAGAGAATCTGATCCATAACCTTCCCAAGGACCTCAGAAGGGATATCAAACGTCATCTTTGTTTGGCTCTGCTTACCAGGGTGAGTTCCTCTTATACTATCTGTAGTATATGAAGGGTTTTTATCTATAAATGATCATGTTTGAAAGGTTTTTATTGATAATTGTTGTACTCCAAGTAGCCTAATTTGTGTACACTAGGGGACACATCCGTACCAACTGTTTGGATTAGAAAACATGGTGCGAACTTGGATACGATTTCCAATTTGACCAAGTCAAGAGTCGTAGGTTATATAGTCGAAGAACGAATTCTCTGTGTGTATTATAAATGCTAAAATTTACAGTCTTGAATGGGGACCTGTTATATAGCACAAGTGAGTTACCTCTTTCATGTTGTAATAAGTGGCACTTGTTTTATATATATATATATATATATATATATATATATATATATATATATATGAATACTTTCCCTCCCATCTTTCAGATAGTTATGCAAGTTAAAAAGAATTAGAATGAAAAATTCTGGTATCGTGATGAAAGTGTTACAAGAATGTGTAGTGTTGCTACCCTTAGGGTTCATTGTCTTATTTTATATCTTCTACATGTTTTACACGAAATTGAATCTGTTCAGTGAGTTTTTAAGGGTTTTGGCCTTTCAGGGGTTGATTACTGCGACTTGTTGCTAACAAGTGTGGATGATGTTGTTGTATGGTTTATGAAAGGGGTGGGGAAAGGATTAGGGTTTGAGGCTTCAATAAGGATGGAAATTGTGATGTTCACTGTTCTGATTGCTTTGAATAGTGCCTTAGAGCAGTATTTTTAGTTAGTTTCTTTGGGCTAGGTGTCTAGGGTATAGATGACATTTTGGGCATTGTAAATTATGGCTTTTATAGTTGGTGTGATTTCAGGGTTCGAACTCAAGAAAACAAATGTAGAAGAAGAGGAGAGGAAATAACTAGGCTTCACCTCCTAATATTTATAGGCATCACACTTAGAGTTTCCATAAGAATCACAATGAAGGGTTAGAATTGCTAGAAATTTGTCACTTTATCACCAATTTACAAGACCACCACTCCTAAATCTAACAGGATTCAAATGACTTTACTAATTGAGTTTTAATATGGAAGCTCTACAAAACTCATTAAAGACCTAATAACAAAACTGACAAAATAAGACCCGTGGGTCAAACTAGGATCCATACTAAGAAAATTTGAGTTTACCAAATTACCCTTACAGGTCGTTTGGTTGGACGGAATGGAATGATGGTTGGAATCGAAATCAGATCATAATAGAATCAGAATCGAACTCTTTATTCATGCGTTTGGGACGTTACTTATAAATTATATCAGAATGGAATGAAATAAAATGTAATGACCAAAATATCCTTAACTAAGTAAGTAATATATATAATAATGCAAAGTATAATACATATTAATATTATAATAGTATACTAATATATAATATAATATTATATATTCAATATATAATATTATTATATTATATATTACTATAACGTAATACAATAAAAATAAATACAATATATACTAATACATTTAATATTATACATTCTATATATTTATAAATATACTAATAATATAATACTTCATCCGTTCCGTATTATTTGATCATTATTGACTTTTTAAAGTTAACTTAATTGATTTTTAAACTCAAAATTGACATAAATTCTTATAATTTTAATCCATACAATGATGAATATTGTAAACTATCTAAAAAGTATTACTCATTGCAAGTGTTTCATAATTTTTGATGAGTCATATCAATTTTGAGTTTGAAAATGTTTCAAATTGACTTTCAAAAGTCAATAATGGTCATATAATTTGGACTAGAGGGAGTATAAAACAAATATTATATATTAAATATATATATTATTATATGTTATAATATTAAATATATAATATAAGAGAATAATGGTCATATACAACTGTGTATATTTTATTTGTGCAGAGTCTGCCAGAATTACGTCGTTTTGACATATTTATTTTTGATTTCTGAATTGGGAGGAGAGAAGCTGTTTTTTTTAAAAAAACAAATTTTTCAAAACGACGTAGTTTTGACAGACTGTGCATAAACAAAACATACGCAACTGTGTATGATCATATTGTCCATAATCTAATATATATCATATATTTGTCTATTATATATTATAATATAATATCATATAAAATAAATATAATAGACACTAATATATATATATATATATATAATATTATATATTATATTGTATAATCTATATATTTATATATATAAATCATAATATAATATAAAATATATATTTAGTACATAATAATATACATTATAAACATATAACAACATCTATTTAATATACATATAATATAATACAAAATAAATATAATATCTATTAATATATATAATATATTATATTATATATATTTATCTATTTTTTTGGGTGTTGGCATTTTTGTCTCAACATTTTTTCCTCATTCCTTTACTCATTGGAATCACGATTCTGTTGGAATGGTCATTCCGACCAAATTTAGCATACCAAACGTTGAAAGGAATTGTTGGTCGGAATGACTATTGCTTTCCGCCCTCCATTCCTGCCAACCGTTTTGCCCACTTAGACTCTAAAATGCAAGTAATCTAATATAAGCCTTACCAGAAAACATAGCCAATTGATAATAAACTTATAATAGACTCTAATAAGGCTAAAAAAAGTTTTCACAAAGAGTCCATCAGAGTTTTGCTCCATGAAGTTGAGCCAATGTTACCTGCATTGCTTGTGATCCGCATGTAGTAATGTTGTATACCATGGTAGTGTACAGGTTAATGTGAGAGTTATACTCTTACTCTTTTTTCCTAAGCATTGTTAGAATCATGAACTTCTTAATTGCCGCAATTTCTGTTTGTCTACAAGCGTGCCTGTTAGTGCACCTAAATGAATTGTGTTGAATACAAACCTTGTTTATATATTTGGTTATTCATTTATTATATTTTTGTTCTTGCATATACGTAAGTTAAGATGATTCCAACTTGAATGAGATTCACAATGAATGTATTAGAAGTGGCCTTTTTGAATTTAACTCAAAGATTTTTACTCTATGTTTCTTCTCATCCCTTTTTAAGGTGCCAATGTTTGAAAAAATGGATGAACAACTATTGGATGCACTGTGTGACTGTCTCAGGCCGGTGCTCTACACTGAGGACAGCCATATTGTGCGGGAGGGGGACCCAGTTGATGAGATGCTTTTCGTAATGCGAGGCAAGCTATTGACTGTGACCACCAACGGGGGACGGACTGGCTTCATTAACTCGGATTATTTAAAAGCAGGTGATTTCTGCGGAGAAGAGCTACTTACTTGGGCCCTGGATCCCCATTCCTCATCTAACCTCCCAATTTCGACTAGAACTGTCCAAGCCCTCTCAGAAGTTGAAGCATTTGCACTTATGGCTGACGACTTGAAGTTTGTTGCTTCTCAATATCGGCGACTCCACAGCAAGCAGCTCCGCCATACTTTTAGGTTCTACTCACAGCAGTGGAGAACTTGGGCAGCTTGTTTCATACAGGCTGCATGGCGCCGGTATTGTAGGAAGAAGCTGGAAGAGTCGCTTCGTGAAGAGGAAGATCGGTTGCAAAATGCATTAGCCAAAGGCGGTGGGAGCTCACCAAGTTTTGGGGCCACCATTTATGCATCGCGATTTGCAGCTAATGCACTTCGTGCTTTACGCCGCAACAGTACAAGGAAATCAAGGATTCCAGATAGAATGCCGCCTCTGTTGCTCCAGAAGCCAGCAGAGCCTGATTTTACTGCTGAAGATAAATAGTTATTTTATTCTGTAGTATTTAAACGACAATTTGCTAAATGTGAAATTTTAAGCATATAGTTCCTATTTCTCCGACTGTCTTTGGCCCTTGTGTATATCATGTTGTATATGCAATCTTATTTATTTTATTTGATGCAAGTGATAACTTATTAATAATTCGAGATTAAGATTTTAAATATACAAAATTATTCCGAAGTTTTTTTTATTGATAATAGTATAAAATGAAATGACAGTCATTGCATGTAAGATTGTAAAATGAATTAAACAGTTGGAGCTCGATTCTTACTTTTTCGATTAAAAGCTTGATTCGAGCTCGATTCAAAATATAAATGATTCAAATATGAATAAATTTTAAAATTTGATAACATAACAGAATTTTTTTAAATTATAATTTTCTACTGATATTCGGATTATATTCGCTAGAAAAATTCAGACTAGAATTTGATTTGAGATTGTGCTTGATTCGATAGCTAAATGAGCTTCAATTAAATTTTATTTCATACCTGATAAATTTTGTGAATCAAATTTAAACAATTCAATACTCGACTCGGTTGATTTAAACCCATATCTGCATGTGTACTCAAAATTTGAAAGTGAGACTTTTTTGATGGAATAAAGGGAGTATATTTTATTAGTTTTTTCTTTCAATTGTCGCCTTGTCTGAAATTTATTACTCTCTTCGTTCCATATAAGAACTTATTAAAAAAGAAAAACTTGGAAGATAATTTATTCTCTTGAGAAATGAAGCCCGCTTGTATTCTTTTGTTCTCCCGCAAGTCGTTTTGCTCATGATACTTTATTTTGAAAGTATAAAAACATTATGTTTATATTTGTTCTAATAAAAAACTTAATCTTTATAAATCATTAAAATACTAGTCTTGTTTTAGTAGTACAGAAGCAGCATGGCACGATTCACAAGTATCAACTACAGGATTTTGACTATCAACAACAGATTCACAAGAAAATCATATGCAACCATTAAAATTGAGGTAGTGTAATCTTGGTTTAGTAGTACATTCCACAGACAAGGACAGGATCATTGATCAAATTAAACAAAGATGTACAGAACTTGTAAGATATCTTTCTGGTACTAAGTGCAGGAATACATAAAAAGGGCTGATGGCAACTATACAAGAAAATCAAAATGCTGGAAACAAGCAATTGAACTAACTCATATCGGTGGATAATATGGACAGCTACGATAGGTGGCTTGATAATATCAGAGGCTTGACTTCTGCGTTCGCCTCTGTGGAGCTGGGTTTCAAAATGGTATCCAAAGTGGAAACAGCTTCCAGAATATGCTTGCCTTTGTTCAACATGATGCAACTTGACCTGCCATAAAGAAGTGTTAATTCCTGTTCAGCTAAGTCAACAGAAACATGTATAACTTGTAAAAAAAGGTAAATAAAGATTATAAGAAGTGGAAAAATCGAAAAAGAAGAAGATCTGTCAACTTTTCTTCTTCCCTTGCTCAATTTGAAGCAATTTCAATGGTCAGTAAATATTTAATAAGTAATTCAAGCGATTGGAGCTGTTAGAAAGGTATGGAATCAAGGAGACTACATAGATGGACATGACATAATTAAGTAATAAAATAATAAATCCCTATTTAGATCATGAAATGGTGAGAATGTAGAGAAAAATGAAAAAGAAGAAAAAAGGTAAGGTTAGAAAGAAACCTAATGAAGGGGGAAAAAAGGACTCTGACCTATTTACAATTAAATTGAATTTTTTTTGCCAGAAAAGGAAAAACTTATGTCCAGTATTTCCTTTTCATTTTCTTTCCTGTTTGACTTTCAAAACAGAGCCTACTTTCTAAACAGAGCCTAAATGTGTTACCAGAAAACATAGATGAAAAACTTATAAGAGTAAAATACTCTGACACCCTATAGATAATCATAATAACCTTACTACTCCTCTAATTTTTCAAGTAAAAGTCGGTACCCCTCTAGTCAACAATATGTAATATTCACTCTCTCCCTATAGTGTGGTTGACAATATCCACAAATATTTGTAGTGTAATGCCGAAAATACCTTTCAAATTATAATGTTTAATATACCCACTAAATATAAATTTGTATATTTTCATTTTTATTTAACTTGACGTGATTAAGTAACATTATAAACTCGTGCATTAAGTAACATAAACGTCAAAAAATAACAATATTCATTTTATCAAGAAAATAAAGTCATACACTTTTTGCTAATTAAATTCCTAAAATCTAAAAATTTACACAATATACATTCATACATAATTTTTGTAAGTAAAAAGTAAAATCTTAACACACTATAGTTAAAATATATTTTATTAAAATAGGATAATTTTGTCATTGAAAATATATATTATTCATGAATTATAATTTGATAACATACAAGGGTAAATATGTAACTTTATATATTTGGTCATCCCTAAAAACTTGCAGGGTACTAATTGTTATTTAAAAAACTAGAAGGGAGGTAAAGTTATTATGGTTGTCTAAAGGTGGTGTCACTCTATTTTACTCGAAACTTCAATATTTGAATCCTAAACTGATTAAGAATTGCTACAGAAATGGTGATTCAAATAAGTAAATCATCAACATAAACAAGAAAATAGATACACTCGCCTTCATTGTAATTTTTTATCATCTCTTGAAAGTGCTTTTGAAGAATCAGATTTTGCATGTAGTTTAACCATAAATAAAAGATAACAGGCCCAGAATAGTTTAACCATAAACAAAAGATAACAGCCTAAGAAAGAATCACCCAATTACTTACCTCCTTCCACTGGCTACATCAGTAATCTCAGCTCGAGTAGGCACACCAGACTTGGTTAGCGATTCCAAAACCTGTGTTGCCCATATTACTGGGACGTGAGCAGCACTACAAATTGATAGAATTTCTTCCTGTATATCTGCCAGCTTTTCCCATCCACACTCCACAGCAAGATCACCTCTGGCAATCATAACCCCCAAAGGATTTGGTGACTTCATTGCCTCCAGAAGCATTAGGACAAAGTTCTTATACCCACCTTTTGTCTCAATTTTCAATATAATACCCAAGTTCGAAAGTTTTCGCTTTGCAAGCTCTTGGCGTAGAACAACTATATCACGGACATCTCGAACAAAAGAGATCCCAACCATGTCAGCATGGGAAGCAACAAAGTCTAGATCCATAAGATCCTTTGATGTAAGGCCTTCAAATCGAATATTGCTTTCTGGGATGTTGATGGATTTCTCTGAGCCAAGTTTAGAACCTTTTGGACCAGCATGAGTGATTGAAACAATAATTTCCGATGTACTAGTTCCTTTTATGACTCCCCATATTTTCCCATCATCAAAAGTAATAGGTTGTCCAGGTTTGACTGAATCGAAAAGATATCCAGAAGAACAAGTTACCCTATGAGAACCAACTCTGGAAGAAGCGGAATCATGTTCGTTTGAACTGCCTCGTGATATGATTAGCAAGTCACCAACTCGCAATCTGACAAACTGCTCTACAGGAGGGACGTCCACCATAAATCCGACTGCGGATTTCCTTTTGTTTCCCTTTATATACAATTTAGTTCCTGATTGAACATAAGCAGTCTTCGTGCATTCAGCCATCAATCCAAGACCAGCAAAAACAGGGTATTTCTTAGAAATCCTTAGTATCCTCTGTTTTCCTCTAGCATCCGAGAATTTCACGGTATCACCTATCCCCAGCTTACTGAAAAATTCTTGACCATCCACATACAGAACTGCATCGGGAGATATATGAGAAGGTGGTGGACCTGCTCCTCGGGGAGAGAGCCAGATTTGGGCAGGAAATATGACATTACCGCTGGCATTCTTCTTGGGAGATAATTTCATGATACATGGACCAGCCCGTAGTTTATCAGTTCTGAGTTTTGGTCCTGCCAAATCCATGATGATTCGACATGGCATTTCCAGCATGTGAGAGCTTCTTTTCACCCTTTCGATTATCTCACTCCAAACACCTGGGTTTCCATGTGCGCAGTTGATACGAATAATGGTGGTCCCTCTCCTGAGAAGATCATTAATTAACGTTTCACTTTCTGTTGCTTCTTGACCAACTGTTACCATGATATGAGAAGTTCTTTGATCTCGAAGTGGGCCCAAGAGCAACTTCCTGTTAGAGAATGTCCTTTTCTTCATTGTATTAATTGCAAACTCTTCCTTTTTATGTATGTCCAAGCTTTTGCTATTAGCAATCTCATCAAAATTCCATTTGCTTTTTAAGGAATTAGTTTTCAAGCTCTCTAACATCTGAATGCTTGCAGCAAGACTTGCAAGGACATGTGGGTTTATAGTCTCTAAGTTCAGAAGACCATGAGAAGAAAGATCTGCTTTTAACTGCTTGATATCAAGGCTCTTCAATGCCACATAGTGTATTAAGTTTGCTGCACTCGCCAAATATGTTCTGCCAATACAAGAAACATCTTTTTTTAACAAAAAAATGTGCCAATAGAAGAAACATTAAGGGAACAAAATATTAAAAACAGAACTAGATCACAGGTGTTGTCAGTGTAGAGCAAAAGATCCGCATAGTGCATACCAACTCACATACAGATATAGAGATTAGTTGCTACACTAGCATCAAATCTAGTTATCTTTCTACTCGACGAAAGGGATCAGGAACTAAGAATATTTGGCCACAACATATCCATAATGGCCTGCCAGCAGAAAGATTAATCAGATGGAAGCATATATCATACAACAAGATACACGATGGATAAGCCAAATACAAATAACTCATAACTGAAATAGAATACAAATTTAAATTAGCTGTGCTACAAATAACTGACATGGTATAAGAATTTGACCTAAACATTCATATTTAGGGGCCTGCCACGAATTTCAAAGATTGGTAGCAAATGGTTAAATAATTTAATTCACATGTCAGTTAATAGAGAACTGCATAGTATGTAACAGTAAAGGATCTATGCAAACACGTCAACTGTAATTTTCAAGAAACAGAAAGACATACCTGTGACACAGCTCAAGTCGGGAAGCGTTCCATTGTTCCATTGCTAATACATGTAAGTGAACAGCCTTTAGCTTATCGAGAAGGTTAACTTGGTTTCCCAGGTTTTCAACATTACGAACACATTCTGGATCTGAATATAGTAAAGAAGTAATGGCTGCCTCCCCTGAATCTTTAGAACTCTCATTGTTTCCTGAATCTGTAAGGATTGCATTGTTGGTGCAGGCATTTGAACCTCCTCTTTCAGGTTCAACATTCTCATTTTGGGTAGCACAGGCAATGAGCGTTAGACCTAGCTTTCCTTTGTGTACCGTTAAGGTCTGAACAATGTTATCTCCGAAAACTGACTTTTTAGCATCAAATCTACATGGCAGATGTACAAGCTTCTCACGTAAGTTGGAGGATGTAAAAGTTGAGAAACCAGCTGCTTGAATTGCCTGCAAAATTGGAGGAAGAGGTGTTCACAGAAAGTTTAGAATTTAGCATAAAGAACCTTGGTACTCATCCAGAACAGTGTAAAGAGAGACGCAGACACAAATGACCAATACTTCTGAAAATACTGGCTACAGTAGGCTAGAAAAACAATTCAGAATGTTATAGGTTACTACTGATGATAAGAGACTATGACCATAATAGAGAAACACAGATGGATTATAAATATTTACTACTACAGCCCTGGCAAAGGATGTCACCTTTTGTAGGGTTGGTATGCTGCAGATTCTAAGGCTTGCAGCACATTTTTAGGTTATTATTTTCAAGTCTTTGATATAATTGAAGATATAATATACAAATACATTGAAAGATAAAATGTGTTATACATTTTTGCCACTTATTGAAATTCGTGCCAAACTCGCTCACAAATAAAGGTGATATCCTTTACAGGACAGTTGAAGCACTAAGCCCCTACATGTAAATGAGTTTAAGAAAAAGCTGCAGCTCTCTCAAGAAGAAGTATTAGCAACCTCTTACGTTTGACCTTATGTATAAAAAAAGATGTTGAACCACATGCATTGTTAGTCTACCTCAGTGCCAAACAATTTCTGTACAATGGAAACTCTTTGCTTTTTATTTCTTTCATGCTGATTAATATTGTCGCAGTCCATTTTAAAGAAAAAAGAACAGGCTACCAATGACTAAGACTAAAGAAACCAACAATTTCTTTTCAGAACGTTACAGGTTGCCTTGCATAAGAAGAGGGTTACATAAGGAACAAAAACATACAGCAGGACTAGAGAATAAAGACTCCCTCCATTTCACAATAAGAATCCCATATCGAAATTGTATTTCAACCTTGCATAAGGATTTCAAATACATTCAGCTCCGTGGTACTTTTATAGTTTCAGGATACAAAAATTGTAAACAATAAGAGGTCAGATTTAGGAGGAACCTTAAATAGGATCACCTCACCGAACTCATTCTACAGAGCTCGATCAATCAGGCCAGTGAAACTGACCTCCCATGGCGCCCTAGAGCAAGACACATTCCTCGATTCAATACCATTGGAATTTGTAGCATCGAGCTGATCCAAATCTGAGTTGGCTGCAGCTATGCGAGAGAGTGAGACAGAATGAACAGAGGCCATCAATAGAAAATAGAGAGCATAGAAAGAGATGGAGCTCAGAGGAGGAAGAGGATCTCCTCTTAGTAATCAAACAAAGACCGGTGCACGATACCCAAAGTAGTGCAAGTTAAAAGGAAGGTGTAATTTGTTGGTTGGTTTGTCAAATTATCACAAATAATGTCTCTGTGTGTGTGTGTGTGTGAGAGAGAGAGAGAGAGAGAGGATTCAGCGGAGAGAACCTAGACAGAAAAAAAATAGTGTTAGAGAGATAGAGAGTGGAGTAGAGAGAGTGACAGTTGACATAAATAATAAAAAGATTAAGATACTTCTCTGCTAATCATTTCTACTCAATGGACTAAAACAACTCAATTTTTTTTCTTAAGGTAATTGGGTATATATATCAGTAAACAACGCAACAAACCAATTCAATAATTCATTTTAATATGCACAAACTAAATCAACATCTCAATTGTAAGCTAAGCACTTAATATTCTTCTGATGTAAACCTGTCACCATAATCAACGACAAAGGAAAATTCCTAACATCAAACTGGAAAGGAAAATCATATAAAAAAGAAAAGTGAGACCCCCCCAAAAGCTCACCGAGTTCTGATACAAAATTACAAGCACACAATCCTCTTTAAATCTGTTTCAAATGGGCACTAAGCAATTGTTACTAGATGATTAATCTTAACAATATAAGAGAGTACGTGTTCAATCAAATATAAATCCTTTATATAGTTCTAATTCCCAAAGCACTTTATCATAACTACTCCAAACTTAGTTACATAAAGAAACAAGCTTGATTTTATAACACAGATATTTAAAAGGATTCAGCACAAGTCATAAAAAGAGTACTGCATTTAGATGCATCAGCATTGAGTTTAAGGGGCTAATTACATGATTTGATGCTGTTGCCTGATTAGTGAAAATGCAAGCAGAAAATGCACCCAACATTATCTAGAAGCCAACTTTTCAGGCAAAGACACCTGTCAAAGAACAATAATATAATGATGTTAGGAATCCCCTGTCAAGAATTCAATTTATCTTTAGAGCTCAACAATATAAGAAAATCAAATATTCTTATGTGAATTGCAATCAGCTTGCTATGATGGACCACAATCATATACAAAATAGTTAAGGAACCCGAAAGAAAATTTATATGCTTGGAAATTATCCTTTTACATTTGGGCAAGGGAGTAACTTTTTTTTCCCATCAGCTGAAACTGTAGTGCTGTTCTAGCAAATGCAATTAGACACCACTAAACCAACAAACAGAGGGTCCGGGTGGTACTTTTCTCAAAACTCTAATGACATTAAGCAATAGGAAATTAGTTCGCGTAGTTGTGCATCAAGGAAGCATCAGATGTTGGGTAAATTTGATCGATTGGCCATCCATAAAGCAACCACATTTAAGCTCAAAATTTGCATTCATTTTCATCTGAAACATCTTTTAGTCCTCAACTGAACAAATGAATGCAAATAAATCTAGGTTTAACAGTTCCAGCAAGCATCTGAAACTTGGAAAAGGGAACAAAAAAGTACTAAAATTTATATTATTAGTACTCCACGGCTAAGTAATGTTTTCACGACTTTTGTCAGATGAGGATACTTTCTTTAACTCCATCTATGAAACATTTTTAAATTCAAAATTGATATAAATCTGTTTAAATTTAATCAATATAATTAGGAATATTATAAACTATTAAAAAGTTTTATTATTTTCAAAAATTAAATGGATGATGTCAATTTTGTATTTTGGAACTGAAACCTATATCACTTTATAATCAAATTTCATAACAGCAGATACGAAAGTACAACCACATGAAGAAGAAGAAGTATAAACATAACTGAAAGTAATTTCGGGAATCAAATAATATATATATATATATATAT